>OV788325.1:18584481-18959481 GCA_928718305.1 Tetramorium bicarinatum
TTTTGTACAAGGAAAAGTAAAGCTTGCTCATTTGAAGCAGGCTTGAAAAAAATATTATCCAGGATGTAAAGAAAAGAAATATTAAATAAAAATCTTGTTTTTATAAAAGCTAGCACACCCACGTAGTAAATAAGGAATGATTAACTGAAGATTTCAGACCTTTGATTGATCACAGACGACGAGATTACGCGTCTTGATTAAATGCAATGAGAGAAGGGTAAGTAAAAAATAAAGGACAGGTAGAAAACAAATAAAGTAAAAATTGTTGCGTGATTTTTCGAACGCATACTTGCATAATTTGTCGGATATGCGTCATTGAGAAGATATATTAATAAATCTTCGGTTTTGCTTTAATCACAGTTGCGATGATGGCAAAGCGACACGCGGAGCGGGTCATGGTTCGTGCGTCAGCGGATTCCCCAGTTTTTTTCCTTCTCAAGCGATATCGTCCGGTACGAGAGAATACTCGTGGTATTATCTCCTATTTTCGACGTTGTGTTCGTCAGCCGACGTGCTGCCGCGGACAAGTGAAATGATACGATCCGACTTATGGTTGCCTCGTTGCACGGTACCCCATTACCGCGTCATCCGAACGTGTCTTCGCGCGGAAACTGTAAACGTGTTTCGAGACGTTTCGACAGAGAACTGGTCAGTCTCGTGAAGGTTCGGTGAAGCCGTGAGAGCGTGGCTTCAAGAATTAATACGGTAGTATACAGGTACGATACAGTACAGTACGGATTTACTAAGTGTGGTTCGGGAATAAATAGAACGAAATTGTAAACAAGTAAATAAGAATATGTGAACTGAAAAGCTATAACTAGTAAATAAATAAGAAAAAAGTGAACTGAAGAGAATTATGACTCGATAAGATACTTCCATGACATCCATAAAGTACATTCTAGCGGGCGTTAAAAGCGTTATAGTGTTCCACTAACACGAGAGATACTAATAAGTATCGACAATAAAAGAAATACAGCAGAATATTAAAGTGAAGGTGTACAGTCATACGAATTAATTGCGTTAATTCCTATTACAATTTGAAAAATTTCTATTAAAATTTAATAAAGCTGTGATATTATATGTTATTCGCTATTACCAGTTCGATAACTGTTAAATGATCAAGGTGCAAGATGAATATGTGCTTGTGTGCCTATAAGAGACTCTTATTCGCACGCAGGTGTCGATTCGCTTTATGGAATCGTTCTCCTTTTTAACAATAAGTGTAAACGATAGGAAACGTGACTGGAAACGTGATTGAAATAAGTTATTTATTGTCTAGAACCGATATCTTTTTAACAAAAACTTAAAGTGTTCTTCAGTAAAATTCAGTAGTTGCCAAAGTGAGAATGTGAGTTGCGCAATTAAAATTCTCATTTTTATTATCTGCTTATTTGGATGTATCACATACATTTGCTATCGTCCATATACTACATCGTTCGTCACTAACATCCCAAAGTTTCTGTTTACTGATATGAACCATGATAAGTATTCACCGTTTTATTTGAATTTTAATGTGAATTTACATAATAATTTCTCTTTCCTGAACAGATTCCTAAACAATATTAAAAGATTCTTTTATTCAAAGCTGGTTGCTTAGTAAGATTATTGAACTTAAATTAAACTTACATTGATCAATCTTTGCGACTATTTTTAATTACTAATTCATGATTAGTTGGCGCCCAAATAACTAAATTATTGTAATCAGAATCCTGACGGCTATGACCCGGTGACGTCAGGTGAGAAGTAAAATAATACAACTAAAAGAGAGCCTATCTCATTTTACTCTTTGTTCGATAACCCTTGAAAAATCAAACGCTTATATGTCATGAAGAGATAAGCGCAGATAATAATAATTTCGCTTTTATAACTTCATTTAAGTTTTCAATTGGTATGAATATTTCAACTTAATCTATGTTCAATTAATCCGGGATTTACAAATATTTCGTGGTGTTTAGTAGATGGTTTCGCGTCAAAAGCATCTCTAAAGCCTTGTGTCCATGATCCGAGAACTGTGTCCGAGTTCTAGTTCCGAGAAATTTATAGCCAATCAAAGTGCAGCTTTTACGGAAAAGTGACAATTTTATTGGCTACACGTTTCTCGGAACTAGAACTCGGACACAGTTCTCGGATCGTGGACACAAGGCTTAAGAGTGATCTCCTGCTCCTTCGTGCTCTGGGGATCTAGAGTGGAAGCCAGCTTTTCGGCGCATTTTGCCCAGTATTACCGGTACCATACTTATTATTACAATTCTAATCGGTCCGCCGATCAGTCTCGACACTGAGAACAAGATTACATTTCCTGTTACAAAATGTAATATTAGGGTGAACCCGAGTATGATGGCCATAGTTTTTTAAAATGCAAAAAACATATCTTTACTTTTAATATTTTTTAATACCATTTAGCATATGGTTTCATTGAAGATTAAGGTACATAATACTATTGAGATATAAAAAAAATAATACACAAAATATTTATATTATTATAATATTGCAACATAATCATTGGCTATCTTATCTGACTTCTAAGGAAAAGATGGTCATAGTATTATGGAAGGTAAATAACATGCATATTTCATATTAAAAATGTATCTAATCTTTTGTAAAAACTTATAATTTTACATTTTTAATTTTATTTTGTTTTTATAATACATTGAATATTATTTATAAAAAACAAAACGTATACACAAAATGAGTCATAATAGTAGCTTTTCCGCACGTAGCAAAGTATAATGTCTATAATTGTGAAAAAAATCATCTGTCTACAACATATCAAAATTGAAAATATGTAAAATTGCATTATTTTTTCAAAATTTTGAGGCAATATCTAGCGGAAACGTCCCAGATGGGCTATCTTATTCAAATTGTGAGGGAAAAATGATCACAGTATTTATAAAAAAAACAGTAAAAACAGAAATAAAAATTATAGTTCACATTACAATTTATATACCTTTATTATGTATCTAATATTTATTAAGACATTTTAATTGTAATTTATCCAATGTTACAGCAGTTTTTAGTGGACACACGATTTGCAGATAGTCAAAAGTAAAAACATGATAATATTCACAGTATCATTATTTCGAATAATGTACGCACATAAATGTGCGTACTATTGTAAATATCGATCTTCTTTAAAAATGATTTAAAAAATGCACTATTTAACAATTGTTTTAATAATTATAGCTTATGGCCATCTTTTCTGGTATGGCCATCATACCTCGGTTTATCTTATTCAACAGTACATTTAATGCGCATTTAGTGCACATAGTTTTTAATATTTTTTTATCAAGAAAATTTCTGTATGTTAATAAAAATTAGTATGATATAGCAAAATTTATTATTGCACAAACAGCTTACGATAATTCTGTTATTTAAAAATAAGTTTATACATTAAGGGGATACTGGAGTGACACTCGAACTTGATCGAGGTCGATAATGTAGGCCAGAATTCTAAGCTATAACATTATAAATTATCAAATTGGCTTTACAAAATACAAATCCTTTTGCAGAATTAAAGTACATGCAGAAATGAACCACGAGTATCGACTTCATATCAATCTGAGTGACTCGATGGCCTGTGTGACTCGAAATTTTTGCATCCATGGCATTTTTTTTAGCTTAATAGAATTAAAAATATTCACATATCAACAAAACATTAGGGTTAGAATTGTTGACATGTGAATACATCAGCTCCGTATAAAAGTTTAGTAGCCCTAATAGCCAAGTCTGCTAGAAGCAGAATTTGCAAATTGTATGCTGCAAGTTATGCTATAATAATTTTTACAGTAGTGAAGCATTATCTGTCTATCAGATAATGCACTTAAAAATGAAACAGAAATGTAATAAAGTCTGCAATATGATATGATGGCAGAAATGCGGCAAAAATTGGGCACAGCTTATCAGCATGAATAGAATAAATTTTAAGCATTATATGCTGGCACAATATATCGTAATAATATATCGCAGATCATGTAGATTTTTGCTCCTCATCTGCTATCGATAATTAATATTGCAGACTTTGTTTAATATTAGCTGCATTTTTAACTTTATAAATTAGCTGCATTATATTAGCTGCATTATATTAGCTGCATTTTTTACTTTGTGCAGCACGCCATGTTTCATTTCGGCTGCGTTTCTGCTGTTACGTTGTGACAGCAGATACTGCTGCCAGAAAATAAGCTTAATGCGGACGCAGTGGACAGGAATTTACTGAATATTCATGCTTGGATCTGCTGGCATACTGCCAGCATTCTGCTAACATTTGGCTATTAGGGAGGTTTTAGGCACAAAACAACTATCATCCTGACTTTTTTGGAATGTCTACTTTAATCCTGTTAAAAAGTTTTTTATTTCTATAAAGCCAAAAAAATGCCACCCTTGCAAAAATTTCGAGTCACACAAGCCTCAGATTAAAATTTTACAAGTGCAAATAAGTAATATTAATAAGTAATAAGTAATATTTTTGCGTATACTTTATTCCTGCAAAAGGATTTTGTATTCTGTAAAGCCAATTTGATAATTTATAATATTATAGCTTGAAGTTCCAGCCTACATTATCGACCTCGATCAAGTTCGAGCGTCACTCCAGCATTCCCAAACAGAGAAACTGGTCGATAGTCTTCTAATGTTCGAATTAAATTATTTAACGTTACATGTTGAAAAATTACAAAAAAGTATAACGTAAAAAGTTCGTAAAATATTAATAAATAGAAAATGATTTTAGATTAACAAAATATAATTTTCTTGATTAAATGCTTTTGTTAATAAACACACATTATGCTTGAATACTGAATTTATCATATGACATCCTACTCAAAACAATTCGAACTTATCTGCATATTCTATCAGTTTTACTGGTTTGCTTGTAGTAAATAATAAATCATTTCGCACTAATCGTATCGAAATTCTGTTCTTTAATCTCATTGACATATCAAAATTTAATGAAGAATGAATAAATGTACGGATATGTAAATGTCAATCGTAAAATTTTATTTGCATAATAAACTTATCATATTTCTTTTAATTTACTTTTAAATTTTATTTAAAACAAAGTCGATTTTTAAGTTCTTTTCGAAATTATTATATTTCTTTCTGGATGGAAAAATGTCTAAAGTTACAGATCATTTTGATTGGTAATATTTACTTTAAAATTAAATAAAACATTAAAAACGATTCGTAAAAATGGAATACATTTATAAATCATGTATTTGGTTTATAATATAATAAGGATAAATTTGTAACAGATGGCTAAGATTTGTATCCTGAGCGCGTTGCTGCTGCAATTGCTTTACACATCAGTACAAGGACGAAGTTCTCCATGTCTAGACCACAATGGTTTATTTAATTTCACATATATAAAAGAACCTGGATCAGACGAAACGATAGGACAGATCGAAATCCGAGACCCACCAATAAATAATTTAGAAGTCCATTTAAAAGTGGATTTCAAAGTTGCCACTCAGCTGCCTACGGTAAATATCCTTTTTTCGTATTAGTATTAATAAAATTAAAGAAGTCTGAACACATAAATTTATAGAATTATAAATTTATAAAATTAATGTAGAAAATTTCTACTAATACCTAGTACATTGAAAATTCAACTATGGCCAGAAATTGTTTTCTTTGAAGCATTGCTGAAACAAAATTTGATTAAATAAAACTGTTAAGAAAACAATTTAAACTATCCTAAGTTGGTAGGACAAAATCTTTCATTTAGTTTCTTTTTAATGTTGACTGTACTGATTTGACAATAAAGACGGCAGACGGTTTCGTTCTCCCGTAAGAGTTACTCGATATAAGTTGTTTTTGTAGTACGAAATCCTAATCCAAATCACAGTTTGTATTAGTAGATACTATAACAGGTTATGGGCCCAGGCTACGCCCGAAAACCACTGTGTCACTGAGAACGTTATACAAACGGTACAAAAAAAGAGGAAAGCCACAATTAATTTCTGTCTGGAAGATTTCTCAAGAAGAAAAAGGACGGACCAACATGGCGAAAAAAAACGAGCATGAGAAATATAAAATTCCACTCTTTGATGGAAGCAATTACGAAAACTGGAAATTTCGTATAGAATGCCTGTCAGATGAAAAAGAGTTATTGCAATTAATAATGTAAAGATTGTATGAAGAGGCAGGAAGTACGGAAACTGAAAGCGAGCGTATACTTCGAGAACAACGAAATTTAAGGTTAAAAGTAAAAGATAAGAAATGTAAAAATCTAATAGTGCAGAAGATTGCGGAAAGTCACATTTCATATGCAATGGCAAGGAAACGGCATATGACGTCTGGAAGGTGTTAGAAGAAATGCGCTGTTAGAAGAAATCTATTAGCGGAAAAGTTTGGCTGAACAATTTAGAATAAGAAAGATGCTGTTAACTGGAAGCGGTAAGCACAATCCTGCCACTGAATCTATGGAACAACACTTTCAAAAATTTGATAAACTCATTTGTCAATTAAAGGCGACTGGCGGAAAATTAGAAGAAATAAATATTATTTGCCACCTATTGTTAAGTATGCCACCAGAATATAATGTCGTATGCACAGCGATTGAAACTATAACAACTAAAAATTTATCATTAAACTTTGTTAAGAATAGGCTGCTGGATGAAGAGTCAAAGCGAATGCTACAGGGAAAGAAAGCAAAACATGTTTCTGAGCCTGGTTCGTCAATAGCATCCTCAACTTATTCAAAAAGAGGACGAGAAAAATCATCAAGAGGAAATCGTTCCGGACTCAAAAGTGGTAGTCATTCCTCAAATCAAGAAATCTCTGTTGCAAGCAAACCAACCTTTCCATACAACTGCCATAATTGTGGTTTAGTCGGACACAAACAAAGTGAGTGTAAAAAAACCCCTGACTAAAAGGACGGAACAAGTAAATGTCGAACGAAAGAAGCAGAGGAAGATACGACTTCAACAGCAGCGTTAATAAATAGAAGCTATGCTTTTGCCGCGCAGAGTAAAGGACTCGATGAGGTTAAATGTATCAATGTTGACATTGCAAATTGTTTAAATGCTAATGAGGAAAACTCTAATTGCTTCACATGATTAGTAGACTCAGCAGCGTCAGAACACTTTATATCTCAATCGTCAATGCTTGTGAATATTGTTCCACTAGAGAATCCAATGATAATTAGAATAGCTAAAAAAAAAACTATGATTGCCAAAGAAAGAGGTAATATAACTTTTACTACTAAAGTTGATGGCATTGAGAATTGTATTACAATTTCTGGAGTTTTGCTGGTACCTGATTTAAATGTTAATTTATTGTCGGTCGGAAAATTAGAAACTAGTGGATGTAAAATTGTATTTGAAAAAGACAAGGTTACGATATTGAAGGATAATAATCCTCTTGCGGTTGGAAATCGTCGCGGAAGAATGTATGAAGTCACAGCAAGAAGACCAACTGAAACAATCTCTTTAACAGAGAAAACAAAAGAAATCTGGCACAAACGATTATCTGACATAGGTCATTCATCGGATTCAAGTCTGAAAAAACTGGAAAGTTTAGTAACCGGAATTACGAGTGTCAAACTTGGCAGCAATGTATGTAAAATATGCATGCAAGGAAAACAATGTAAGTTGCCTCACAACCAAAGAGTTAGAGCAAGCCGACCACTACAGCTTGTTCATAGCGACTTATGTGGACCGATCTCCCCTGAATCGTACAATAAAAGAAGATATACGATGACTTTTGCGGATGATTACACACATTTTACTGTGGTGTATTTGTTACAATCAAAATCTGAAGCTTTTAAATATTTTAAAATATATGAAGCAATGTCAACTGCTCATTTCAATACCACATTGAGTCGATTTCGCTGTGATAACGGAAGGGAGTATATCTCGACTGAAATGAAAAACTATTTTGAGGAAAAAGATATTCAGTTCGAATTTACAATGAAATATACTCCACAACAAAATGGTGTTGCGGAGAGGATTAACAGAACAATTCAAGAAAAAGCAAGATGTATGCTGTTGAGCTCAGGACTTAACAAAAGATTATGGAGTGAAGTGATCTTAGTAGCAGTATTTATAATTAATCGTAGTACAACCGTAACTTTAAAAAATTGCGTTCCAGCAGAATTTTGGTATAAGAAAAAAACAAGTCTAGAAAAGATTAGAATTTTTGGATGTTTTTGGATGCTTACCTTGAAGATACCCAAAGAATTTACAGGTGGAAAAATAGAATCAAGAACCAAAAAATTCTACCTGGTAGAATATTGTCCAAATGGATATCGACTCTGGTGTCCAATGGATGGAAAAGTAATTCAAGGAAGAGACGTAATATTTGATGAGTCGAAATTTTATAAAAATCAGGAATTTGGAAACTGGAGTACTTCAGATAACGAGGAAAACAACTCGGATTTTAACTCATCTTATATACACAACAAAATGAAAGATTCAAGTGGAGAAGATAACGAAGGTAACAAAGAAACAGAAGAAATAAGACAAGACAAAGCAACAGAAGAAGAGAATGAAATCTTCGAACCTAGACGTTCACAAAGAGAAAGAGTTTTTAAATGACTATGTAGCTTTTGCCATGATCGCTGAAGCATTTATAGATTCCACAGATTATGAAGAAGTAAAAGATCTGATAAAGAAAAATGGAATAAAGCAATTACTGAAGAGATTCATGCTTTAGAAGAAAATAGTACCTGGACTCTAACAAAATTACCACCCGGGAAGAAAATAATTGACAATAAATGGGTTTTTAAAATAAAGAGAAACGAGATCAATGGTGAAAAACAATATAAAGCTAGATTAGTTGCAAAAAGTTTACACAACGCAAAGGGTCAGATTATTACGAAACTTATGCTCCTGTAGCTCATCAAATAACTGTAAGGATCTTCTAGCCGTAAAAAATCATCGAGATTTAATAGCTTGTCAATTCGATGTCAAGAATGCTTTTTTACATGGATGTCTCAAAGAAGAGCTCTACATGCGGCAACCTCAAGGTTTTGAGAGGGACCCTACACTTATTTATAAATTAAATCACTATATGGCCTAAAACAAGCCCCACGTCAATGGAACGAGAGGTTTGATATTTTCGTCAAATCATTGAACTTCGTATAATCCAAACATGATGAAGTGCCTATACGTATACAAAGGTAAGGAAGCATTAGTTTATCTGCTTCTATATGTTGACGACATAATCATTACCGGAAACTCTGATTATCTAATAAACAAATTTAAATTTGCACTCATGTCTGAATTTAAAACAAAGGACTTAGAATCATTGAAATGCTTCCTGGGCATTAAAATAGACCGAAATGAAAAAGGAATGTTCCTGAGTCAACCTGTTTATGTGGATAAGCTGCTACAAAAGTTTGGTATGGAAAACTGTCATCCTATCAAGACACCAATGGAAAACAATCCTACAAAGGAGATGGAAGGAAGGTGCATCATTGAAGAAAAACCCTACAGAGAACTAATTGGGTGTCTCATGCACTTAATGTTAACAAGCAGACCTGACATCAAGTGCGGCTGTAAATTTTTGTAGCCGATATCAATCAAACGCTACATTTGCTCAGTGGAATGGATTAAAAAGAATACGCTACTTGAAAGAAACCGCAGACTACGGACTATTCTATGCGAAGAATCAATAGAAAAATAAATCCTTAGTGGCGTATGCAGACTCCGACTGGGCAGGAGACACGGTCGGAAATAGGAAGTCGACTTCAGGTTTCATGTTCGAGGTATTTGGTGCGGATGTTTGCTGGGTAACCAGAAAACAAACAATAGTAGCAACATCATCTACCGAAGTAGAATATGTTTCGCTTGCTACCGCGAGTACAGAATTAATTTGGATAAAGATATACTAATGGACCTCTGCATTGACGTTAACAATTCTATTGTAATCTATGAAGACAACCAGTCGTATCTACAGTCTGAGCAAGTGGAATCAAAAACGATTGAAACACATAGATGTTAAGTATCACTTTGTGAAAGATCTGCATAATGGTCTGCAGAAGGGTATAATTGATGTAGTGTACATTCCATCCCAACAACAGAAGGTTGACATACTCGCAAAGGGATTATCTGCAGAACGATATGCAAAATTAAGACAGACTTTGGGAGTAATCTCTTACATGCAATACAAGATTATTAATTTCATTTTTACAGAGTAATTGAACTAAGTAATATTAAAACAACTCCTCTTTGGAAGGAAAATATTTTCTTTTGTGTTCTTTAAGTTATGTTAAAATTGAAGGGGAGTGTTAAGAAAGCAATTTAAACTATCCTAAGTTGGTAGGACGAAATTTTTCACTTAGTTTCTTTTTAATGTTGGCTGTACTGATTTGACAATAAAGACGGCAGACGGTTTCGTCCTCCCATAAGAGTTACTCGATATAAGTTGTTGTTTTTGTAATACGAAATCCTAATCCAAATCATAGTTTGTATTATAACAAAAACAAAGGATGAAGTCGCTTTGTTTCTACGACTAAGATCTCGGAGAAGAAAAATATTTTATTTTTAAAAATAATCAAAATATAATTTTTAAAAATTGTTCTAAAAAAATAGATTATTTATTGTAGATATATATGACTACAAATTGAAGTTGGACTGCAAATAATTTTTTAATATATTTAAATATTTGAAAAACGAAGTTGAACATATATTCTTTTGTGTTTTAAATTGTTAAAAATAATCATGAAATAATTAGAAAATTTTGCTTTAAATTTTTATTTAACTTATTTGTAGCATCTCCTAATAAATAGAAACAATTTAATTGTCGATGTGTTTCAGTTATACGTCGGTGGAGTCGACTTGACAAAATCTAGAGAGGATGCTGCTCGTGATGTTCTAGAAGGAAGGTCTTTGTTATATCATATTTATTTTCCTGTACAAAATCCGCTTCCAACAGTGCAGAGAATGTGGTTAAACAATGAGCAAATTTGTTCCGGCCCCGAAGGTAAGTATTTGTTTAAAAAGTATAATATATAAATATCAGATGTTTAATGATGTAAGAGCAAAAATTACAATATTCTGATCTTTCAAGTTACAAATTAATTCATATTTTGTATCTAACTATGCGTAATTTTTAAGTAAATTGGCAAAGAAAAATTGAAAGATAAGAGGCTTACTGAAAAACTTCAAATTTTTTCGCTGTATAAAACAGGCGTTTTGAATAACATTGTTACATTTTATTTCAGTATCAGGAAATGTATCGGATAATAATCTTAAGAGTATGTTCCAACGTGATAGTATAACTACTATCACGTTGGAACATACTCTTAAGATTATTATCCAGCCTCCACAAAATCAATCGAATCCATTGCATCAAAATATACCAGCGGAGCAGAAACCTCCTAGATCCTTACAACAAGGTCTACGACCAACTCCACAACCAACTCCACGACCAGCCCCACAACCAACACCGCAACCAACACCTCGACCAGCCCTACGACGAGCCCCACGATCAACTCCACCAGCACCCGTTGATAAGATTGAAAATTATAACGAATGCGGTATCAGCAGAAGTCATAGTGAATACTCCAATCTTCTGATCGCCCATGGAAACAAAACATTACCAGGCCAGTAGCCGTGGGTGGCGGCAATCTACACATTTATATACGAATATGAGTTTCTATGTGGTGGTACTATTCTGACTACAAAACATGTTCTAACAGGTACATTAATTAAAACAAAAATGTTTATATTACTTGTATTCTATGTATGAAACGAGTTTTTTTACTATAGCTGCGTTTCTATATTCATTGCCAGTGCTAAAAATTTATAGTATACGTGACGTTAAGGCTCCCTCGCCGACCATATTGAAATCGTGACGTCAGAAACGAGAAATTACACGTTAAAAATCTTTGCAACGTACTACCACACGTAATAAAAAAATATTTGAATGAAGACACATTGTAGATTGCTGTGACATACGTGTAAAATATACAGGAAACTAAGATTACCAAAAAATACATAACGTAGAAGACGCAGTGTCTATCTCCCTCCACGAGAGCTGTCAAATCACGTGTGTATTCGTATGTTTGGTTATGTATCCCAGTGAGAAATGATTGATCAATTCGACATCAATTCGTTGTCTTTTCGATCATCATTTCTCACTGGGATGTGACTACGCTCTGTACCGTGTTCATTTTCCAGATAGTATTTTTAAAAATAGTGTCCTGTATGTACATTTTACAAGTATGCTAAAGCGATCTATAGTGTGTTTTCATCCAAATATCTTTTTATTTGACAGTATGTTGCAAAGTAATTTTCGTGTAATTTCATGCTTCTGACATCATGTATTAAGATGGTTGTGGTTAGTACCTAGAAGTCTTAAGATTTTCTTTCATAAGTATTCATGATTGATCCTGTTGAAACTAGATTAGATATAACTTCGAAATTTGAATCGAGGCGCCAATTCTGCGCTAGTTGTCATACTGGAGATACGCAAAATGGGAGCAAAACGAAAAGGTGGAGAAAAAGGAACCGCGGAGCAATATGCTCATTCCTTTCTGCGAGCGACCGTCTGAGCATACGCACGAGCGAGCGAAGCGAAGCGTGGATCCACGATTCCTGCGTACAGATAAGAAAAAAAATAAAAATTGTTTTGATATCTTTTATATTAACAAATAATAGTTTTTTTATTGTATTGATAGCTAAATATTCGTTCAATTATTCAAAATTATATCATTCTCCATTAATTTGATAATAGCGTTGAGAGCTTACATTATATGTATATTGTCTTTGTGTGATTCTCATCACACTGAATTTATTTGCCTCATTCGCTTTATATCAATTTTTGTATTACTTTCTTTATTATAAAGTTCAGAGATATTATTTTTGCTCTAAATTATTTTTGCTCTATTTATTGCTTAATAGCTAAACATATCTGTCTATTTTCTACTGCGTTTCCTTATTCCGATCCGGGTTCTCCCGTAAAATTCAACAGATCCGAATGTAATCGGGAAATACACATGAAAATATTTGTGATAAATAATTGTTTGTTCATTAAATATTTTGATGTAATAGATTGTTAAGATACGCAGATACACAAGAATATCTCTGAAATATATTTTTGTTTCTTTGTATTTTTCTGTCGCGAGAGAAAGAGACAGAACTATAAGAAAATGTATTTCATGCATATGTTATTTTTTTTATAGCGGGGCATTGTTTGAAACGGTCTCCCCGTACCAACATGACCACACCAGTCCACATATTATCAGTGGCTTTGGGACGGTACAAATTAATGGACTTTAACGAACAAGGAAGTGTCATTATGGATGTTGCAACGTACATCTTCCATCCCCAATACACGCACACAGTCACGGCTGACTCTGACCTGGCGATTATAATCCTGAGGTCTCCCGTCGAGTTCACCGCTTTCATCAGACCAATTTGTCTATTACTCCCATCGGTCGACTCTCGTAGACTCGAGCAAACGGATGGAATCATCGTGGGATGGGGCGAAGACGAACACGGTCATCTTTACACCGAAGATTGGCGAACATGCCGATAGTGAGAACGGTAAGTACTTTTACGCGATCTGTTATTCCATTTTCTGACCTTTGCCATTACATCAAGACACATAAATTTAATCCCAATCGTAAGAAAAATTCTCTAAAAATGAAACATTCAAAGATGTTTCAATGAAGAACTCGATGACAACAACATCGGGATATGTGTATGTATATTGCGGTAGAGAAATGCTTAGAGGTTTTTGCAGCGTTAATGGAGCGATACTCCATTTAATGTTACTATATTGTTTATATTATAGGACGTCTGCTTCCGGAGTCACCCGAGTTTCTTCTTTATCACCTCAGAACGCACCTTTTGCGCCGGTGGGCTAAATCTCACAATCAGTGCTTGCAAAGGTGACAGCGGGAGCGGTCTGATGATTTTCGACTCTGTCACGGGACGTTATCATTTGCGTGGCGTTGTGTCGCGAACGCTTGGCAATCAACTGTTCTGCGATCAAACAAATTACATTATCTTTGTCGACGTGTTTAAATATCTATCCTGGATTAATAATACTCTTGAGATTATTATTCAGCCTCCACAAAATCAATCGAACCCATCGCCTCAAAATAGACCAGCGGAGCATGAACCGTCTAGACCCTCACAACAAGCTCCACAACCAACTCTACAACCAATCACAACATCCTTTGACGAGATTGAAAATTATAACGAATGCGGTATCAGCAGGAGGCGTAGTGGAAGACCTAATCTTCTGATCGCTGATGGAAAGAATACATTGCCAGGCGAGTGGCCGTGGGTGGTGGCAATATTCGAATATAGAGTATCACACAAATACGAGTATCTATGTGGTGGTACTATTCTGACTGCAAAACGTGTTTTAACTGGTACATTAATTAAAACAAAAATATTTATATTACTTGTATTTTATATATCAAACGAGTTCTTTTACTATGACTGCGTTTCTATATTCATTGCCAGTACTAAAAATCTATACGTAACGTTAAGGCTCCAGGTCCCTCGCCGACCATATTGAAATCGTGACGTCAGAAGCGAAAAATTACATGTTGAAAATCTTTGTAACGTATCACAGTAGAAGTCTACTATGGTTGGCCAAAATGCAATTTTTTGAACTTACATGAAGTTAAACATATGTGATATTAGGGTAAAGGCACGTAATATGAAATACCTGATTTTTAAAAATTGTTAAAACTGGAGGAATAGGTTTTTTTGAATAAAACAAACGTCAAATTACGACAAAATTACTTAAGATTCATATGTGATTTCGATCATTTATCAATGTTTAAAAACCTTCAAGTTGTACTAAAGAAAGCAAAAAGTGGCAAAATCGTCGATTTGAAAAAATGATATCTAATATGGAACATCTAAGGAATTTGTTTAAAAACACAAAAAACTTTTTTTTATGTTAAAAATGTATAGTTATTTATTTTAAACGTACAAAGTTGAAAGTAAAGAATTTTTACAATAAGAAACAAATACCTTTTATATTTTTACATTTATTTTTGCATCAATCTTCTTCTTTTACATATTGGACATAATATATTATAATTTAATAATATACAATAATAATATAATGTAATGTTGCATTTTATTATATAATATGCAGAATGCACGCAATGTATGCAACGTATGAAATATGTTCCATCTTGCGCGCTCACGTACTTCGATGGAAAAGTTACATTTGTATTAAGAACAAGATAAATTAATGGTAAACTAGTACTGGCTATTAACAAACAAAGATATTCAACGATAAATTATGCAACAAAAATATTATTGAATTTATCTTGTCTGAAATAACTAGCTATTTTAATCAGTTTCCGAAATATTTTCTTAACCTTGAAAGACAGAAATGCTTCTCTTTAAAGATGTATGTCAGAATTTCAAAGATAACACCATTGTCATAATATTTGGCTAGAGATGTTCATTAATGTGTTTTGTTCCTACATGTAAAACTTGAAACCAGTTTACTGTACCGTTTTCGAGAAAATTAACTGTCTGTAAGACATGATCTCTTATGGCAAACAGTGCACATATTGACCGTTTATCTATTACAATATTCCTTATATCAACAAGAACGAAATAAGAAACATATTAATGTAAACTAGATCTTTCAACGACCATATCAATCAAAAAACTAATTAGTTTATTACGTATTTACAATAATATGCTTTTTTAAAAAAGTAATGCAGATATTAATTAATATTATATATAAAATAAAATATTGTAATTTATTAGAATTAATTAGAATTGGTTAATTAATAAATTCTAATTAATTTTAATATAATAGAATTAATAAATAATTAATTAGAATTAATTTATTAGAATTTAATAATGTAGATCGTCATTTGACTATCATACATCATACTTTAAGCGACACTATAAGATTCTAAACTATTAGTTTTATCAGACAAAAAAATTAATGTCCATAAGGAACTTCATGTATTGATAAAAATAACTTTATTTGTTTAACTTAAAAATAAGAATATACTGCTACAACATCTGATTAGATAAGATTCATAGCAAAGAGTGTACAAAAGTCATACCCAGTGAGAAACAATACATCGGATCGATGTTGATTAGATATCGAAATCTCGATATCAATAGAAAATTGATCTTCACATCAATTTCGATATTCAGGTGGTTACAGTTTCGAGCATTCATCGACATCGAAATCCTTAAAAAATCGATATATTTCGTATGACAGCTAGAGCGCTTTTATAACGATAAAGAGAGTTTGCAAATGGAGGGAATTCTATTCCAACCTCTTTTTAAGAATTATTTGACATTTATGAAAACTATATAGCAATCGAATCAATGTCGAAACAATGTTGAATCGATGTCGATTTGAATTCTTACATTATATGTAACATTACACGTAAATTACGCATGCATATCTAATAATGAGGCGAAAATATTTTGCGCGGAATTAATGATTCTCTGTTATTATGAAAGCTTTACATTGTGATGTCAAATAAATCAGCTTTTCTCATGATTGAAAATACTATTTTGCAACGTGAAATATTTTGATCGTACACTTTAAAAGTGCTAAATATAAGAAACGAATATTTCTAAAAATATAGATATACTTACAGGCCTAATCTGCGTCCTCGATCTGCTATCGTGTCAATTTTATTAATGTCAATCGTGTCAACGTCAATACAATATAATTCATTCGACAACTTATTCAGGTCTCAACTCTTAGGCTGAAATCACATGGTACGGAATAGAACTGCGGAATAGAACGTGCGTCATAGAACCAACCAATCAGAGCCAAGAGAAAATCTGCAGATTAGCTTTGATTGGTTGGTTCTATGACGCACGTTCTATTCCGCAGCTCTATTCCGCACCATGTGATTTCAGCCTTAAGCTCAAAACGGGTCGTCTTCTTCTTCTTCTTCTCCAAAACTAGTCGTTGAGTGCGACCGTGCGACCAGTGCGACAGGCAGCGACAGCACAGGAGGCGAAAACAAATAGCGATCGGTGCGGCGCGGCGCATTTTGGGCGCGTTCATGATTGGCACGTGATTGGAAGCGCGGCGCATTGGGCGCGTTCATGATTAGCACGTGATGGAAGGTGCGAAATTGTTGGCGGGCAATTCGAATGCACTTATTTAAAAAAGACACGAAGTTGGCTGTATACTTTTCTATATGTAAATGTATATAATTCTCTTCTAAAAAGGACATTATATATATATGATATATATAATTTATATAAATTATATATAATATATATATTAGATCGGATACTTAGCTAATGTATAATTTAAAACACAATAATTTTCAGTTTTCTTCGATTCAGGAAACAATTTAGTTCTGTTCATTTCATAAGTCGAATCGATATCGAACCGATATCGAATCGTTGATAATGGACAAACATGAAAAACGTTGAAAATCTTGAAAGAAAGTATTATATTATATTGCTACATATGTAGCAATATAATAGTTTTGGTAGCATATGCTATTATATTGCTACATATGTAGCAATATAATAGCATATGCTACCAAAACAGATTGTTTGCAAAGTTATCATAACATCGAAATAACCTCGAAATATTTGAAACTATCGATGTTCAACAATCTACAGAACTGCATCGATGAGATCTGATAGAATCGATATCGAATCGACGTCAATCCGATGTATCGTTTCTCACTGGGTAGAACGTTTAGATTTGCAAACACTTTTTTACATTCAAGTCCTTCCACAAATAATTTCAATCAACATAAAGAAAAACTATTTATAGCATTTAGTGTAGAAAAGTGTATATAAATATATAATATCACATATGTTTGACTTCGTGTAAGTTCAAAAAATTGCATTTTGGCCAACCATAGTGGACTTCTGGCCCACTGTGCGTACTGCCAAATAAAAAGATATTTGAATAAAGACACACTGTAGATTGCTGTGGCATACGTGTAAAATATACAGGAAACTAAGATTACCAAGGAATACACAACGTAAAAGATGCAGTGTCTATCTCTTTACAAAGCTGTCAAATCACGTGTGTATTCGTGTGTTTGGTTATGTATTCCAGTAAGAAATGATTGATCAAATCGAAATCGATTCGATGTTTTTTTCATCGAAAACGCATCAATTTTACAGATAGTGTTTTTAAGAATAGTGTCCTGTACATTTTACAAGTGTGTTAAAGTGATCTGCAGTGTGTTTTCATCCAAATATCTTTTTATTTGACAGTATGTTGCAAAGTAATTTTTGTGTAATTTCTCGCTTCTGCCATCACGTATCAAGATGGCTGCGGTTAGTACCCAGGAGCATTAAAATTTTCTATAGATTTTCAGCCACCATCTGTTTCTTTTCTTAGATTGCAAGAAATTTATTTATTCTTTTTTGTATTCGCTTTTTTACTATTATTTATATAATAAAATACAATTTTTTACATCTTTTATAAGTATTCATGATTGATCCGAATGCAATCGGGAAATACACATGAAAATATTTCTAATAACACAGCCCCACAAAAAAAAAGTGGTCTGTCCGACGGACTAGACCAGTATATCTTTATGTATTTTGACCCGCTGAATCCGAATCCGAAGTCAGAATTGTCATAGAGGCTTTTGTTTTACCCCTAAAACCTAACTAACCTAACCTTTAAAAAGCCCAACAAAACAAAAAAAGTGGTCTGTCCTATGGACCAGACCAGTATATCCTTATGTATTTTGACCCGCTGAATCCGAAGCCAAAGTTAGAATTGTCATAGAGGCTTTTTTTCATCCCTACAACCTAACTTTTTTTAAAGGTTAGATTAGTTAGGTTGTAGGGGTGAAAAAAAAGTCTCTATGACAATTCTGATTTCGGATTCGGATTCAGCGGGTCAAAATACATAAGGATATATTAGTCTGGTCCGTCGGACAGACCACTTTTTTTGTGGGTGTAATTAATTGTTTATTAAATATTCGTTTATTAAATATTTTGATGTAATAAATTATTAAGATACGCAGATACACAAGACTATCTCTGTAATATATTTTTGTTCCTTTGTTAATTTTTATTGCGCGCGCGAGAAGGAGAGAGAGAGAGAGAGGGGGGGAGAGAAAGAGAGTGAGAGAGAGAAAGAACTATAAAAAAATGTATTTCATGCATGTTATTTTTTTTATAGCGGCGCATTGTTTGAAGACCTCACAAATTACGAACGAGAACATATCAGCCAACATGTTGTTGGTGGCTTTGGGACGGTATAAATTAATGAACTTTAACGAACAGGGAAGTGTCACTATGGATGTCAGGAGGTACATCTTCCATCCCGAACTCACGCACATAGTCACCTCTGACTCTGACTTGGCGATTTTGATCCTGATGTCTCCCGTCGAGTTCACCGCTTTCATTAGACCTATTTGCCTATTGTCCTTATTGGCCGACGCTCGTAGACTCGAGCAAACGGATGGAATCATCGTGGGATGGGGCGGAGACGAATACGGTAATCATTACACCGAAAAACCAAGGTTGGCGATCATGCCGATAGTGCAATCGGTAAGAACCTTTACAAATTCTGATATTCTATTTTCTGACTTTTGCCATTAGATCAAGACACACATATTGAATACCAATCGTAAGCGAAATTCTCTAAAAATGAAACGAATGAAATCAAAGATGTTTCGATGAAGATATCTCGATGACAACAAAATCGAGATATGTATATATTGCGGTAGAAAAATTAGAGATTTTTGCAGCGTTAACGAGGCGATACTTCATTTAATGTTACTATTGTTTATTGTATGAATTATAGGACATCTGCGTCTCGAACAATGCGGCTTTCGCCAATTTCCCCTCAGAACGCACCTTTTGCGCCATTAGGCGGAACCACAGCAACGGTCCTTGCTACGATGACAGCGGGAACGGTCTGGTGGTTTTCGACTCTGTCACAGACCGTTATTATTTGCGTGGCGTTGTATCACGAACGCTTAATTATCAACCGTTTTGCGATCGAGAACATTACATCGTCTTTGTCGACGTATTTAAATATCTAACCTGGATTAATTTGCTGATGAATTCCACGTAAATCTAGAGTTTTACCTCAAAATGCAAGATGTATTAATTGACAAACTTTTTGTGTAAAGTTTATCCGGAGACTCGACACTTATTGTAAACAAAAATGTGAAGATTAAAGTTTTAAGTTTTATTCTTGACTTTTTCACAATAACTCTTCCTAATGCATTTATTATAAATATAAAATATCCCAGACAGCACAAGATTTCCAAAACATGTCCTACAGACATTTTTAGAATATAGGGACGTTCTTAGAATGTTTTTGAGATTTGTTTTTGAGATTGAGAATATCTTTGAAAGATTTGTGCTGTCTGGGATGTGAATTAATATATATAAATGTACCTACTTATCATTGTGGACTTATTAAGAATTAAGAATAAATCGTATCGTGATAGGTTATGACATACTTACAATTAGATAATGGACTTAGGTTACATCTTATATTGTTATTTAATTTATAAAATGCAATCAATATTTTACATTATAAAACATAAAAAATACAAAAATATTTTTATTTTGTTTAAAGTAAGTTAAACCAAGATTAAAGTTAATATAAATTGGTAGAAATGGACATTAAAAAATTAATTTCCACAAACCTTTCGCGAGAAAATCATGAATACTTGAATGCGCGATTTAGAATGATATATGTATATTATCCGGAATTAAAAAGATTGCGATAATATAATTGTTATCGAATTACCAAATTAGTTTTATTTACTGTGTGTAACTTATCAGAATATAATATTATACATATATACGTAAATCACAAAAAATAAGATGAACTTACACATACGATGAATAAGATGGATGATGTTGAAAATATACATCTATTGTATGGCTAAAATGTAATTTTTATAATAGTACTCTCAATACACTTCGATATTGACGAAAACTATTACACGTATTTTCATTGACTACTAAAATAAAATATATTCTCTCCAAGAGGTTTGTGACACACGTAAAGAAACAAATAACCCATAGATCTGGCCAAGCGATATAATAAATGTGGACTACAACGAGAAATATAATTCATTTACTCGCAAATTGTATCCTATTCATTCTACAACATATAATACACTTTATATGTTACAAACGGACGACATATTTTGTTAGCTAACTATATGTGTGTGTGTGTGTGTGTGTGTGTGTGTGTGTGTGTGTGTGTGTGTGTGTGTGTGTGTGTGTGTGTGTGTGTGTGTGTGTGTGTGTGTGTGTGTGTGTGAGAGTGTGTGTGTGTGTGTGTGTGTGTGTGTGTGTGTGTGTGTGTGTGTGAGTGTGTGTGTGTGTGTATCTAAACATATATACATATATATGCGTAAGACATAAGATTCTATTAGGTGCATTAAAACATTTTATATACACGGTCACTTTACAAAATTATCAATATTTCTAACAAATTAATGTGATATAAAAAAGACTAAAATGTGCTAGAAGTGTAAATTATTTAATACTGAGGAACAAAATTTTGCAAAGACAAATATAATTAATCATTAATTCATCATGCAAAGTAAAACGGTATAAATATGTTTACTGATGTGAACATGACATCTGTGTTTAATTAATGCGTGCAAAATTTTATATTAATTTAATCTTCTTTGCCCTTCTTATACTCACATTATCGTCACGTGAGATATCATACTTACATTTTGCTTCGTATCTGTACATGCAGAACAAAAGACAAGATATTCTTTTAGAGATATATAAAGAGAGAAAAAATATATAAAAGTCGTGATTTCTTAAAATTTTAGTATCAACATTGTCTTCTACTGATTTGCTACGCAAGAAAGTAAGATGAAGGGTTACGTGTGCGCGATATTGTTATTGATGTGCGGAGTTGCTCACTGTTGGACTTCTTACGATAGAAGTATGTTGCATAATTTTTTAATTAGAAGACTATTGAGAAAAGGACATTACGCCCAAATGCTATGACACAAATATGTATAAAATAGTATAGTCAAATTACAAACACGATGTTGCCATTAGTACTTACTCAAAATTCTCAGTATGTGGAAAAAATTGTTGTATTATGTGATTAGTCGTTATTCCAATCATAGATTTATTAACCGATTTTCCAATTAGGCGACTAATAATTATTTTATGGTGAATGTAGATACCAAATGAATAAAAATTTTCGAATTTCTTTGAATAATATTTTCAAATTTTATTCATGAAACTGTTTTTAGCTGGATGCATAATTCAAAGCCAATTTCTCATGTTGGGTGAAATTAGGGAATATGAATGCGGTCGGATGGAATGTCGAGAGGACGGTGAAATAATTCATCAAATGTAAGTCACTACATTGTATAATTATATGTCTAACTTCATTTAATGTTATTTTCTATATATATAAGGTTTCACGTATTTCGCAGTTCTATTTTAGGAAAAAAATAAAATTTCGTTTTTTATGCATGCAGTTGAAAGATTTTAATAATCTTTTCGTATAATTTCATAATCGAGAAAACTAAGTAAAACACAGCGATCTTTTGATTGTTTTAGTTTTAATTCTTTAATGCAAATTAATTATTGTTCACGAGACATAAGCGATGACAATAAAGTCATTAGTCATCTAAATTATAAATCTATAAAAAAAATGTGTTTAAATTTAAACAAGAAACAATGGATTTTTTTATATGTTGCTGAAGATTAAATTTATAAAATATTACAAAAAAGAGTGTTTTACAGAAATTGAAAACTTTAGAAAAATTTTGTTCTAATTTAGAAAAATAGTTTTATGTAATTTTTTAACGTCGTCTCCCAGAAATTATGTACCTACTTTCTGAGACACAATGCTTTTGCTAAAAAGTAGTAACATCTTTAAAATAAACTTTAAAACAAATGAGATATAGCACAAGAAACATTTTAATAGTATATCTCGTATTATTACACATTACTAAATATCTTTCTTTTCTGATTGATATATTTTAAATAATTAATAACATTCTGTATTCGCAATGAAAACTGCACAGCTGCAAGATTCTATTATGAATTCAGTACTAATGAAAATATTTTATTAAATCTTCTTTTCATAATTTTCTTTCATTCCCTTTTCTTTCCAGATGCCCTGAAGTTATGTGTCCTCCAGGAAAGGCTATAATTTCTCTTAGTGAAAATTCAGGCAAACCTTTTCCACGTTGCTGTAATACTCTGGTATGTTCTAAATTGTGATGTTAAGAGTCGTAATTTGATCATATGTATACGAATGTATTTTCAAGAAAAATATAATTAATATTAAATATTAAATATTTCGTTTTTATTAATAACATATATCTAATATAATGTAATTTTGTTCATACCTGCAGTCTATGCGTTCAATTTAAACTTATTAATAGAATTTTAGATTTGTAATAATTTTATTGTCATCGAATTAATTTTATTGTCCCAATGTATGTACATATGTCAATCACCAGAATGATACATAACATAAATCAGGAAGGCAAGATGAATTTACACGCATGATGAATAAAACAGATGATATAGAAAAAATGTATATATTTATTACATGGATGAAGTATGACTATCACATTGGTACCTTTAATATATTGTTGCGCGCTGCGGCCGCCCGGTATACTCCTCGGCCGCGCGAGTCAGACGACAGGTCAATCGGAGCATCGATCGACCGGGCCATGAAGTTCGCGAGATCCGACGCGGACATCGAGCAACGGTTGCTGGGACGCTTGGAATCAACAAGCTGCCCGTCAAATTTTCGCTGGCCTCCTCTCGTGGAGGACACGTTTCGAACTGTAAAACGTTTCTCTGAATAAAGTTGGTGTTCGCTTTTAAAAGGTATCTTCTTCCTTTCCGCGCGCGCGCCGCGAGTGATTGTGAGTGTGAGAGTGAGAGAGAGAGCCCTCGCTTCGAAGCGCGAGTCTCTACGTCGTCGCTGAACGACGACTGAGGTGTTACAATATGTTTCGATATTAGTATAATCTAATTACACGTTCGTTGTATTCCGAATAAATGCTAAGAAGAGAACAGAAAGAGGAGAGGATGGATATTCTTTCGAATTTCTTTCTACTGCCGTTGACAAATAAGGCAAGACATATTCTCTCTATTGAGAAACAAATAACCCATATATTTGATAGACGATATATTAAATACACGCTAAAGTGAGGAATGAAATTCTCTGTTATTTGTAAACTGCACGCTATCTACCCGAGCAGCACATATTGGTTGGCCAACGATTGGACAGCGTTGGCCAACCGTTGGCCAACCAATATGTGCTGCTCGGGTACTCTTCAATGTGTACGCTTTATTACATTATTGAAAGGCAACATATTTGACGAGCTAACAAAATATAAATAGAAGAAAATTACATGTGTAGTTAAGTCCGAAAATTCGGTTAGATACAATAAACGTTTCATAAATATAGCTACTTTACAGAACTATAATAAATGACATCTCCGTCAAACTATAACTACTGTTTTAAGTGAGAGGAGAGAGGGACGAAGTAGCTTGTGCAGAATAACAAATTATGATCGGAACAAATACGATCTCAATTCTAACTCTGATCCGATTCGCCTCGGTATAGTCTCCATTTAGACTGAAATATATGAAATTTAATTTTATTTATAATAAATTTCACCTAGTTACGGCTCTAAGCTCCTTTTGATTTATTAATTATTTGACTTATTAATTATTTGAATTTCCTGTTACTTATATTCTCTTTGTAGTAATCATTATATTATCGAACCGATTCTCAAAATGGTTTGCTTCTAATTTTCTACAGTTCTCACGGTGATAGAAACAATGTTCCTCATATGTTTCACACGATAGTGGACATTATTGCTGACCAATTAATATGGATAATCGTAAATTTTGCTGTAGCATCTGCTGTAACCGATATGATATCTAGGTGCTAAACAATAGAAAAAGTTTATACCAATTTCAACAGAAAAAATATCAAATATTACAGACACACCGTCTATAATATTTGATATTTTTTCTGTTGAAATTGGTATAAACAGACAAGTAAACTGCCGAAAAAGTGCCAAAATTTGAAAAAATAGTATAATCTCACAAAGGGTTATAATTTCGAGACTTGAGGAATGTGACAGTATGCTGAAAAAAATCACAATTTTAAAATTTAAGAAGCATAAATATGTCCGGAAAAGTTATACTCCCGTAATCTCAACAACGAGATAATATCCTGAAAGATTATAGTCTAAAATAAGCATACCGAGACAATATCTCGAAATTAAAAGGAGAGAATAAACAAAGTATTCTTTAGAAAAAACCAACAACAATCTTAAAAAAAATTCTTGTCAATTTTATGGTTTTCTACAATCGTTCATGTGAAGATTGAATTTCCATCTACATTACCACCTTCCACGGGGAGGTTTGTGTTTTTACCTGTTATTCTGAACGGAGGTTCGGAAGAGCGCTCGCAATGCGCTCCGTGTCCATGAAGTGAGCACCTCAATTACTTTAAAAGCTCGCACAGAGGCTTTGCCGCAAGATAAAGCACCGGAAAGTTGCCAGGAAGGCTTCGATGGTGAGATCAGAAAAGATTTAAGTGCACCACTCTCTTGCTGAGACACATAAATATGGCAAGGAAACCTTTGTGTGGCCTTGGCCCAGTGTGCGGCACGATGACTTGAAATAAAAAAAGGCTGCTCATTAATTACTAGGGAGTTGCCCTACCTGTTATCACACACAAGATATACAGCGATGAATGTACCGTTGTATCAAGTCCTTCCGTCAGGGATCTATTTCGGACTGAAGCGAGGGTAAGTTAGACTTCTGTGGAGCGTACTCTGATAGTGCCGTGAGCCTAGAGCCGTGATTCTGTTGATCGCTCATTGTGGCTTAGGATGGCAATCTGTTGATGACTGAGTTTTCCATCGATCCTCAAAATGTAGCCATCATCCAGAACTGAGGCGAAAGGTTTTCCGCTTCGAGATTTGCAGGCAACGGTTTTCAGTTCCTCTAAATACCACACGGCTTGTGCCATCCGGATCTGCAACTATAAAAAGTTCCTCCTTCAAATCCCGTTCCGTCAGAGTTATTAGTTAATCTCTACCCACACAGAAAGAGAACTTCTAACGTCCAGTAGACATCTGTCATGGATATTTGAAACTCCAGTAGAGATTTATTAGACATCCACCAGCCGGCGACCAGATATCCATAGTTCCGTCTTGATGACATCCACTGGACCTCTATTAAACATCTTTAAGACGTCCATTAGACGTAACGTAGATTATAAATTGAGTATTCGTGGATCCTCGGTGGACGACTAACCGACGTTACGTGGATCATTAATAGAGGGTTCATGGAGGATGAATAGGGTCCATAGAGGATGAATATAACCCAGATAGTATATGGATATCTTAAAGAGTACCAAATTTCCCACTTATTTTAGTTTACAACATATACTATAAACATACTACTGTATTATACTCGTAGAATATTATCAGAAGGTTCTAAAGCCATTACTTAAAACATTCATTTCGTGCTTCGATTAGTCTAAAGATATACATTAAGCTTCTTTATATATTTAAATAAAAACGAATTTTACGAGAAAGCGTATAGTTCTTGCGACTCCTAGCAGCGTGAACGGAACTTATATGAGTTTGCGAGCACAAGAAAGAGCGCTTTCGTACAATGTAACGATTTTTTATGGAAAGTTTTAAAATGATGTTTTTAATTATATTGCTACACAATACCATTGCTACGTAAAATTATAAATTTTAATTAAAAAATTTTTAATGTATTCTCTAAAAGTGTCCTCAATTAATCCTTGAAATTTCTAGTGGCAGTCCAGCAGATGTCTAATGGACGTCTTCTGGAAATTTCGAATCTTTATGATAGATATCCAGTAGATGTCAATTAAAGGATATCATTTTATGTGGATAATCTATCAGAAACGTAGTATATGTAAATATGTTATACATCCATAATAAATGTCTAATGGACGTCTATAATGGAATTGTAATGGATATCTATCATGGAGATAAGATGGATCTCTAATAGAGGTATATGAGACTTCCACGTGGAGGCAAATATCGCAAGGAGCTATGGAGTTTGAATGGATCTCTAGTAGACGTCTATCTGACTTCCACCATGGAGATAGACGTCCCATGGAGCTATGGAGGTTTGATGGACATCCACTGGATCCCAATTTCTATGTGGGTACAAAGCTAATACTCTATACTAAAAAAAATTTCATTGAATTTTTATTCGGAAGAAGTATTAGATATTAATATAAAACAGCAATTAAGGCTCCTGGGTACCGATCGCGGCCATCTTGAAACGTAACGTCAGAAGCGAGAAATTTTACAGTGAAAATTGTTGCAAACTACTGTAAAATAAAGAAATATTTCAATAAAAACACATTATAGATCGTTTTAACACACTTGTGAAATGTGCAGGAAACTAAGATTACCAAGGAATACACAACGTAGAAGACACAACTATCTATCTCTTTTCAGAGATTGTCAAATCATGTGTGTGTTAGTGTGTTTGGTTATGTATGTGATTACGCTCTGTATCATGTTCATTTACATATAATGTTTTTAAGAATAGTGTCCTGTACATTTTACAAGTGTGCTACAGCGACCTACAGTGTGTTTTCATCAAAATATCATTTTATTTGACAGTACGTTGCAATGTAATTTTCGTGTAATTTCTCGCTTCTGACGTCACATTCAAGGTGGCCGCGGTCAATACCCAGAAGCCTTAAATATCTTATAAAAATACAAAGAAATATTTGAACAAAATTTTTATTCCATTAAATTAAGAAAAAAACGTGATTAACTTTATAAAAAGAACTCCGCAACGAATATTTCTAAAACACCTTTACAATACCTTTAAAATTACTGCCGTTAATGAATAAAGAGATTGAAAAATCTAAAGGATTTTTATCAAAGTAGTATTGATAATATTTCGAAATGAGCTCATTGTACATACTAGTTGAAAGAAAGAAGGCAAGATCTCTCAAAATCTCTGGTGATTATAGCGTGACCATTATTCAACAAACATTCCTTAACCACAATCGATGAACTTTCCGTCAATGGCTGGTGGAATTATTTTTTCAAAAATTAATCTACGACAAACTTTTATTTAGCAATAATAAGCAAAAATAAGTAATATAAGTAAGAAAGAAAGATCAATAATTATTAATATATTAAATTACATTAAATTACATTAAATTACATTAAATACATATGAAGGATTATACAACTCTACAGGACTAATGTGGCTTCTGCATCAGCTGTCTAGCAACATAAAATAGAGAATATTTTACAGGACATTCTTGAAATTACAGTTTTCTTTGACAGTATTAAGAAACACAATAATGTCTCCCGCCAAATGAACACGTAACGTAAAACAAACCGTTATATCTACATGCGAGCCGACAAGTTGAGAGTTTCAGATCGACATCTCAATAATAATCAATCAAGTTCTTCTGAGTAGGTTTAATCAATAGCTTGGATTTGAATTATAAGTATAATAAGTACTTTTATTTTTCATTGACGTGTCCGACGAGCGGAGATACTGCAATGCAAAATCCAAAATGTAAATTTTTATATTAAGTACAATTTCTTTCCGGTACGGAATTTGCCGAGCAAATTGTACATTGTGGGTGACATTCTTATCGTTACATGAATGCGTTGGAAGCTGTAGACTCGTGAAAGGTTTAAAACTAATGCATCTTTTTTATGGACAGTTTTGGTTCGATAATCATTTGAATCGAAATCAATATATGTAAATGAGGGATGTATACCTCGTAAAATACACCCGATTCAGCGTTTACACGATTGCACAGATGGCGTCGTAAATATTATAGTTTATCAAGTAACGAGGTAATTGGGGTGGGCGTAACCGTGACGGACTATAGGAACGATCGAAATCCCAAACTATTTGTTAAGTCTAGCTAATTAAAAAACACTACGTTTCCCAACGCCATACGTAATCTTTCGCACATCTCCTATGAACAATAATTGTCAATTCAATCTGTAGATGTCGATTACTATCGGGAAATTTATGAGAAAAGAAAAAAGAAGACAAAAATGTGTAGTGTACACATTTTTATTTAGATATTAAGATAATAAACTACTAAAATACTAATAGAAATTTAATACAAATATTCATTTTTAAAAACCAGTAAATGTTTCTCTTTAATAGTTTTTATTTGTAAGAAATTCATACATAACTCAATGTATCTTTTACATTGCCATTGATTTGAACATATTGTTTTTAAAAGGCGTCAGGACCTATTTATGTGCCATTTCTTTAAAATTATTTTTTTACTGTAAAAGTAATACCTGATAAAATTTTGAAATTATGTAAAATTTTTCTTTCTTTTTATACGCCATATGTACAGGAAAACGAGAAGAATACTAACAATTAATGTACCAATGATCGCAATGATTTTAATATCTGTCTCATTCATTGCAATTAGTCTCTGAAATAATATTTTTATTTTGTTATATTTGAGATATCTAATTAAAAGCATTTAATAAAAGCATGTAATTTTTTAATTGACATAACTGAAAAAATTGTTAAGTTCATACTATACCTGTTTTTTTATTTCTATCGAAATACTTATTAAACACAATTAAGGAAATATCAGAAATAACAACGTCTATCCTCTAATTCTTTCTCGGCAATTATTGTAGTATTTTTTTTGCATATAAATATTCCATCTTTTACTGCAGCGGAGAATAATTGCAGATCCGTTGTGTTTTCTCTGATTTCTTCTCCTGTTAAATATTGAGAAAATACTTTTATAATATTTGTTTCGACATCGTCAAAATGTGCCGGATTGAATTTGCGCGCCGTAGCGTGATCTAGCGCGATCTCAGACGGCGCGAGCGGTCACGTGAGGGGACGCGTGAAGGCCGCGGCGGCGGGACCAACTTGAAAACGGCAACGGAACCGGCTTAGCAACGCGTTGTTTGGGTGCGTTTTCGTCGTCTTCTTGCCGGCGAAAGTGAGTTTCGGGCTTCCGAATAGACGGCAGCGGGAGAGTTTGTGTGCGTTTTCATTTTCTTAATAATTTCTCGTTGCGTATCGTGCTGTGTGAGATTATCAGAGAGCGAGTGGATAACTCAGTGCGAGGTCTATTCGTCGAGCGGACGGCGACGCTGTATACGAGACGGTCTCGGAGATCTACGAGATCAGCGAGGACGCCCTGACTCCTTCTTTCCTTTCCTTCCCGAACCTGATTGTCCTAGAGCGAGTTCTCCACGTCGAGAAGGCTCCAGGTTGGGAAGTAGTTGCTCCCATCTGTGAGCCCATCCAAGGTTTGACTAATTCAATTTTCTTCACCGTTTCATCGACGTGTGTTTCGAGTGACGCGCATCGCGCCATTTTCTTAGTTGCACGTCCGCGTGATATTGTCGACGCTGCCGTGATTTCTCAAAGTTACCGCGCTATTACGTGTATTACGAAAACTGATACTCCCGCCATTTATTCCGTTGAATCTCTGCATAATATATTACGAGTTAGAAAATATGTGACACGATCGCCACTTCCTCTTCTCGCATTTTATCCGAAAGTATTTTCGACGGCATATCCATTGCTTCGATGTCGGCTCAACGGTGTTTTGTTTCTTAAGACATTCGCGTCGGGAGTCGTGAATAGCATACGAGTGATCGTAATTATTTTGTTGTTGTTGCATCCAAGTTACGTTATCATATCAAACGCTACATTGTATGTTATTACTCGACTAATCGTATTGCTATACGTGCTTCGTGTTGGAGTTCACGCTGTAATAGATAGCGTTACTGCGATATAAGATGTCCGTGAGCTGACTGTCATTTTGCGATTGGAGGTACGTTAATAGGTTTCCCTCGAATCTATGGAAATAATACGTTGCTGAACGGAGGAGTTGTCGGAACTGATAAACGTTGCAGTGCGAGTCTGCGGAGATAAATTTACCACTGATTCACATGTTTGAGACTCTGACGGGCAACACGATGTTGCAAGCTTTTTCGAACCTTAAAGGTCAGGTTTCGAAACGTTGCAGTCTGCGAGTCTGCGGAGATAAATGGGCATTCGGCCCAGGAGTACGCCATATTTGGGCGATCGTGCAGCACGAGTCTGCGATGTAAGATTTCAGGCCTCTTACATGATGACGAACAGCTCGAGGCTGTCTGGGAGTTTTACGACCATTTTTTTACTGCATTTGACAATACTGCGACTGCTCGGATTACCACGACGGGTGGTTACCCTTTTTAGCGTTCTTTCTCTCTGCGTTTTTGGCGTACTGCGTTCCTGCCATCTGTATTTACTGCGCGCTGGTTTTCTGCATCCACAGCGCGCCTTTCATCTTTGCGTTCTGCGTTCCCGCCAACTGTATTTTCTGCGCGCTGGTTTCCTGCATTCACAGCGCGCCTTTCATCCTTGCGTTCTGCGTTCCCGCCAACTGTATTTCCTGCGCGCTGGTTTCCTGCATCCACAGCGCGCCTTTCATCCTTGCGTTCTGCGTTCCCGCCAACTGTATTTCCTGCGCGCTGGTTTCCTACATCCACAGCGCGCCTTTCATCCTTGCGTTCTGCGTTCCTGCCAATTGTATTTCCTACGCGCTGGTTTCCTGCATCCACAGCGCGCCTTTCATCATTGCGTTCTGCACTCCTGCTAATTGTATTCCCTGCATGCTGTTCTCTGCATCTTTCTGCGAGCTAGACATTCATTGAGAGGATACAATCGGACTGACTTCTAACTACCAGCGTGTGTTCTGCATTCTCCTCACGCGCCGCAACACGAACCAGATATTATTTTCAAACGAATAAATATACAATATTTCTAAAAATAAATCAAAATAATAATTAAAAAGTAATTGAGTATTATATTACATAATGTTCATGTATACATTCTTTTTAATTTTAAAATGAATTCGATATATAACAAGAATTTTAAAATGTAATTCGATATATAACAAGAAATTATTACCATTCAAGTACACTTCAATGAAAATAGAACCAAGAAAAAATTTAATATTATCGTGGGCGTAATTAAAAATAATTTTATTCTTCTTATCGCCTATTTGGTTTTTGGCAGCTTCCTTCCAATTCGAAGTCATATTGGCGTTCTTTTCAGTGCAATTACCTGTTGTTATTGCGTTCGAAACTGTCAATGTAGACATTAGTAGCTATAAAAAAACTCAATTGCATTCTATTCTACGGTAAAATCATTACTAAACATATTCATTGCTGATTAAGTGATCGATTAAAGAAAAATATGGAAAATATAAATTGTTTTGATGAGTATACGAAGTATTTTTACAAAGTCATAAATACGAGACACGATATTTCTTTTTTATAAATATTTTATTTACCTGAGAATCTTTCGTCATGTGTTGCAATTTTATGTGAATCGTCATATTAGCCAGAACGCATACTGTTCCTTTTTCGGCATTTCTAAGGATGTAATTAAATTTGGAAGTAAGACACATCGTGCTTTTTTTAGTTGTAACCTCTATTGTAGTACTGCTGTTATCGTGATTATTTGTAATTGGTGATAACTGTGATGTTGTTGATGAAGTCAACATCATCGATCGAGGTATGGTCGGAGCCGTCGGAAGCAATGTCTGAGGCATTGGTGGAGGAAACGTCGTTGATGAAGGTATTGTTGGGGTAAGTGATGGAACCGTTGGTGTGATATATGGGATCGTGAGTGTTGAAGTTTTAGTTACAAGTGTCGTTGAAGTTGTCGGAAGCGTTGTAGTGTCTAGTGTAATTTCTCTTATGCTCGTCGTTGTTGTATCTGATGTAGTCGAATACAGAGATGTAGATGATGTTTCGCTTGTTATGATTTGTGTTTCGTATGTCCATTGCATCGTAGATATTGTCGTTGTTGTAAATGGCGTTGTAGGAATTGTAATGGTTCTACTGTCGTAGTTGTTTCTTCAGACGTCGGCAATAATGTTATTAGTGATGTCGTTTTGGCTGATGTGCTCGATTTTGTAATTTCTTTAGACGTTAGCGATTTTGTAAGTGATGTTGTTGGTACTGTCGGTTTGCTTGATTTGAGTGATGTGGACTTACTCCCTTTTCGACAATTATGTACAATATCTTCATTTGCTTGAATTGTGATTGCAACTGTTAGAAAAAAATATTTTATCGATATTTGCTGAAATGAAATATCTATCACAGAAATGATTCCATGTGAAAAGAAAAACAGGTAAAATATAAGTTATTAAATGAGTTTTTATAGTTGAATTACATTACTTTGATATATAAAACTATTTTTCTTAAAAATTACATAACAAATAGAAAAGAATTTATTCGATATTTTTTTCTCTCACATAGAATCTTTTTCTTAACGATTATATTATACTAGAATTAATTTTATATTTTTTTCAAGAAATTTAATTTAAATTAACTAAGACTAATGTATCAATTATGATAAAATCGGCTATTAAATGGAAATTATTATCTTTAAAAAGATAAAATGGAGATCACCTAACTGTAGATCAATAAAATTTCAATCGTGACTATCAAGATCACTATCCCGATCACTAGTGCTAAATATGGTTGCTCTTTATTTGATTTCCAATATTTTTCAATTTTCGATTTAAGATCCATCAGCACATACGCACCGCTATTTTATCGTATCCATAAAAATTAATTGCAATAACAGTATTAGACATACGAACGAAAAATCTTAAACAAATGGTAATTATACACAACACGCATGCAATAATCACCAAAGAAAACATTAGTTCATCTTATTTCCTAGGACAGAATTATTCAGTTGCTCGCGCGGTAAAAGTTAATATAGATAAGGAATATATCCCTACCCCCGACAATACTGGCATTTCTGTTAATTTTATCTTTTAGTTTTTGGCCAGACGGTGTGATAAAATAGCTTTTATGTTAGTCATTCGATAAATCCCAGATAGTCAAGCTTGCTAAAGCAAATTTTGCTAAAAGCTTGCTAAGAAGTTTTGTAAACAAAAAGGCATCAAATTTGATACAAATTCTGCTACATAAAGTGATGTTAACAAATTATCATCAAAAACATACCAAAATCTGTTGGCATACGATGCTAGCAAATAATCGCCAAATCCCGAGCAAGATTTACTGTTACAACTTGACGCCAAATTGTTGCCAAAAACCGAGCAAGGTTTGCGCAACGCAGTTTGACACCAATCTGTCAAAAGCAAACAAGTCGTCGAAAAGCAAACAAGGTTTATACAACAGAGTTTGTCATCAAATTGTCGCCAAGAAGCGAGCAAGGTTGGCGCGACGCAGTTTGACGTTAAATTGTCGCCAAAAAGCGAGCAAGGTCTGCGCACACAATTTGACGCCAAATTTTCGGCAAAATCGGAACAAGATTTACCGTTTTTTAATAGTCATTTATAATTAAACAGAGTGATAGAGGTCAGTATTAATAATTTTTATTATTAATCTTATTATTTAAACGCACAGGAATGTGCAAAAAATCTCAATTTCTTGTTACAGAACCTTCTAAAGAATTTTTAATACTGAATTTTTAACACTGTTACACTGTTTAATTACCCAGTGAGCATTATTGAGAGCTAGAGCTCTTTAAGAGCTGTTTAAGAGAACATTTTGAATACATCACTAATATCTCTTAAAAATGAAATCAATACCCAGCAAGCAAAATGATGCAAACTTTATGCAATATTTAGCAAACCCGGGCACGCCTTTACAGCAAAATTGCGACAAGGTGTGTCCGCAAAAAGCTTAGCTTTTGCTGGCAAGACTTGTTGCAATAACATAATGCATATTTTGTGCAAATAACGCGACAAAGCTTGCCATGTACGGCTTAGTGCATATTTTACCTAAATAACAGGACAAACCTTGCTGTTCACGACATGATAGCACATTCATGACAAGAACAGGACAAACCTTGCCATAATGGCATGATAGCAAATTTATAACAAGAACAGGGCAAACTTTGCTATGCATAACACCAAATTTGTAGCAAGAATAGGGCAAGGCTTGCTGTAATAGCGGATTGTATGTAATTAATACAGTGTATAATTAATATCCCTAACAGCACATGTTGATTCTGAAAATGTTCGGAAAATATCACAAAAGTATATTGCATATGTATTCTCAGAATATTCGATATACATACTATGACATATTAAGTATGATAAAATTCCTATCTCCCACTAATTTTAGTTCATAATATATACTACGAATATCCTGCAATATTCGTAGAATATTACTAGTATGTTACTTGTACATTGCACACACATGTTACATATATACATTTATTAGATTAGTTTAATTTGTATAAATTATATTGTTTTAAAAATATATATATTTGAATTAAGAGCATCTATTTTCACATAAATTAGATGCTTTGCTCAGGTTACATTCAAAGGACATGTGCGAAAGAGCATCGTGCTTTAATCAGTTGAAAAATGTATGTTATAAGCTTCTTTATATATTCAACCAAACGGACTTTACTTACGCAAAAGCATATAATCCTTGCGACTCCTAGTGGCGTGATCAGAACTTATGCGTGTTTGCAAATATCTAGCTTAATGTTATATACTGTTCATGTGGCAAAGTTTGCTTTGATCTTACCACAAATTTGATGTTATATCGTGCATGACAAAGTTTGTCTTGTTCTTGTTACAAATTTGCTGTCATGCCATGAAGGGCAAGGTTTGCTTTGTTATTTGCGTGAATTTTGCATTTTGTCGTGCCAGAGCAAATTTTGCCCTGTTCTTATATCGTATATTTACTGTTATAGCATATACATACAGCAAGGTTTTTTATGTTCTTATAGCAAATTTGCTATTCTACTATGCATAACAAAATTTACTACTATTTACGTAAAGTTTGTGTTACACTATGAATAGTATCATTTATGCTTTCTGTGTGTAAAATTTACGTACGAGCATTTTTCTGTTATTTATAGCAACGTGTTACGAAAATTTTGTCGTAAATTTGCTTAAAACTTTTTGATAAGACCGAGCAAGACAATTACTCGCCACAAAATTGTTGTCAAAATTGAATCAAATCTTGCCCGTGTTTGCTACAAACATTGCGTAAAGTTTGCATCATTTTGCTTGCTGGGATATAATACTTTATAATACTTAAAAAACTTTAAGTAACTTTAAAAAAACTTTAAGCAAATTTTCCTAAGGGTAAACTCCCAAAATTGAGTATTAACACTTAAATTTTAGTGTAAATCCTCAATATTTGAGAGTCTTTTCCGTAAGGGTAACTATTGTTTTATGTGAGAGGAGAGAGAGACAAAGTAGCTCGCGCATCTAAATAACAAATTACCATCGGAATGTAACAAATACTATCTTAATTCTTATTTTGATCCAATTCGCCTTGGTCTACCTTATCAGTTTTTAATTAATAACGGCAAAATATTAATTTAAATTTAATATTAATTTTATATCTTCGTTATTATTATCATTTTTTTATCGCTACGTGTGATATCATACATTTTACTTCGTACGTGTTCATGCAGAAGAGAAAACATAATATTCTTTTGGAGATTTATGAAGGAAGAAGAAACTATATAAAAGACATAATTTCTTAAAATTTTAATATTGTCTTTGCTTTCTGTTGGTTCCCTAAGCAAGAAAGTACGATGAAAGGTTATATCTTCGCAATTTTATTGTTAATGTGCGGAATGGCTCACTGTTTTCAGCCTCCTTATTTTAGAAAAGGTATGTTTATAATTTACCAATTAGCAGATTATTGCTGAGAGAAAGATATGTCACGTCCGGATACTGTAACATAAAAGTGCATAAAATAGTTTAACCACATAATGTTACCATTAATACTCTCCCAAAAAGTCTTATATTATGAGAAAAGAATTGTCATATATATGAACCTATTATATACATATTCTGATATTCTGATATCTTTTTAACAGATTTTCCAATAATAATTACTTCGATACTACTGTAGCTACAAAATAAAAGTTTTCGAATTATATTTCTCAAGCAGTATTTTCGGATGGTAATCATACGGATATGTTTTTAGGTACATGCATACATGAAGGCGAGGAAATTCCTGAGGGTAAACACACTATAAGGCCATGCACACAGATTACTTGTCAGAGCGGTCAGATAACTTTTACAGAGTAAGTTAAGGCATTGTATATTTATATGTCTGATTGAACTTTATTTAATTGGATATAAGTTTTTACATGTTTCGAAAAAATTAAAGAATAAAATAATAAATATTCATCTTTTATGCATGTAAATAATGATGACAATTTAATGCATAATCTTGTGATCAAAAAAAAAATAACTGATATATTAACGATCTTTGAATAATCCGATTTTAATATTTTAATGCACGTTAATTAATAACAAATTAATATCTGAAATGTAAGCGATGACAATAATATGTGATTAATTATCTAAATTATAAATCAATAAAGAAAAACATGTTTGAATAAGAAATAATAAATTTGCTCATATGGTGCTAAAGCTTGATTTGTTCAAAATTTAAATTTATAAACAGTTAAAAAAAGTGAAAGAACTGATTATAGAAATTTAGAAAAACTCGCTTCATGTACTTTTATTTTGTGTCCTTCAGAGAAAATATGTGATTTTTCGCACAGAATGTATTTACCAACAAACTCGTAAAATTAACAATTTTAAAGTTACTTTGGAAATAATCGAGATATTCAGAATTGAGATCGTAAGAGAGAGAGAGAGAGGGGGGGGCGAGAAGGAGAGAAGGGGGAAAGCATTTTATAATAATAAATCTCGTATTATTTCATCTTTCTAAATATTTTTCTATTTAAATCATATGTTTTAAATCAATAACAGCATTATTCATATTTCACAACGGAATGAATATCACTACGATATTTCATCAAGATTTTAATGCTGATGAATGTAAATTTTCTATTAAATCATTCTTTCGTAGTCTAATTTTATTCTACTTCTTTCCAGCTGCCCTGAATATAATTGTCCTCCAGGAGAAATACCTCTTACAATTGGTCAGAATGTTGCGGTACGTGATTTTCCAGATTGCTGTAAACGTCCGGTTTGTGTGCATTTTTCATCAATGTAATGTGATCATGTATACGAATGTATTTCCCAGCTAAATATAACTAACATTAAACATTACATTAATATTACATTTTTATCGGAACATGTATCTAATTAATGTAATTTTGTCCCTATCTATTTACTCGCAATATACTGCAATTGTTCTATTCAGTTCTGTTTTTTTAAGTTAAATTATTATCGCCCTATTAATCTAGTTTTATTATTTCTTTGCAAAGTTCACATCTTTACAAAATTAATTTCCACAAACCTTTCGCGAGAAAATCACGAATATTGAATGCGCGATTTTGAATGATATGTATTATCCAGAATTAAAAACATTGTGAAAATATAATTATTATTGAATTATCAAATTAATTTTACTGAACTGTGTATGACTCATCAAAATATAACATATTATGTAAGTCACAGAAAGGTGAGGTGAATTTACACGTAAGATAAATAAGGCGGATATGATATCGAAAATATACATTTATTGTATGGATAAAATGCAATTTTTATAATGTAATTTACTTTCAACACATTTCGATATTGGCGAAAATTAAGTATTACACTTTCGTTGTATTCGAAACAAATACTAAAAAGAAACAGAAAAGGGATATCCTTTCGTAACTATTGCAAGTTTATTGATGACTAAAATAAAATATGTTCTCCCCAATGTGTTAAGTATCAAATAATCCATAGATCCGGCCTGCGATGGATAATAATTGTAGACTAGAACGAGAAATAAAATTCATTTTCTCGTAAATTGCACGCTATCCGTTCTACAACATGTAATACTTTTTACATTACAAAGGAACGACATATTTTGTTAGCTAATTATATATGTATATATCTAAACAGATATATATACATAAGCCATAAAATTCTATTAAGTGCATTAAAACATTTTATATACACGATCACTTTATAAAATTATCAATATCTCTTCTACTGTTTCGCTAAGCAAAAGAGTAAAATGAAGAGTTACGTGTGCGCGATATTGTTATTGATGTGCGGAGTTGACTGCGGTTTTTGGACTTCTTCCAATCCTGAAAAAAGTATGTTGCATATTTTTTCAATTAGAAGACTATTGAGAAAAAGGTATTATTATGTCCATGTGCTATATGACACAAATGTGTAGAAAATAGTATAGTCAAATTACAAACACAATGTTTCCATTAGTACTTTCTAAAAAATTCTCAGTATGTGGAAAAAAATTATCATATTACGTGGTCTAATGACAGATTTATTGACAGATTTTCCAATCAACGAGCGACTGATAATTACTCCGAGATCAATGTAACTACGAAATGAATAAAAATTTCCGAATTTCTTTAAATAATATTTTCAGATTTTATTTGTGGAACTAGTTTTAGTTAGTTGGATGCATGATTGATGGTCATTTTGTCAAGACGGGTGAATTCGAGGAATATGAATGCAGTCTGATGAAATGTCGAGAGGACGGTAAAATGTTTCATCAAAAGTATAATCAATACATTTTATAATTATATGTCTAACTTAATTTAACGTAATTTGTATATAAGATTTCACATATTTCGTAAAATTCTAATTTAGGAAAAAAATAAAATTTCATTTTTTATGCATGTAGTTAAAAGAGTGTGATAATCTTTACGCATAATCTTACAATCGAGAAAACTGTCTAAAATACAATGATCTTTTGATTGATTCAATTTTAATCTTTTAATGCAAATTCATTAATATCCATAAGACACAAGTGATGACAATCATATGATTATAGTCCTCTAAATTATAAATCAATAAAGAAAAATGTGTTTAAATTTAAAAAAGGCATAATGGATTTTTTTATATGCAGAAGCTTAAATTTATAAAACGTTACAAAAAAAAGTGTTTTTACAGAAATTTAGAAAAATTAATTTGATATAATTTTTTAATGTCATCTCTCAGAAATTATGTACGTACTTTTTGAGACACGATACATTTGCTAAAAAACCAGTCGTATCTTTAAAATAAACTTTGAAAAAAATGAAATATGTCGCAAGAAACATTTTATAATAGTATATCTCGTATTATTACACATTAGTAAATATCTTCCTTTTCTAATTGATATATTTTAAATAATTCATAATATTCTGTATTTCACAATGAAAACTGCACAACTGCAAGATTTTATCAAGAATTCAATACTAATATAAATTTTTTATTAAATCTCTTTTTCATAATTTAATTTTATTCTCTTTTCTTTCCAGATGCCCTGAAGTTAGGTCCTTCAGGAAGGGATATCATTGCTATTCGTGAGAATATAGACGCACGTTTTCCACGTTGCTGTAAAATTCCTGTATGTTCTGAATTATGATGTTAAGAGTCGCAATTTGATCATGTATTATATATTAATGTATTTTTAAACAAAATATAATTATATTAAATATAAAATTTCATTTTCATCAAGAACTTATGTGTATAATACATATATTATACACATAATGAAATTACATATAATTTCATTCCTATCAGTTTAGGCATTCGGTTTAAATTTATTAATAGAATGTCATTTTTGCAATAATATCATTATCATCGAATTAATTTTACTAAGTTAACGTTAAATTTAATTGTGTTACTCACCGGAATGATACATGACGTAAATCACAGGAAGGCAAGATAAATTTACACACAGAATGAATAAAACAGATGATATAGAAAGTATATATGTATTTATTACATGGCTGAAGTATGACTATCACATTGGTACCTTCAATATGATTCGATATTGGTATAAACTAATTACACGTTTGTTGTATTCTGAATAAATGCTAAACAGAAAGATGAGAGAATAAATATTCGACTATGCTGATGTCCTTTACTTCCCTGCGCTAAGTCTACAGCTGGCCAACCGTGTTCAACGCATTCAGAATTCCTGTCTCCAATTCTCTTATTGTTTACGTAAATTCGACCATATCTCCCCGCTTTTCCGTTCTTCATCTTGGCTCAACATGCGTCAGCGTTTCATTGTTCACCTCTGTTGTCTGACCTATTCTCTTCTGCGCTACAATTCTCCTGCATACCTTAGACGCCTTTTCCATCTTAATTCGGACTTTCATACTTCTAATGCTCCCTCCACTAGATCCTGTGACCTTCTATCTTATCCCATCCATCGCACTGCTAAGTTCCGTTCCTCCTTTTCATACTCAGCTGTGCATCACTTCAACCAGCTCCTTTCCTTGATCAGGTCTTCCCCATCCGTGTTTTCCTTTCGCTCCGCAATTACCAAATATATCCTTTCTCGTGAGCTTCCTGTCGTACAGTCTCATGACCATAACTTCATTAACTTCATTAACTTCATTAGCATCATTAATTTTAGTACCTTACATTACTTAATCAAACATTAATTATTTACTGAATCTTGATATTCTGACAGTTTTTCAGAACTTCGACAGTCTTCCCCGTTTATAGTCTTCCTGTTGTGTACAGCACAAACTTTAACTTTAGCTTAACAATTTTCTTTTCTTTTGTATATTTATATATATATATTCCATTGTATTCTTTTGTATTCTGGAGGGCATTAAAACAACTACCTAGTTGAAGCCTTTCCATTTGCTCTTACGCAATAAACTATTATTATTATTATTATTTCATTTTTTCAAATTTTAAAGACAATCCAATCGGTATCATTCCTTAATCGGAAAAACGTTAGTGAGCGTCTGATAATATGCGTAAACGATTTGTTGCTAAATTCGCCACGCATATTATTAAACGCGGCTCATTAACTTACATACTCGAGGCTAAAGAATAATACCGATTGAATTATCTTTACAAAATAATTACTGCTGTATTAAGCATAAAAGAAAAAAATGGTACAGGATTTTTCAATTTAATTTTTCATAAGGAATAATGCTATGTACTTAGTGGGCGATCTTTTTTTAACACCCTGTATACATATATAAATAAGTTCAAAATATTAAAAAGTAACGATAAAAGTAACTGTTAAATTCGTTACTGTTACTGAAAAAATATAACTGTAATACGTTACCATTACAGTTACAGAAAAAAAATAACGTCATTATCAGTCCGTTACCAAAAAAAAAATAACTGTAACGGTAACGGCGTTACAACTATAACGCGTTACTGCCTATCTCTATAATTATAACTAAATTTCTGATATATAATAAATGATATGAAAACGCCTCTCAGAATAAATAATCAATAATAGAAGAAATACATTCGGAATACTGAGCGATTTGCGATCTACGTGGTCACTGCTCTTGAGCCTTTTTTTTAGATTTTTCGAAGTTAAGATGGGTCTTTGAGTTTTGTATGAAATACACGATCAAATTGTACGTTTTTCTATTCAATTTTATGTTATAATTCCTGATATATTAAATAAACAAATCTGAAAAAATATCGTGATTTAATGTCTTTTTCATCCTGATCATCTGTGATGGCAATAATTGGCATTATATTAAATATTACATTTTTATCGAGATCGTGTATCCAATAAATGTAATTTTGTTCTCACCTGTCCAAAATGCATATTCTAGAACACTCTAGACCCATACAGCACAAAACTTGCAGTTATATTGCAGCAATATTGCTGCAAGATTGTAATCTTGTTCCAACATTGCTGTAATGTAACTGCAAGTTTTGTACTGTATGGGGAAGTGCAAATTATTTAATATTAAATTCAATAATAAAATCTTGCAAAAGACACAAATATAATTAATCATTAAATCACCAGCGAAGTAAAACAAAATAATTGCACTATGTTCAACGATGCTAAAAGGATATCAACGCTTAATTAATGCCGACAAAACCTATTAATTTAATCTTCTCTTTATTCGTGTTATCTTCTTACTATCGCCATGTGAGATGTTATACATTTTACGTCGTGCCTTTTCATGCAAAACAGAAGATATTCTAGAGATGTATGAAGAGAGAAATGATATATAAATATCGTGATTCCTTAAAATTTTAGTATCGTGTTTTCTGGTGTTTCCCTAAGCAAGAAAATAAAGATGAAAAGTTATATCTGTGTAATTTTATTGTTGATGAACGGCATGATTTATTCTTTAGAATATCATAATGGTATGTTGCATCATTCTCCAATTAAAAAATTATTGCTGAAAGACATTGCTTCGGCCTAATGTTATAACACAAACGTGCATAAAATAGTTTAGCCACAATTTAGAAACACGATACAGTCGTTAGTATCTTCTTAAAAAAAACCATTACTAAAAGAGACTGTACTCATTTATGTATAACTATGTGCATAATTGATATTCCAATGACAAAATTAACATTTTCCAATTAGACAATTGATGATTATTCCGAAACCAACGTTTACGAAATGAATGAAAACTTTCGAATTATATTCTTTGAATAATAGAGTTTCGGATTTTACTCACGGATATGTTTTTAGTTTTATGTATAATAGAGGGCCAGGTTCTTTACCCAGGACAAATAAAACAACACAATTGCATGCTGTTGCTTTGTCGGGATGACGGTAAAATATTTATGGAAAAGTAAGTCAATGCATTGTATAATTATATGTCTGACTTAACGTAATTGGATATAAGATTTAACGTATTTCAAAAATTCTGCTCAAAGAATAAAAAAATTAAATTTTGTCTTTTATACATAGTTAAATGACAAATGACAATTTTAGTGCTTAATCTTGTAATCGAGAAAACCTAATACACAGTGATCATTTGATTTTTCTGATTTTAATGCTTTAATTAAACAACTATAATTAATCTTCACGGGATGTAGCGATGATAATCATACGTAATTAGTCATTTAAATATATTTAGTCATGTAAATCAGTAAAGGGAAATGTGTGTTTATATTTAAACAAGGAACATTAAACTCTTTTCGTGTGATGCTGAAGCTTAAATTGTCGAATTTTCAAATGTAAGCGGTTACAAAAAAACTATTTATAGAAATTTAGATAAATTAGTTGCAAGTAATTTTTACTCAGTGTTTTTCAGAGAAAATACGTGATTTCTGGATCACGATATATTTGCCAATCCATCAAGTTAACAGCTTTAAAATAACTTTTGAAATAAATAAGATATACCGAGAGAGAGAGAGAGAGAGAGAGAGAGAGAGAAATTTCTATTAGTAAATCTCGTTATTTCGTTCTATTCTCGTTATTTCACATTTTTAAATATCTTTTTCTTTTGATTTATACACTTTAAACAATTAATAATATTTCCTATTTTGCATAATTTGCAAGATATTATGATTTCTATACTATTGTAAATTTTTCATCAAATCTATCTTTTATAATCTAATTTTATTCTGTTCTTCCTAGATGCCCTAAAATTGAGTGTCCTCCAGGAAAGAAAATACAGCAGATTATAGAGCATGTAAAAGAGCCTTTTCCAATTTGTTGTAAAAGACCAATCTGTGATTGACATTAAAAGCTGTAATATGCTCATGTATATAGATGTATTATATTTTTGAGATACTGAAATACAAAGTTTATCAAACCAAAACTCCAGATTCCTTTTCGTCCTTTTTATCTTTTTGTTATCGCTACGTGCTATATCGCACGTTTGACTTCGTGCCTGCAGAACAGAAAACAAGATATTCTCTTAGAGAATGTGTGCAGGAGAGAAAAATGATACATAAGAATCGTGATTTATAAAATTTCGGGTCTATTAATTGTCTGAGTAAGAAAGTGAGATGAAGAATTACATTTCCGCGATCTTTTTACCAATGTGCGGGATGGCTTATTCTGCCTGGTCTGTTGAGCTTCATACGAAGGGCATGTTTACAATTCATTTTATTAAGCGATTAAGAGATTATTGCTGAGAAAAAATACATCCGAAAGCTGCATAATAAATGCGCGTAAAATAATTTAGTTAATTTACATGATGTAGCCGTCAGTCTTAAAAAACTCTTCTCAAAGAGTGAAAAAGATTGTCGCACACGTGACTCATTATGTGCATCTTCGATATTCTAATGACAGATTCATTGACAAATTTTCAAACTAGACAACTATGATGATTCTGAAACTATCAATGTGTGATTACGAAATGAATGAAAATTTTCGAATCACTTTCTTCGGAATAATACTGCGGATTTTACTCATAGTAGATACATATATTGCTTTTAAAAGGGTGTATACATCAAGGCGAGTTTATCAAGCAGAGTCAATACACGCTTACCCCAAGCGCGCGGCTGATTTACAGCAAGGATAATCAAATATCTTTTAACACATAAATCAAAGCATTGTATAATTATTTGTCTGACATAATTTAATTGGATACAAGACTTCACGTATTTCGGAAAATTTTATTCAACGTATAAAAAATAAAATTTCTCCCTTTGCATATAATTAAATGACGCTGTCTTTTAATGCATAATCTTTAATCATAATCAAAAAACTGGTCAATATACAACGATCTTTTGATTATCCTAATTTTCGCTTTAATGCGAATTAATTAAACATTTTTTAATATCTTTCTCTCCTGGCTGATATATTTTAAGCAATTAATAGTACTTGATCGTATTTCTCAATGAAATTTGCACAACTGCAAGATTTGATCACGATTTCAATGCTAATGTAAATTTTATCAAATCCCTTTTGTAGTTTTTAAAATTTTATTCCGTTTCTTTAAGTACGTTCCACTTATCGCTCGCAACATTCGTAAAATCATTTCATCCTTATTGTTTAGCAAATATTAAACAAGAATAAAATGATTTTACGAACGTTGCGAGTGATAAGTGGAACGCACTCTTTCTAGATGTCCTAAATTTCTTTGCCTTGTAGGTAAGGAAACGATTGGTTTTCATGAGCTTGCATCTTATCCATGCTGTACGTATTTGTAAATAGCACGAATGAATTTTAATAAACGTAATATACTTATATGTATGTGTTATATGTATGCTTATAGATGTATTCCCACTAAAATATAACTATTATTAAATATTACGTTTCTATCGAGAACACATGTCTAATAAATGTCTTTTAGTTTCTACCTCTTTACGTGCAGCATACAACAATTGATTTGTTGACTTTTTCAATTTAAATCGCCAGTTTATTTAATCTAATTTTATTATTTTTTGTGAAGTTCACATTCGCAACATTTATCTGCATAAATCTTTCACAAGATATCCTAGAGGTTTGGATAGGATATTTCGAATGGTATGTATTTTCCAGGATTGCAATAATATCATTGTCATTGAATAAATTTTATTGTACTAACGTGTGTGACTCATCAGAACAATATATACATGACGTAAATCACAGGATAGTGAGATGAATTTACACGCAGGATGAATAAGGCGGATGGTACAGAAAATATACACATCTATTGCACGGATGAAGTGCGACTTTCATAATGATACTCTCAATATATCTTGATATTAGCATAAACTAATTACACGTTCGTTGTATTCCGAATAAATGCTAAGAGATAGAAGAGAAGATATATCCTTTCGTATCTATTGCATATCTTCGTCGACAAATAAGACATGTTCTCTCTAACGTGGCACGTGTAAAGAAGTAAAATAATCCACACAGATCTGGCTCGCGATATATATATAATAAATATAAGCTACAGCGAGAAATAAAGTTTTCCGTTGCTTGCAAATTGCACGCTACCCGTTCTCCAACATGTAACACGCTTTATATTATAAACGGGCGACATATTTTGTGAGCTAATAAAATATTAATAAAAAATATTTATATATATATATGTTTAAGCCACAAAAATTTATTCGATATATTGAAACATTCTATACATTCATACACTTTGCAAAATTATGTATAATATCTCTGTGAAATTAAAATAATATGAAAAAGATTAAAATATATAAAAGTGTAAATTATTTAACATGCTTATACACAAGTTTAATATGAAAACTGAATATTTATATCATATTGAGAAAATTGATGATGTATTTTAGCATGTTATTAATTAATCATACACGCATTCGCACAGTTCTTTGCAGAAATGGCAGAATAAAAGGTAAGCTTCTAATTTTTGTACTTCATTCAATATCTTTCTTGTGTTCATAGACGCGTATAAATTTTTGTGGCTAAATGTTACTGTAGCTAACAGAAAATCTCACAGATACTTGTTTTAAGAAAACTGAGTTAATCGTCTTGAAGGAGGCTCAGCGGGTCCTCGACGATCTTCTCGGCCGTTTTCTTCAGGTCCCTAGTGACCGGTTTCTTCACGGCCGATCTTGAACTCGACGCAATCGTCGTTGTCTTCGCCTTCGACTCCGTTGACGCGGATGGCTGTTTACCGAAGTTATGGCCGTCGTCGTTGTCATCGTCGTTGTCATCCGACGCAAACAAGGACTTGGACGACGCGACGATTTTCTTAGGAACAACTTTCTTCGTGGTGAAAAGATCGACGTCGTCGTCATCGTCGTCGCACGGCGCGTTGACGAAGATATTTTTCAAGTTCGAGCTCTTGGCTTCGACTTGAGAATCGTACTTAGGCTCTGAAAACGATGCACTATCCGATTTTTGCGAATGGCCGGACGACTCGACGAACAAACTGGAATCGTCGTCCTCATCATCGTCGAAAATGTTGTTCTTTTTTCGACCGACTAAAGGAGGATTTGATGATTGACTGTCCATCGGCTTCGCTTTGCTGGACGCGCTACCAAAGAGACTGTCATTCTCGCCGTTTTGCGCATCGTCATCGTCACCAAACAGACCGATCTTCGTGTCCCGCAGCGGTTTCTTTACCGTCCTCTTCAACGGCGCCGCGGAAAACAGATCACCACCCATGTCGTCGTCTGCGAACAAATCTAAGACCTCCTTTTTAGGCTCATTCGACTTCTTGGCCAATCCGCTAGAGAAGAGACTGTCATCTGGTTCAGAGAATAGCAATCCTTTGCATTTTTCTGGCGATGGCGTCTTCGTGACAAACGCGAACAACTGACTAGGATCCTTCAGCGGATCATGGGTGCTGTCGCGCAGAGGATCACTCGGTTCCTCGTTGGACGCTCTTCTCATTTCACCTTGCTCATCATTCACTTCATTATGCTTATCATCCTTCTTCTTGGTACTCTTTGACGTATCTGAATTAATTTCAACGTTCGATCGCGCCAATTCGCTAGAATTTTGTGTATTATTTTCGTTATTTGTCGCATTTATGTCGATATCAATATCATGAACCTTTTTGATTGCGGTATCTATTAAAGATTCGGGTGTTCTGTCAGATTGTCGACTGTCGATCGGTGAAAGAATCGGCGCTCTGCCAAATAATGCGTCTTCCTTTTGCGGGTCCTCTGGCAAATCTGGTGGAACATCGAACAAATCTTCTTCGTCAGTAGACGGTGACAGAAGAGTATTTTTATTTACGCTCATCGAGCTCTCTTTGCTGATGCTACCCAGCTCGGATCTGTCGTCCATGGACGAAGGATCGGCAATCGAACGCTGAACATTATCATTGGCGGTCAAGCGATCGGAGGAACTGATTGTCGGAGCGGCCGATGGGTCTTTGCTGGATGAGCAGGTGCTAGTATGACTCTCCTCCTGGGAATTATCGTTGTCCGCGTTGTCGACCGTGTCGAAGTCGATACCGCTGTGGCGCAGCGCGGATTTCCGGGCGTGTCGGCTCTGAGGACGGCGTTTCGCTTGGATCCTCACTCGACTCTAATAAGAAAATGGGCATAATAAATTAAGAGAACGATAAAATACAAATTATTCAAGAATACATTATCACGCGTATCTCAAAATTAAAAAATTAATTTAATTAATCAATACTCAGTTTAGTTTGATAAGCACCTTGGACGCAGTAGTGGATAATGTTTCTACTTGAGCCAGATCATCGAAATTTATGGCCACTTCCGCATTGCTAGCGGTGGGAATTGTCGAGTAAGAAGATTCTTTTTGCACGCTATCTTCTGTAAAAAAAATTTATTTAAATTATCTTTTTGCTCCAATTTGGTTTAATAAATATTCTAAACAAAATGTTAATCCTCTTGCTAATAAACATAATTTTTCATAATTTAAGAATGTTTTGAGTGTTTAAAAATTATATATAATCTATATACATTGTTGTGTAAATCACATAATTTATAAACTTTGTACTTTTGAATTCGTGATATATAAAATTTCTCTCTGCAAAGAGATTGGAGACCAAAAGACTTAAGATGTTTGTAAATCTTGTTAAACGATAACTACCTAATACACTCGGAGGTGAAACGTGACCACTGATGCTCAACTCTCCGCTGTCCCGGTCCACAACGTCTTCGTCCTCGTCCGTCTTATCCTCACTCTTCCTCCACAACGGCGGCGCATCCATTGGCGAGAGTATTTTTAAATCACCCATCTTCCCCATTAGATTCTTTATCTTACCAGACACCAATCGTCGGGGTGCCGGTTGATTGCCATGTTCCTCAGACGGTGGTGAAATCGTCCGGATGCTCAGGGTCTTTGGTGGAGAATTCTTTTTCACCGTACCGTCTTCCTCGACATTGGAAGGTGTTTCCTTGACATTAGCATCACTCTTTTTCTCATGCACGTCATTCTTTGCTGAGGAATTGCTTGACGCGGTTGTTTTGACGTCACAATTTAAACTTGATGACATCAACGGACTTCTATTTTCTTCAGGAAGTTTCTGAGTCTGCTCAGCAATGTCTTTCTTGACTTCTTTAGATTTCAGTCGGTCGTTTTCGTGCGACGCTGTATCCTTCTTGCCGAAAAGATCATCGTAATCGTCGTCTTCGAACAAAAGGCTGCGGGGTCTCGTGGTTTTCGAAAATAGTCCGTCCAAGTAATCCGGTGGATCGTTTCTGTTCTTCTTTTCAATTTCGGGACTAGGGACGTTCTTGGAGACGTCGGTCTTTGGTTCAACTGTTGTGTCTTTCTCTATTGAGGAGGCCTTGGCCGATAAAAACAGATCATCCTCATCTTCGAAGAGACCAGTCTTACGTTCGTTTTTTGACTTCGTTGGCTTCGCGCCAAATAGATCGCCATCATCATCGTCGTCGTCATCGTCGTCGAACAGGCTGATCTTCTTTGGTTCCATCTTCGTGTTTTGTGAATTATCTAAAGATTTGGACATTTTTCTTTTATTACATACACTCTTCAAAGTATAACATTTATGGAAAAAACTCTCATATAAATTATAAAAATTTTCTTCATTGCGAACAAATATTCGCAATGTTCTTCATTCCCGAATTAAAACGAAACAGTTTCTTACTTCTTTAATATGAAAATACAGCGTTTTCCAATTTCCAAAAATTGTAATTAATAAAATTCTACAAATAAAATAAAATACTCGTATTTTCGGATCATAATAAACAAAAGTAAGTATTGTCACATTGTAGCAAAATATAATTCATACAAGAGATCAAAAAGATTACAAAGCAAGTGCTCCACTTACTCTTATTGCTTGACGCTACCGAGTCCAGGCCATTCGGAGCTGCGTCCGTCGAGCCCGATTTCGATGCCACATCAAATATATCGACGTCCGGAGCGTCCTTGCCGCCGAATATGTCCACGTCGTCGTTGAACAGGCCACTGCTTTTCGGAGTTAACTTCGTCCGGTCATTCGACGACACTGCAGCGTGGAAATCTGTACTTTTCTGTGATCTAGAGCCAGAGCTTGCGGCGGAGAAGAGCTCATCGCCGGAATCGGAATCGTCGAAAAGCGACGAGACCTTCGATTTGCCCGCTCGCTTCGAGTCCGATTTATTGGGCAACGGTGGTGGTCCGAATAGGTCGTCGTTTTCAAATACGTCGTCCTGTAATAGCGCCGACGACGTATCCTGTTGCTGCTGTTGTTGCTGCTGTTGTTGCTGCTGCTGTTGTTGCTGCTGTTGTTGCTGCTGTTGTTGTTGCTGATTGTCACTGCTAGCGTTCCCTGAGTTAGCAGGATGATGCGTTCGCGCCGCAAACAGACTGTCACTGGTAACACGCTCGCGATAGATCTCCTCGGACTTGAGCCTCGTCGAGGACATGCCCGGCTGGAAGTTTACCCTAAGAAAAAAAAGGGTGATTGAATATTCTTCTTTTATCAGCTAAGCGACAAATAATACTACTCCTCTTCCAATCAAAACCAGAAATAAATCGTGCGTACACATATAGAGAAAATAATATGTATTTTATTTTATTCTGATGTAATTCTTTTTCCATCGGTAATAAAAGTGACGGCTTTCTTTTACAAAATAATATTCAATTCATTTCATTTTCCATTAATTGCAAAATAATTTCAGCAACTTCTCGATTGTCATTCTATACGTATCTTCCTTGTGTCAAAGAAAGGCACGTTTTGACAGAGTAAAGGCATTCAAGCTGATAAAAATTTGTATTCGCTCAAAAATTCGAACTCCAGATAATCGAGCGCTGAACGATAAACGAGTCACAATCTTGATACTTGCTTGATGTTATGCATATTGCACCTGATACGCTGTAAATAATTGACAAAACAGGTAAGAGCTTCTGGTGGGTGGTTTTATCGCAAAATAACTCGTGTTTTTACTTTTTGGCACGACGGCTTTTTCAGATCGTCGATTTGTTTACAAACCACTCCCAATTTTTTATCGAGGAAATATTATTCCCTCGATAACGAGATTACAGATAAAGAGAATTAGAATGTTTATGACTTGTAATTAGAATATGTATGTCTATGACTTTTTTAGATTATTATTATTAATCTTAAACTTTTAGGCAGGAGAAAGATAACTGTGATAAGGGATAGTTTTTATCCTTAAAGTTGCACCATTGCCGATACAAGAAATATGTGTCTATTATTTTTGGCTAATCTATAAATATACCGAGTTTCATTAAAATCGACGAGTCACAGAAAGGTAGGGTTACTTGTTAATTCTTGTCGTATAAAGGAACAATAAAAGATATGAAAATAGAAAATAAAATTTTTTGTCGGTTCGTTCCGTTGAAAAAAAGAACGAAACTTGCTTTACAAATGATGCCTTCGTCGTTTGTGTCAAGGCAAGCGAAATGTCTTAATCGAGTCGTTAAATTAGCGAAAAGTAAAAAATTTTTCATCAGCATATGTATAAAGCATATAGAAAATCGAATGCTAAATTCAGTAACAAAATTTCACAAAAGACACAAATATAATTAATAATTAACGCATCATGCAAAGTAAAATGGGATATAATTGTACTTATATGTTCACCGATGTTAGAGATGAAATCGGTATTTAATTAATGCCGACGAGCTTAATGCCAATTTAATCTTCTTCATTTTTTTTTTATCTTCTTATTATCGTCACATGCGATATCATACATTTCATTTCGTGCTGGTTCGTGCAAAAAAGATGAGATGTTCTCCTAGAGATCTATGAAGGAGGGAGAACCGATATATAAAAGTCATGGTTTTTTTTTCATTTTTGTATCTTCTTTTCCTCTTGACGATTTTTTTAAGCAAGAAAGTAAGATGAAGGGTTACATCTGCGCGATTTTGCTGATAATGTGCGAAGTGGCACACTCTTCTCTGCCTAGTACACAACTACGAGGTACGTTACATAATTCACCAATTAGAAGATTTGCTGAGGGAAAGACATTGTTACATCCGGACGTTGCAAAACAATGTGTAGAATAATTTAGCCAATTTACAAATCTGATATAGCCGTTAATATTCTTTCACAAGATTCTTACTGTGAAAAGAGATTGTCGCACAATAAATGAGAGCTTTCGAATCATATTCTTCGGATAGTACTTTCCGATTTTACTTACACAAATGTACTTTTAGGTGGTTGTTTATTTGGAAACAAGGTTTACGAAGTAGGTGGATATACATTTTTCCCGTGTAGTCGATTGATTTGTGACACGTACGGTCACATATCTTTTGAAGAGTAAGTCCAAGCATTGTATAATTATATACCTGACTTAACTAAAAGATATAAGATTTCATATATATATCTCGAATCACTCCATTCAAAAAATTAAAAAATTAAATTTTGTCTTTTATAATAGAAAATCTCATTATTTCACATTTCTAAGTATCTTTCTCCTTTGACTGATATAATTTAAATAATTAACAGCACACTGTATTGCAATAGAATTTGGACAATTGCAAAATTGTATCATGATTTTAATGCTAATGTACATTCTCGAACAAATTTCTCTTTCTTAATCTAATTTTATTCCATTTCTTTCCAGGTGTCCTAAAATGCCTTGTAATCCAGGGATGAAAGTAATTGGATGGCAGCCTGAAACTAATGACAGGCCTTTTCCACATTGCTGTCCACAGCCAATTTGTGAAGGTCATCCTTTCAAACCCTACACTGGCGATTTTCCTGCGATACGTGAACTGCCGAGATAACAATGTTTTTTTGGAAATCTTATTATAAATAAATATCATTTTGCCTAAATCTATCAGAATATTCTGTTTCTCCACTTTGCCTACTGTTTATCGAGACTGGATAAGGAATCACGCCTCTCGCGGTAATCACAACTCAGTTTCCGGATATGTATCCGGATACATATTCTCCGTTGCTCACTATTCTTACTTCATACTCCCGTCGTACAAAAACCACTTCCCTTTCAAGCGCTCTCTTGTAAATTTCTCAAGCTGAATGAAGAAACATAAAATATCTCCGGCACGGCATTAAGGCAGGTAAACGCCGCTTTCGCTCGAATCCGTTCACCTGACCGATTTTCATTGCCTTACAATTCCTGCTTGCTTACCATTTATTTCTCGGAGTCAGCGGAAAATTATAGTATCCTTAGAAGAAAGCGAATAAGCCTCGTTTTGGCACAAGTTAATCGAAGGCACGACATGCGTCGTTGGAATTTTCTACTTCCATTCGTGAAATTCAGAGAACAGTGTAACAATCCCTGATAAAATCTTCATACATAATAACTTGAGAGAACACTGTGCAATCGAATATTCTTCTTTCCCTCTTGTAAATCACTTTATCACCGAATCACTTATAATTCTGCCATCATTTCTTCACGAAACATCTACAGAGTCAGCTCATGACGAGAGAGTAATAATGACAGGCGACAGGCAACACATCCGTATTCAAGAGAAGCTCGCCTTGAACTAGCCGCGATATTTACTCGGTGCTGCGCGATAGCGCGTGTAATAGGCAAGGCGAATGACTAATATTTGGTTCATCAACTCAATGACACCATAGGTATTTGGCACGCGTACTGGAAGAGAGCGGTGCGTTGGTACGTTTACGGAATAAGAAATCCGAATGGACGTTTCTCTTTTTTTTTCTTTAACGCGCTAACGAGATAGTTAAAGAAAAGAAATCCAGATGATTCTCGGGCGCAGCTATACACGGAAAAAAATAATTTGCTGGCATAGCATATTTTATGCTGTCTTAGCAAATTTTATCAGTTATTATATGGATAACAATGTAATTTGTTAAGAATACTAATTTTATTAGTTGAAAAATAATTTTGCTAAATTGACGAATTATTTAGGTATAAGAATGGAATAATTTCTGCTCTGTTATTCTTACTATCTAATATGTATGTACATGTCCGGGCATTAATACTTTTATCTTACATGTGTGTCTGAAACACATATTTTCTCTGATATCCAATTTTCGGACGCGTTTCATTTTAGCATCACTTGCCTATTGAATAAATTTTTAAAAAATCAGCAAAATTTTTTATTATTTTCCTAACAAATTAACTTTGCTGATCTGATTAGAAAATTCACTATAATAACAAATTTTATTTGTTATCGTAATCATCTCATATCAGCAGAGATAACTTCGCTATATTAACAAGTTTGTTAAAAATGAATTATGTTGCTTCAATAGCAAATTAATGTGTTTGAATGTACAAATTTACTTAATAAAATTTCATTTATTTTACTAACAATATACATTTTGCTGTAATATTGAATATTTTGCAAAATTAGTTGTAATAGTGAAATTTTGTTGCTATCACATCAAATCTGCAATAGCAGCAAGTTTCGCTGTAATAGCAAAATTATTGTTTTCTGTGTAGAGCAGAGGAACGACGATTCTCGTTTGCATTCTGGATGCGCAGCTTAACTCATCCAGTGAGTCGGTATGCAATAAAGCCACGCATCTTTTCTTTGTTTATGCTGACCTCGGAAACCGTATACCTCAGTATCACGTAACATCAGATCATTTCCATTCGCGGAATGTAACTTAACAACTTGAGAGTTATTTAATTTAACCAGTTAACGTCTACGCTTAATCTCCGCGACTGGTGTCTCCTTATACAGGGCGTCCGAATTATTGACACAACGCTCGTGTGAAGGTAGAGTGGACTAAACTGAGTCGAAAAGTCCTCTACCATTACGCAATTTTCTCAATAATTAACGAGTTATTAATTATTGAAAATCACCGATTTAGCCTAGCCTACCGCCGAATGCAAGCGCGCGGCGAGATACGGTCGCCCACCGCCGTCGTTGCTAGGCAGCGCGCGGAGTTGTTTACTACAAACGGCAATGCCGAGATATGACCGCGCTAGAGTTATGATTGTCTCCCTTTCATCTCTTTTTCATCCAACTTAATTATTTAACATAAGATTTATTTTTTGTGCACAAAAAATTTATTTCATTTGTGTACATTCATCATATGCGTGCGTGCGTGCGTGCGTGCGTGCGTGCGTGCGTGCGTGCGTGCGTGCGTGCGTGCGTGCGTGCGTGCGTGCGTGCGTGCGTGCGTGCGTGCGTGCGTGCGTGCGTGCGTGCGTGCGTGCGTGTGTGCGTGCGTGCGTGCGTGCGTGCGTGCGTGCGTGCGTGCGTGCGTGCGTGCGTGCGTGCGTGCGTGCGTGCGTGCGTGCGTGCGTGCGTGCGTGCGTGCGTGCGTGCGTGCGTGCGTGCGTGCGTGCGCGCGTGCGTGCGTGCGTGCGTGCGCGCGTGCGTGCGTGCGTGCGTGCGTGCGTGCGTGCGTGCGTGCGTGCGTGCGTGCGTGCGTGCGTGCGTGCGTGCGTGCGTGCGTGCGTGCGTGCGTGCGTGCGTGCGTGCGTGCGTGCGTGCGTGCGTGCGTGCGTGCGTGCGTGCGTGCGTGCGTGCGTGCGTGCGTGCGTGCGTGCGTGCGTGCGTGCGTGCGTGCGTGCGTGCGTGCGTGCGTGCGTGCGTGCGTGCGTGCGTGCGTGCGTGCGTGCGTGCGTGCGTGCGTGCGTGCGTGCGTGCGTGCGTGCGTGCGTGCGTGCGTGCGTGCGTGCGTGCGTGCGTGCGTGCGTGCGTGCGTGCGTGCGTGCGTGCGTGCGTGCGTGCGTGCGTGCGTGCGTGCGTGCGTGCGTGCGTGCGTGCGTGCGTGCGTGCGTGCGTGCGTGCGTGCGTGCGTGCGTGCGTGCGTGCGTGCGTGCGTGCGTGCGTGCGTGCGTGCATGCATATGTATATACATATCGTACATAAGCAATAAGCGGTGTATGATAAAAGATTGCGCCGAAAAATAATTTTCGTTTTCTTTGTGGCAAGAAAACCCGTGTGGAAATTCTGTCCAGTAAACCTAATTTGGTCCTAGCGGCTAGCCAGTTTTCCTTGGCTAGTTTACCTAAGCAGACGCTAAACAGAGTCTAACTCGAAAAACTTCCCGTGTAGGAAATGCTGCCCAGTAAAACTAATTTGATCTAGCGCCTAGCTAGTTTTCTTAGGCTAGTTTACCTAGGCAGACGCTAGACAGAATCTAGCTCGAAAAATCTAGCGTATATCCATGTAAACTATACGTGAAATGTACTCATTTTTTTATCTAGCGTCTATCTAGCATTTAGCGATGTAAAATATATGCAAAATAGCTTAAAAGATAGCGCTACTGAAGTTCTATGTCAATTTTACCGCATAAATTTTAAAATTTTGTCATATTTATAACCTAAAATTTTAATAGGTATATCTATTGGCCATCTTGCACTGAGAAAAGTTTTGTATTGATAAAAATAAAAAGTTTGGTTGATATATACCCAAGAAAATTGTTCAGTTGCTATAAATAAATATGTTATTTACTTATATTTTGTTAAATCATTTTTACTCTAAACCAAAACGGTCCTTATATAAAAGAAAAAGTAAGGAAACATCGTACTACACAACCTGATATCAACTCTATATTGGCGAAGCGATCTCGTAATTATTTTTATATCTGTATAAAACATAAAAAGTAAAACTAACCAGTGGCTAGCTAACACATTGAAAAAAGTACTATTTAGCGTCTCGATAGTTTTACTATCTAGCGTCTCGATAACTTTACTATCTAGCGTCTCGATAGTTTTACTATCTAGCGTCTCGATAGTTCTACTATCTAGCGTCTCGATAGTTTTACTATCTAATAGCTAGATATCACAAGGTTACATATAGAGCTATCCGCTATCCAGGTTTATTAGCGTGGTGCTAGATAGCGTCTAGGAAAACTGGCTAGCGTCTATCTATCCGCGAGTTGAAATTTCTACACGGGAATAATAGACCACCTATCATTTCCATACCACTTGCGGCAGATAGCATGATGCGTTTTTTTATAGTGGTTTCCCCGATAGGCCTAATCCACTCTCATTTTTTAATGTAAAAATTGTTCAAAGTGCCGTCCTCTTTTTCGTACACAAAGTTCGGCCCTTCGAAGTCCGAAACAATGTCGCGCAGTGCGCCATCGACGATTGAGACAAATAACGATCCGCGACTTTAATCAGACTGTCTATAGACAAGTAACGATCGACTGAACGAACGATCGAATGATCAAGTCTGATTGTTAATTGTTTTCTTTCTGCATCCGCGATTTACGTTGAGTATCATTTCCATTCGCACATCATTCATAGTTACAATGACATTTACTCCTCGAGAATATTGTGACATGATTATTGCTTACGAACTTGCGGAAGAAAATGCGCGTCTTGCAGCGCGGATTTACGTGGAGAGATTTCCAAGGCGTGAACGTCATCCTACGGGACGCCAAATTTTTCGCGTTGTGCAACAACTACGAGAAACGGGGTATGTTACGCACAATCTTGGAGCTGCTGGTCCACCAGTGCGACGTCGTATTCGAGACGAAGAAGCAATTTTTCAAACATTTTATCGAAGACCTGGAAATAGTGTGCGTCGTGAGGCACACAATCTGGACGTATCACGGTATGCGGTGCATCATACTTTACGTATAAATGGATTGCATCCGTACGATTATCAACGTGTACAACAGCAATTGTCAGGAGATGAGCAACAACGTATTTATTTTTGTGAAGGTACTGCCACCATCGATTTTTTTATATTTGCGGTATAGTAATAGTTAATAAAATATATACAGGCTTCCTCGCGCAATGTCGGCGAAACGTATCTTTTCCCGACTTTATTTTATGGACGGACGAAGCTACATTTACGCCAAACGGCGTATTCAATTCATATAATAATTTTTTGTATTGGGGAGAGGAAAACCCTCACGTTGTTCGCGCAGGAACATTTCAACATAGAAGATCCATCAACGTGTGGGCAGGAATAATTGCGAATCAAGTAGTAAGTGTTAAGGCTAATTTATAGAGGCCGTAAACTGTTAACTTATACCGAAATTATGAAATTTTGACTAATCGTGTCACTCGATTCTGTTGTGCGTAACCACACATTGGTCGTAATTTTATAGTTTTGATATAAGTTAACAATTTACGACCTTTATAAATCAGCCATTAACCGAAAAAATAATTTTTTTTATCATAACATTTTTGTCACCAATTTTTAGATCGGCCCATTTTTTCTCCCGCCGCGTCTAAATGGCGAAATTTACGCTGAATTCTTGGAAAATGAGTTGCCGATGCTTCTCGCAGATGTGCCTCTTCATTTACGAGCACAATTAATTTATCAGCATGATGGAACTCCTGCGCATTACCATCGAAACGTTCGCGATATTTTAAACGCGCACTATCCACATAGGTGGATTGGTCGAGGTGGTCCGATTGCCTGGCCACCACGATCACCAGATTTAAATGTATTGAACTATTTCGTATGGGGTTATATAGAAAGTTTAGTCGAACACTGTCGTAATGATACTGAAAATGAAGTACGTTTAGCAATTATTGCGGCCTTCAATGCCATTACACCGGAAATGGCACACCGTGCAACGCGCGACATTGTTCGAAGGGCCGAACTTTGTGTACGAAAAAAAGGACGGCACTTTGAACAATTTTTGCATTAAAAAATAAGAGTGGATTAGGCCTATTGGGGAAACCACTATAAAAAAAACGCACCATACTATCTACCGCAAGGTGGTGTGGAAATGATAGCATTCTATTACTTTCTTGCCACAATGAAAATAAAAATTATTTTTCGGCGCAATCTTTTATCATACATTGCTCATTGCTTACGTGCGATATGTACATATGTACATACATATACATGCACACACACACACACACACACACACACACACACACACACACACACACACACACGCGCGCGCGCGCGCGCGCGCGCGCGCGTATGATGAATGTACACAAATAAAATAAATTTTGTGTGAACAAAAAATAAATCATTTTATGTTAAGGCTCCTGGGTACTGACCGCGGCCATCTTGAAACGTGACGTCAGAAGCGAGAAATTTTACGTTGCAAACTACTGTAAAATAAAGCAATATTTCAATAAAAACACACTATAGATCGTTTTAACACACTTGTGAAATGTGCAGGAAACTAAGATTACCAAGGAATACACAACGTAGAAGACACAGTGTCTATCTCTTTTCAGAGTTGTTATGTGTGTGTTAGTGTGTTTGGTTATGTATGTGATTACGCTCTGTATCATGTTCATTTACATATAATGTTTTTAACAATAGTGTCCTGTACATTTTGCAAGTGTGCTACAGCGACCTACAGTGTGTTTTCATCGAAATATCGTTTTATTTGACAGTACGTTGCAACGTAATTTTCATGTAATTTCTCGCTTCTGACGTCACATTCAAGGTGGCCGCGGTCAGTACCCAGGAGCCTTAAGTAATTAATTTAGATGAAAAAGATATGAAAAGGGGACAATCATAGCTCTAGCATTGCGCGCCGGTCGTATCTCGGCATTGTCGTTCGTAGTAAACAACTCCCCGCGCTACCTAGCAACGACGGCGTTGGGCAGCCGTATCTCGCCGCGCGCTTGCATTCAGCGATAGACTGGGCTAAATCGATGATTTTCAATAATTAATAACTCGTCAACTATTACGAAAATTGCAAAATGGTAGAGGACTTTTCGACTCAGTTTAGTCCACTCTACCTATACACGAGCGTTGTGTCAATAATTATCGGACACCCTGTATATTCAATATCAAAATATTCAAGCGAATTTAACGTCTTCTTGTAGAAAATCTAAAAGCTTAGTGCAAATGTAATATCGCTTTGAAATATGTGCTAGTAAAGAAATATTATGATTATCAAAAATAAAGGAAGCAGCAATTTTTATATACTCAACGTAATTGTAGCGACTGGGGAATATGTATGTATTATTCAATTGTAGAACACCCTAATTAATCTTAAAAAAATTAAATTAACAAAAAAAGAACCACAACTTACCACAAACCGGATCCTGTGTTGTCAATGCTGAGTGGTTGCGTTGATACCCCACTGCTGCTAGTGTTGCTTCCGACGATTGCGGATATATTATCCGTGAAATTCTGCGAACTGCGATTCGTGATTGCGGACGTTGATTCAGTGTTGTTTCTCCTCGCGCTATCAGAATTCCCTGGTGCATCACTATCAAACGATTCGGATGACTCTTGTCGTCGTTGCATTGACCGATTTCTCTCGATATCCGACGCCAAAACATTGCCGAGTATCCACTCGCCTCCGACAGGTTTCTGCAATTTATTTTAATTTTTATTTCCAAGCGTATTCTCATAGACTTTTTCCTTTATTATAATATTCAATAGACAATACTATAATATATATAAATCATAAAAATAAGAAAACAGTATTATTTTATATTCACATAATTGGGTTGTTAAAAAAAAAAATAAGTTGACCTCAAACTATTTTTGTATGATCTTCAGTTAAAAATAAACTTAGATTTGGCAATAATTCAATTTTTTTCATGCTCAATTTGTTGTAAATTATTATTTAAAAATAATGAATTCTTAGACCTTTTCAAATGACTTTGTCTTGCAATGACGTCACGATCATAAAGAATATGATCTCTATAACATCCAACATAGCAAATATTACACCGTTTCATGTGTCATTCAAATATATAAGTTGTGTTGATTAATTTTGCGTTAATAATAATTAATAATTTTTTATGTGAAAAACGTAAATAATTATTTAAATGAGGAACAAAACATGAACGATAACCACGAGGAAGTTTTAATTTGTTAATCTGCATTTTATCGTCGCTCATGGTAAAGATTAAAAATTAAAATATCGCATAAGACATATAAGAACATATCGATATATCGAACTGTGAGAAATTTATGATCGTGACGTCATACGTATGTCTGCTACACGCTCCATATTTTCGGCGCATAATTGGCCGGTTCAAAAACTACTAATTTTTAATCATTTTTTTCTGCATAATTATGCGTTTTAAAAATTCCAAAAAACAAATTATTATTATAATTAGATGTAAAGTATAGAATGGCATTATTATTTAAAAGGGCTTTTCAACCCAATTTAAATCAATTTTCTTATTTATCGCAAAAGATCAGTGTAATAATATAAACGTTTGAATTACTAAATTAAAATATTTATGTAATAATACTATAAGACATTTAGGACCGTTAGGCCAAGTCGAGATCAGCGAACGAAACAATAACTACAAGAAGAGCGTTTGGCTTAGCAGAGAGAGTGCTAGCCTTTCGGAACAGAGGATTCTGAGTTCAAATCCAATCAAGGCTCCTTTAATTTTTCCGACTCTTACAATATCAGGAATTATATTTGATGAAATGAAATAAATTAATAATAAGAACAAACAATTTGATTCAACATTCGTCAAATTTGACGAATATTGAAACTAGTATAACACATTATTCCAGCAATTTACCTGTTTACTCGGCTCCTGAGTCATATTTGTAGTCGATGATGACGCATTCGCAGGTTTGTGAGATTGTTTTTTAGAGTTGCCAAATAGATCTGCATCGTCGTTTTCATCGTCGCTGAATAGACTTGGGGCGTTGATTCCGCTTTGATCGACGTTGGATTGCGGTGTGCTTGTGGCGACGTTACCTCTAGCTATAACGTCCAAGAATCTCTTCGGTATGTCTTCCACATTCGCAGGATTGGCATATTCGCTCGCAGAAGGTTCCTTCGTGCGTTTAACAATATTTTTTGATGAAAAAATGTCGTCTGAATCTTCCTCGGAATCGGCATCGGCGAATAGATCGTCGATTGCTGACTTTGGCTTTGTTGCTAAAAGTATAGTTAAATTAGAAAAGATAAATGTAATTTGGCGAAATGCCAGAACATAAGTACAAAAATACTCACAAACTATACTAATTGGCGGCGGCACATCAATACTAGCTGGTATAATATTACTATTCTTGTAAGATTTGATCGGCTTCTCCTTCCACAGATTTGCAGACACTTGTTCGTCAAAGAGACCTTTTTTATCACTGAACAAATTGTCAGAATCATTGAACACATCCTCATCCTTCTCGGACGCAAATAGATCATCTAAGAAAAATTAACAGTCAATAAATCTCACGAATATTTTATTTACAACTTACGTTATTGCGACGAAAGTGTTAACTGCATACCTTTAAATCGATTAATCGACGATTCACTGGTTTCATCCACAGCAACAGGCTTCTGCGTTTGGCGAACGGTGCCTAATCGTTTAGCTAACTCTTCTGCAAAATTGGGTGCCGTTTCATTCGACGTCTGCAAGAGAAAAAGGAAGAATAATTATTTCATCTTTGAAATATAAAATTTTATCTTTAAAAATCAAATTTTGATATCAAATGTCAGACATTGTAAGGTTTACCGAATTGATTACCTTTGATACATTATTAGGTGTGACAGACTCCGAAGCAGAATTTATATTATTCTGAGACACAATATCCGCCTTATTATTCCCATAAGATATGTTATTGCTGTGGTCATAGTTATCCGAATCGCTGGAAGACGACGACAATCTCGCTATATTTAAATTTGGATTATGCCGGCTGTTAAACACCTTTCGCGTATCCGCATCTTCTTTTTCACTTTCCGATTCCTCCTTCTCTTCGTCGGCCTGTTCAGATTCGCTGCTGCTGCTCTCTAAACCAATCTTATTCGATGCTATCCATTTATCAGAGCCGATAACGTATGGCAAGGGCCGATCTTGATATGGATCATTGGGTCCCACTATGACACTGTAAACCGATTGAATTTTAGCACGAAATAAATTTTATATAACAGTGACAGGAATAAAGATGCTAACCTGAATACTACCGCATCACCCTCATCTTCTTCTTCACTGTCGCTGCAAGCCACATCCATTACTTTGTACTTTTCGTCCATTATGTTTAAACCTTGTTTAACGCTCTCGCTTATGCTGGCCAAGAGACTCTCCGGTGCCAAATCCTGAATTTTTGCATTCTGATAAGATAATAAAAAATTTATTACATTTAAATATTAAAAGACATGGATTGTTCAATATTTGTTGAAAGAGAATACAATATTATATCGAAATAAAAATGTTTCATTTTTGAAAACAGTGCTTACTTCCTGCTTATCCTCAGAACTCTCTTTAATCTCTATGTCATCCTCTTGCACACGGCTTTCAATAAATTGAGTATTTGCCAAAGCCAAGGATGTGTTAGTAACGTTATCCACCAGTATCTCTGTTTCTTTTAGCTGCGTTGTCAGCGTATCCAGAGCAGCTTGAGTTTTGTTAGCCTTGGACACCAGGTTCTAGAATTTCACACAAAATCAAAGTGAAATGTATTGCTGAGTATGAAGGCACGTTTTTAAACTTTCAATTTTAGAAGTTCTTGGAATTTTTACTAGTGCTACCTCTTACTCAATTATATTCGCCGGATTATTTGTCAATTTTCAAGAATTTAAAATTCCACATTAAGTTTTCAAACTTTCAATTTAAAAAATTTTTGGAATTTTTATTTCCGCTACTTCTTACTCGATTCTATTTTATCGATTTTTGAAAATTCATAATTTTGTTAATAACTGTTTTGATAACTGATGTTTGATGTAGGTAATTCAAGCAAGAGATGGTATTTACAAAAGTGCACGAATTGCTAAAACTATTCTTCCTCCATCCAATCTAACATTCGACAAAGCAAAGCGACAGATCATACTTCGGAAAATTGCTGAAGATGCTTGAAAAGCCCGACGTCACCTGCCAGACTCCATTCTCTCCTCTTCTTTCTCATCTCCTCGGTGGTCCACGGATGATCCCATGATTTATCTATACCGTCTGACACATCCTAAAAGATAAATGTAACGCTGCTTATTTGCCGATCCGATGTTCAATTACAGACATCCTATGTCTGTATGGTACACTCAAAGCTGGATTAAAAAGATTTGACGTAATTACGCGATCGGACCGAATATGCAACTTGAATGTAGCTTCGAAGTTACGGTCCCATTATTCGCACCTGCTAACCTAAGTGTAAATATCTCCGAACGAATGTTAAAGCCGCGTGTCACACTCACCATATCGATTGTCCGCATTCAAGTAAAACGGCGGAGAACGGCGAGAAACTTTCCCTCTCGCGATCACATTTAAGCACGTCGAAAGACCATAAACCTGGCTCCTTATCGTAAAAATGTAACGAGAACGGAGAGAGAGAGATACGTAGCGAAATGCGCGCCGAGCTGCACACTGTGCACTTTGCGAGTGCAGTGCCCCGACTCGATCCTTTTTTTCAAGTGCTACTCTGTTTGCGCTTAGAGAGAAACAGGTGTACGATTAGACGGAGGAAAAGAGAAAGATAAAAAGTGCAGAAAGTACAACTACAAGAACTGCCAGGTACGGACGATAATTTCGAATACTCCGATCGCGACGTGGATGTAAACAGAGATGTTGAAAAAAGAGAAAAATATAAAAAAAGAATTTTAAAAAAGAGTAAAAAATTAATGTAAAAAGAATAGAATGACAGAAACATCTGTGCGAAGGATGTTTCCATAACAAGCGTGATTGTTAATTTTTAGAATTATAAATTGATATGTATATGTATATGTAGATATATGTAGATAAATATAAATATAAGAAAAATGTGTTTTCAATTATAATACAGAATTATAATAAATGGTTCAATTGTGGTTTCATTTTTTCACAAACTGAATAATAACACAGTTTCGAATTAAATACATCCTAGAGATTGGAAATCTTACGGCGAATCGCTGGATCGAAAGACGCGTAAAACCTATTTACAATTTTACAAACTTCAGGGTAAAATTTTACTCGCCGAAGCATTGCTGAAAAAAAAGAAAAAAGGGGAGAGAAAAGAGATCCCTGGGGGTCGATTATGTATCTTTTAAAAAAGATCCCTTTGTCTGATCCAGTGTGTAGTGTATGTTTCATACAAATAGTGTGTAGTTTAAGGGTTAATTTTATTTATTTATTTATTTATAACAACCCTAGAATATCATAATAACATTTCTCATTATCATTTCTGCGTTTTTTAAAGTCTATGATCTAAGGAACTAAAAATAAGACCAAAGTGTGAAAATTTGATTCCAAAGAGAGAGAGAAAAAAAGAAAAAGGTGGTAGCTTGGGTTACCACTGTGCTTCAAAGGGTTAAAAGAGTGAAAATGTGAAAAGTGAGCAAATTTACTAGATGTTGAAATTACAAATATTTTAAATTTGCTCACTTTTCACATTTTCACTCTTTTAATCCTTTGAGGCACAGTGGTAGCCCAGGCTACTACCTTTTTTTTTCTCTCTCTCTCTCTCTCTTTGGAATCAAATTTTCACACTTTGGTCTTATTTTTAGTTTCTTAGGTATCACAGGTCCGTATTCATAATCAATTCTTATTTTAAGACTGTCTTAAGTAACATCTTAAGATACTAATACGGCTCTGTGATTGATTTAGAACCATATAAGACTTTACTTAAGATGATCTTAAATATAAAAACTGACTATGAATACGGGCCATAGACTTAAAAAAATGCAGAAATGATAATGGGAAATGTTATTATGATATTCTAAGGTCGTTATAAATAAATAAATGAAATTATCCCTTAAACTACACACTATCTGTATGAAACATACACTACACACTGGATCAGATTGACCCTAAACACTTTGAACGGTTATTACAAAAAAACTATTTATTTTTTTGAGTTGAAAGAATTAAGTATGTTCTTCAAATATTTATAAATAAGGTACAATTGCTCCAAATAAGAAAAAAAATTTTTTAATGTTTTTAAAAAATTGAAATAAGAGATATTTCGAAGCAAACTTTTGTTGGGGTTTTCGATACAAAACACTTTCCGATAAAAAAATTCGTGCCTTAAAAGTCATGATTAAAAGATGCAAAATAAAAACCCCCTCATTACCCATCGCTCCCTACGCATCTGCGGGACGCACCGTCGTCGGGAGCGGATGGCCACTCGCGAGGCGGAGCGGCGGGGGGGGGGGATTCTGTTCCGCCGTTCCGCGTTTCCGAGAATCCCGAATCCCGAGCAGGCCGTCGTCGGAGTAGGAACGATCGGAAGCGGACCGGGCGCCGTGAACGGAGCAGCCGCACGTAATCGCTACCACCGGATTTGTTTGTCAATATTCTCTCCTCCGTCCCCACGCTTATCTTCCTGCACCACGGAGGTACAGTACGCGTCCCCCTCGATTCTCGACGCGCTCGAGGACGCTCGTCACGCTGGCATGACGGATTAGCGTTTGTCCAGCTCTTCCTCCGCCTCTACTACCTTCTCGCCCTTTTGCGCGTGACGTTCCGCGAGACGTTCTCCCTCGTCCTCTCCCCCTCCCCTCCCTTCCCCTCTCCCCCGCCTCTGGCCCCATCGTCACCAGGACGTTGGAATGCGCGGACCATCGGCGGGACACGGTGGGACACGCGTGTAACGGGCGCGCGCGCGCGCACGGTATTGACACGACGCGCGCGCGAGCGCACGTGCGTGTGCACGCGCAATTACGCACGCACACTACTGGCTGCGCTGACGATGCGCCGTCGAGCTCCAGTCGCCCCCTCGTCGTTGAGAGGATGCGTCGATCCATGACCTCGTCGTCGGCGGGACTCTGGGCTTGAGAGACGGGTGGGTCATCGGGACGTCGGGGAGCGCCGGACATCATCGTCGAACGAGACTCCGGGGGATAAGGGGGATAACGCCACCGTTACGGGCCAACTCGACGTTAAACTGTAGACAAATCAGCCAGAGTCCGTTTTAAAACGGTACGTGGCAAGTTCTCGCTCGCTCTCATTCGAGGAAAATATAAACATACATATATATACACGAAGAACATCACCTGATAATAGAACGACGAGATTTCACTGTGTGTGAAGAGGCAAGAAAGCACCGGACTGAACGTTTGCCACTGGCGAGAATCCCCAGTGTCCGGCAGAGTGAGCGAATTCACTATCGGTGAACGGCGGGTGTAAATAATGTGAGTTGAGTAGTGGGACAAACAAAGTCAATTCTGTAAGGATAAATAGAGGCAGTAGCATGTCAGTTCTTTGAAAGTTGATGCTTTTTTCAATAAACTTCTTTAAGTACATTCCACTTATTGCTCGCAACGTTCATAGAATCATTTCATTTCATCCTTATTGTTTAGCAAATATTAAACAAGAATGAAATGATTTTACGAACATTGTGAGTGATAAGTGGAACACACCCATTATTAGTCTTTCTTTTCTTTTCAAGTTAAACAGATATCGAGAAATTAATTATTTTTAAAAGATATTGGCTGTCTTTTTGAAATATTTATTAATTTCTTTTCTTGAAAGTTTCTGGTTTTTATTGACTGCCAATTCAAATGCATACAAGGTATAGCATTTATTTTACAGAAGTTTAAGAGAGACTTACAGTTTGAGTCTTGAAGAAATCGCTCTCATCGCTCGCCTTCTCTCCTTAGCTCTTCTGAGAAGTGCCTGCCTATTTTTTATACGCATATCCCTTCCTCTCACCTGTGCCTTTGCCTTATCCTGACCTAATAATATGCTTGTCTTTCGAGAGGCTTTCATATGTTTATTTCGAGAAGCTTACACATTTGCTAAACTCTTGCTAACTTCAGATTGTTATATAGAAATATCTCTTGCGATATTGTGAAATATATTCAATTAATAAGACTGTTTCTCTTACAGATTCATTGGAAGAAAATGTGTAATGTCAGAGTGATAGAATATAGAGACATAGGTGGCCAATACAGATCGATCGATTACAACAGACTATTGTGTATCTCGCTTAGTTGATGTATGGAACAGTTCCTTAGACGTTTGTCTAGCGCTTTTATTGCATATCCTTAGTCACATTCAGTTGGAAATTATCCGGTGTTCACAAAACTGCAAAATTTCATGAGGCCGAAGGTGCCTCAAAAGAGGGGAAACTTTCTTTTGAGAAGGTACAGCGTTCTACGATTGACTTCAGCGAACAATGAACCATTCGGGAAGCGGAAAACGCCAGGCGAAGGTTTTGGAAGAAAATTATTGGGACTGCAGTGTCTGCACTTATAGGAATACAGCGGAAGCATTTAAGTGCCTCATGTGTGACGTCCGCAAAGGAACCTCTACGCGGAAACCCCGCATAAACCCCCAATTGGTAGCTCAACAGGTCAGTTTAATCCCGAATATATGTATACATATATATATATATATATTTAGAAATAAATCCTTTTTTGATATAACTTGTTTTTAATTGAGTTCTCACGCTACAATCTCGATATTGAAGTTTAATATATAATCAACAATACTATCTTATATCATACAGGTTGCGCAGCAACAGTATGTACCACTTCTGAAACCGGGCAAGAAAGAAGGGAGTGGCGGTAGTACGACCAGCGGCGTCAAGGAGAAGGAACGCAAACTGGACAAACTGAGGCGCAAAAACAGGCATCCGCCGCGTCTGAAAAATATCGACCGTAGCACCGCGCAGTCGAACGAGGTAACGGTCAACAATGTTACCGTCACTATCACGGAATATAAACCCAAGGTGAAGAAGGGCTCGGATCAGTCGAGCAACGCGAGCTCCGAGGGCGGGAGCCAGCACGATTCGAATCAGGACTCGAGAAGCCTCGACGTAGGAACCGATGCCTAGTTTAATGCTAATGTTACATATGTGTGTATGAATTATTCTAATTAATATATTGTATGTATGTCAACCTTTATGGTCAACTGTACATCCTCTAGACAAGCGCGACCATTGGTGACAGTCATTCTTCTCTCGTTTGTCTACGTATCGCAAGTTGTATGACGAATCCAACGCGGTCAGGCAGTTTATGGCTGTCAGCGAGGATATTATTGACTGAGCATGATTTGTATATCATTCAAAGAAAGAAGAATAGGAATATATGTACATTGTATATCACCGTTTTACTCGTTGCACAAAATGTTAAATAATTTGTGAAAAAAAAACAATGTACTTAAAATACTACTTATGTTACGGATGTCATTTTATTCTGTAATATTTATTGAATTTATTTAAAATGTCTATCGACGTGACGTATTCTGCGCTAGATTTAAATGCAAAAAAGGGCAAGAAGCAAATTATAAATATCAGTGAAACGGAATTTTATGAATTATTGTTGACATAATTATATCCTTGAGTTTCATTGAATTTATGAAATCACTGCCAGAAAGCGCGTCGTAAGGCGGTCATTGTTCGGAATTTGTTAGCACGACTAATGACATAATTATATTATATATATATATATATATATATATATATATATATATATATATATATATATATATATATACAGGATGTCTCATTTTAAAAAACGCACCACGATAATTCTTCAACGAAGCATTTTCAGCAAAAATGTTTCGGACAAAAGTGTTTTGATTCGGAGGGGGACATAAGGTGGTGCTTCGGTTTGACCTTGGATAGCCGCTTAAAAGTCACGTGAAGATCACCTTCAGTTTCTTAAACGGATCACCTTATTTTTTATTACATATTCTTGTAGCTTATCTCGAGAACTTTTCAAAACACTATATATCTACACTATGATTATCTCTCGAAATATAAAAATATGCAATGAAAAATAGGGTTCCATTTATAACTGTTCCATTTAAAAAATTGAAGGTGACCTTCAAGTAACTATTCAAGACCAAATTAATGACACCATCTTATGTCTCCCTTGAAACCATACAACTTTTGAAAGTACATACCTCTGAAACATTTTTGTTGAAAATGCTTCGTTGAAGAATTATCGAGGTGCGTTTTTAAAAATGGGACACCCTGTATATCTCGATTGCGTTATTGATTTTTTATTCAATAAGCATAACTGATGCATACGTACATTTTATTCCATTCTAATCTGTCATTGTGAGATGAATTTTCTTGAAACATAAAATACTGAAAAATGAAAAATGATTTTACTGATCTCCATGATTCGTTAATTTATTCTGCATTTTTATTAAGCATAGTTAAAATTCATTAATTTATAATCTACTCAAAACACGTTTAGTCGCAATTGTATGTACAGATCGATCGTAAATTTTCAGATATATAATATATACGTACACTGACCGGCAGGAATGCCTGGACATGTTAATATCTCGAGTTATCGAACATAATCAGTCGAACGCAAAAAGGTAAAAGATATTAATAAATGAAATAAATAATAAGTTTTATAAAATATTTTTTATTAAAAAATTAAAAATATTAGTATATGTATTTATTATATATTATTATTTATTACAATCTTTTATATTTTCACGTTTCTATTCCCTCATCACTGTCTGTAACTGCGTTGACGATTTTTAAATAATGTCATAACGCACAAATATACATATTATAGATAAAATGCGCTCAATTATGTTCGATATTACGAGATATTGACATGTCCAGGGATTCTTGCCGGTCACTTCGCGTATTGAATATTCAAACAATGCTCCAAAAAAAAAGATAAAATTTCATTTTCAACAAATAAACAAGTTAAGACTGTAGAATAAAAAAAAATATATATATAACACTTTCTTTGAAAATGTGACTGTATGAATATACACACAAAAGAAATCGTTTATTATTTATTTTTACCGCATTTGTAATTGCCCAACAAATTTACGTAATAGAATTTGCGAACATTTATTCAAAATTAATTGCAGCTGCAAAAATCATGGCAAATTCTTAAGTAAACGGATAAAGTGGAAAAGAAAGGATTTCCAATTGTTAATATTACGTCAATAATTATATACTATCGAGGTCATTGTAATACGATTCTGCATTAAAAAAATGAAAGTAAATATAAGAATCTATCAGAGTAATTAAGCGATTAATAGATAAATCAAGAATTACATACTCAAGAGAGGAACGAATAATATCGCCAAATATTTGGTAATATTATATTGTAAAACAAGAATCGTCATGACTGCCCCTCTCCCGCTAGACTTGCTTTCTCGGTATCGTCGATATCTTGAATTCTTAATCAAACGATCGTTACATAAGACCATGTAGCTTTTACAAATGGATTTCTAATCGATAAATAACCACTTTTACAAAAACAATCACACGCAAATGATATTTTTACAATTTTCTGGAACCGTATAAGTTATATAAATCCTTTCTGTCTTACATGTGTAATCTGCTTATTTTTACATGACACAAATTTACCTGTATTTTAATAGAACCCGACAATTCCGAGACTGGAAACGTATTTTCGAGTCTGTACTAAATTTTCGAATTCTTTTGAATTGACATTTTTAAATATATCGTGTATATTCGAAAGATTAAGCGAGTGATGTTGTCTATTAAATCAAATTTACGGCACTGCGAATCAGGGAAACTCACTTTTTTAAAAAGATATTTTTTTTAAATGATCTCCCCAGAATATTGTATTGATTATTCGTACAAATATGAAAATTTGGCAAACTGAATGAAATACGTTGTATTCAACAAAAATGTTACATAATGTAAAATTCTTGAAAAATAATCATGGGGTTAAAATTACACTGTTAACAAGGAAACAATAAACCATGTTTTCGAGAAACAAACATGAAAGGCATTTTAATAATCAATCTATTAAATATATAAATACGTTTGTCCTCTTATTAAAAAATTAAAAAAATGCATAACAAAAATGTATCGTTTATTTACAATTTCTATGAAATTTTAATGTTTTAATGTAATATATAATTAAGATTTTAATCAATCTTTATACTATACATTTAGTTTTCTTTTTTGTTCGACGAATTTTCAATTTCCATATTTCCCATATCTTCAGTGACATCCATCGTCTCTTCTCGCCGAAATTCCTCCGAACTTTTTGATGCGACGCGTTTCACAAATCTCTCTCGCACTATTAATCAGAATAAAAGTTAATCCATGACATTTAATTTATTAGTAATTATTGATATATACCTATAGGTATCTCCATGAGATCCAGCACTTTGAAATTGTGCTCTTTATTATCGCCGCCAACAGTAAATATAAATCCATTATCCGGATTTGCTGCCAGGCATTGTATAGCGCCCAGATTACTCATTTGTTCCCATATAAGAGCAGGTTCTGTTTGGTCTATATCCCATATCTTTATTACACCATCACTCGAACAAGAAACTAACAGGCCTCGACACGACGTGCTAAGAGAAAGACCTTAACACAAATTAAAAGTAAAATTTATGAGTTTTTATAATGCATATATATATATATATAAGTTAAATAAAAGTAATAAATTTATTTACCTGTAACTTCTTTTTCATGGCCTTTAATTTGCCATAATGGTTCCTGTTTTCTTACATCAAAATATTCTATATAACCATTATTTGTACTAACCTGCAAAGGAATGTAATTGTTATTGATAAAAAAAATTAAATTTAAACATGTACTTAAACACGTAAAACGTACAATACAATAATTTTCATCATAATGATTCCATAACACCCTTTCTACTTCTCCCGATGCCTTCCAACTTGTAATAGGTACCTCGTTCATGCAGTCGAATAATCTTACTAATCTGAAAAAATATTACAAGCAGATATGATATAAATATTCACATCGTAATGAAGTGATCAAACATACCCGTCTGCACATCCTATCAATAGCTGATGAGTTTCTTGCGGATGCCATTTTAGCGTTTGCACTTTCTCGTCGAACGGTCCCAGTTTGTTCACAGGTTTACCATTTTCTAAATCCCACAATAATACTGTCCGATCAACCGAACCACTAGCAAGAACATGTCTGCAACAAGAGGTTCCTAATAATTATAAATACCATATTTATTACATCGATCATATTTTTCTGAAACTAATTACTAACATATAATTATGGTTCCATGATACATCTAAAACTGCATCTTTGTGACCAACGCGTTTTTGATTCTTTTTTCTATTTGGTTTACAGCCTAATTTGTAGGCTGGTTCTAAGCAGTCTATTAAGTCCAAGTCCCATACTTCAATTATGGGAGTCATATTACCAATAGCGCATAAATTGCCTAAAAACACAGGTCTAAATCTTTAATTATATCTTTTACGACATACACAATATAGCTTATAATTTATCTAAGAATATTTCTAATGCACTTGAAGTATTATCGTTATATTACTCACTTGGTTTTGGAGTGGTAGGATCATAGTTTAGCCACTCTATGCATAATGGAAACGAAGGTAATAATATGTCATGATGGCAGTAAAAAGAACCTTCTCTTTCGTTAAATACTGTAATTATACAAAAAAATTATCACAAGTCCAAAGGAAATTTATATAATTATTATTTATCTAGCATCAAGATGTTTTATTTAATCAATATTATACAAACCAAATACTTCCAAGATGCTAGCATCTCCCTCAACATGTCCAAACAGCACCAAATTATCATCAGCTTTGATAATGTCGTCCTCTTTATCCGAATCTTCTTCATCATTTGTTACAAGAGGATCTTTGCCACTTTCATCAAAAGTGGCTATGTTACCAATATGGCAATACATGTTGCCAGCTAAAACAAAATAAAGTTAATTAAATAAATACATTTTCACTGTACATTCAATAATTCGATACTTAAAAATTTGTCTCCTACATTCATCATCATAAGTTTTAAAGTTATATTCATCAATGCCAGATATTGAAAATTTTCCTTTGCTTTTTGTATTAGATTGTGTTTTGGAGTCGGTTGCCTCTTCATCAGAATCATCAGAGTCATTTCTATAAAAATATTCCTATACTTAGTTTTTTAACATTTATTATATATTTTGCTTTGCAAATGAATTGAATTATAGAACTGAATTCTCAACAGAAGATAGGATATTAGAAAATATGTTATGATGGAGATGAGAAAGTTATGGAATCAAATTAATAAATTGAGTATTACTTAAATGATAAATTTGCATGAGATGCATTATTTTATTACATACTCCAAAGCGGCGTGCGTCTCCTTTATAATCTTCTCGAGCTCGTCGGGCTTTAATTCAATCTAAAAATCGCAGAGAATATGTATATCATTTCTAACGAATGGTACGACCTGCAAATATCAGATTATTAACCTTTTCCGGAACGGTCGCAGCAACCCCTTTTTTCACCCACGTAGTACAAGATATGACATTCGCTTCCATCTTTATTAAAAATTTGTCAAATGCTCAATTGCTCAATATTACTCAAAATGACTTTTACTTTCTAATTCCTCGTCGGCTAATTATCGAGGTTAAGTTTTCAGCCCACATGTGTTTCTTTGAGCAATGGTGCCAATCTAATTTATAGAGGTATATCCCTATGTTTTCTACTTGTTCAAAAATGCAAATTTCGCTAAAATAAATGTACATTTTTTAAAATGATTGTGTTAATAAGCGCAGTTGATTGGGCATAAAATATGGAAATAATATATATATTTCTTATAACATTTATATTTCTTTTGAGATCCAATGTATGTATGTATGTACATATATTGGTGTAAAATCCCATTTACAAAAATATATAAAAATATATCGATAATTAAATTTATATGTACATATATTCTATTATTTGGAATGCAAAATGCTTTGGTTTCCTTTTGCAATTGTTACACTTTCCAGCAAGAAAATGCGGATAAGCATTGTGTCAAAGCTAAAACATTTCTGAAGTCTTGAGTTTTTTATTTGATAATAGTCACTAGTCAAACATATGTTATTTTGTCTGTATATACTTCTTGCTGGAAAACATCCTTAAATATAATATTAAATATCAATTAGCACTTTTGACGACTCTTCTTGGCAAGTACAGCTACTCCAGTCTTTGACTGATTCGCTCTGTCTAACTCTTTACTAATATAATCACCAATCTCCACTATTTTATCAAAGTCTACACCAGTGTCCAATCCTTCTTTCTCTAGAAAATAAAGTAGATCTTCCGTGGCGACGTTTCCCGACGCACCAGCGGCGTATGGGCAGCCGCCAAGTCCAGCAACCGAAGAATCAAAGACTCTTATACCGTCATTGAGACCTGCATGTATATTTACCAAAGCCTGGCCATACGTATCATGACAATGCAGTGCGTAGCGATTCATATCACTCGAGGAAACATGACGCAGCTCGTGTAAGACACGTCTGATCTTGCTCGGCGAGCCCACGCCTATGGTATCACCCAGTGAGACTTCGTAGCAACCAATGTCTAACATAATCGAAGCTAAATGTGCCGTTGTGACCGGATTAGTTTCGCCCTCGTACGGACAGCCAACGATGCAGGACACGTAACCACGGGTCCTAATCCTGTGCTTCTTCGCCTCTTCCACGACCACCTTGAAGTTTCTAACGCTCTCCTCAATGGAGCAGTTAGTGTTCGCCTTGCAGAAGGCCTCCGACGCTGCGCCGAACACGGCGATTTCCTTCACGCCCGCTGCGACAGCGCTCTCCAAGCCTTTCAGATTTGGTACCAGAACTGGATAGGATATACCGTCTCTTTTCTCAATTCCTTCAAAGACTCGCGAGTTGTCCGCCATCTGAGGAACCCATTTCGGAGAGACGAAGCTCGTAACTTCGATGCTCTTCAATCCGGTCGCCGACAGCCTGTTGATAAAGTCAATTTTGACCTCGGTGGGTACTATCTTTCTTTCATTTTGCAAACCATCTCGTGGACCAACTTCGACTACCTTTACAAAATCGCCGGGTTCTTTCGTTGCGTAGTTTCGGACGTAATTGCGAACGCTCGATGGCAATCTCGCCCGTTTCGAGAGTAATTCCAGCATCGTGCATAAAACGTTAATTAATAATATATTGCACTATTTACAAATTTTACAATGGAGCGGTTCGAACTTGAAATAAGTAGTTTGTTTCATGAAGGAATAAATGACAGAAAGGGTAAGAGGCTGACAGGGTAAATAGTTTTGGCAGTGAACGGAAGAGTGGGGGTAGCTAATCATTACATGGCACCCATTTACAATTAAGTCATCGACAAAACATTATTAAAGACCATCAACCCTGAATAAATTTTCGTGATCATGAAAAGGGCCCCAAGGAATTTTGGAGATATATCTAATTGAAGAGAAAAGATCCGTGCGCGGATTTTTTCTCTTCAATTTATTATCCATGTATTTTGCGAATATCTAACAGGAAAAAAAAGAGGCTTAACAAATTTTAAATTAATATCAGAGAGTACCGATGTATTAGTTGATGAAGATATTAATTGCAGTTAATTAATTCGCGTTTTTCGGTATTTCCGTTTTTGTTCAAGTTTCTCCAATCAAAGATATATCCCAGATAGGAAACTTTTGTAATAAATGCAAATATTGCTTCTTTCCATTTACAACATTTTGTAATGTTGTACGTGTCATAAGATGATTCTGCAAAACGTATATCTTTTATTAAAATAGAATTTTATAATTACAAATTCTAAATATTGAAAAAATTATGAAGTAAAGTTATGTAAAAAATAAAAAGTAAAAAGAACTTCTTACTATTACTTGAATAATAATTGTACAATTTTATGCTATAACGATTTTTACAATAATCACGAAATTAATTTCTGAAATGTATTCAGTAATAATTGTGCTAAAATGATTCTCACTAATGTTTCAATTATATAGGAATTTATTTTAGGTATCAATTTTTTAAAGATTGCTACATGTTACAATAATTAAATTTAGAATTATTGATTTTAAAATTTCGATGTAGACTTATTACGCAATATATTATACATTATATTTTAAAATTAAAATAAGGTTAAAATTTTTCTGCATGCTTTCCTATTTAGGATGTTGCGCGCAATTATTATTAATTCTTATTTATCATTTCCAATTTGGTTTCAATTGTAAGAGCCAATTTTATACATTATTTTAACCAGAGATTAACTAATAATATCCAATACGAGAGTTTGTTTTAGATGAAACAAACTTTCCTATTAGGTACTCAAGTAGAATAGAAAGTCATGATAATATCAAAGTGACGTCAAAATGATAGGAATAAAATTCACCTTTTAATCATAATTTAATTATTTTTTTGTTATTTTGACATCATTTGAAGTCACTTTGACATTATTATGACTTTCTGTTTCTACCCGGGTATCGTTAGTTAAACTCCGATTAAAGTAAATTGTGGAATTGGCTCTAAATATACTCCTGTCATAAATTTGTACTTCCCGCGTATTCTTTTTCCTCATCAACATGGCATACTTGGTGATCTCCCCTTATATCTTGGTCTATCTCTGGCTGCGGTCCACCTGACAACACCTAGCAACAAATTATTTTCAAAGCATTCTTCTTTTTTCTATATCAAAATGAAGGAAAGAAGAACACTAAAATATTTGCAGCATCAAGTGGACCGCAATCTCCTGCATGCTATCTGAGAGAAGGGGAGGGGTTCCATGTAGTCCATTCAATTGTTCTGACGTCCGTGGGCGGTGCGGCGAGCGGTAACCACTATAACCACGCTCGCGGCGCCTTCGCCAGCCGGGCATACGAAGGAGCGCGAAAGCGGAGCGGCGAAAGCGCGCGCGGCGCCGCGAGATTTCGCCTCCGTTTCCGCCACCATCGTCCTCATTTTCGCACCTTCTCAATCCTTTCCCTCGTCGTCGTCGTCGTCGTCGTCGTCGTCGTCGGCTACTCTTCGGCGAAGCGAAGTCGAGCGGCGCAACGCTCTCAAGTCCGGCGCGCCGCGACGTTCGTCGATAGGCAGCTATCGCGTGCGCTCGTGCCCATTCACGTGCGCACGCACGAACTTCACGCATGCACGCCTGCACGCCTGCGTTCATAGTGATTCGTGCTCGTTCGTTCGTGCGCTCGCTCGTTCGCTCGTTCGTTCGTTCGCTCGCTCGGTGCTCCCGCTCGCGGTCGAGAATGACATATCGCGACGCGCGGGCGACGCGCGACGACCACGCACGCACCGGGAGAAGCGTCGTCGAGCAGGAGCAGCGCGACCGCGACGGTTGAGGAGCGGGAAGAGGTGGAGGAGGAGAACCCGGAGCACGAGCTTCTTTCGCGCGCGCGGATCGTCTGTGGCAAGAAGTCCCTCCGCGAGCACAATGGCAATCTCGAGCTGGATGATATGGGGTAGAAGCCTACGCACCGGCCGAACCCGTCGAAGTGCGTGCACGGCAAAGTTACGATTGATAAGCGAACCCGAATTCGCGCGATTTCCACGTCTCCTCTCCTCGCGTCTTTCTTTTTCTTTCTGATTGCAGGCCGCCAGGACGAGGACAACTGCGTGCAGCTCGACCTGTCAAGAGGTTAGTAACCTAACCTGCCTGTCCTGCGATCGCGGATCGCAACACTCTCTCTCTCGTCCCTCGTCCTCCCCTCCGGTGCTGTACCCACCGATGACGGAACTGCCTCGCACTTCCGCGTATTTATTTACCTTTCGCCGGGCGAGCGCAATGTTGCGCAACGTCACCGCGTCTCGGTCTCGAGATCAGCGACCGGTTCGCTGCGTGTTTTCAACGGCGAGAAATGCGGATTACCTTTCAATCGATGTCGAATGATACCGAGACTCTGGCCATTCGAAACGTTGGAATGTATTCATGTACCCGGCCCGATCTGAAAACGGAAAACGTCAGAAAAAGAGACGGGCTCTGAGACCGCAGTCGACTCTACTCTACTCTAAATTTTCTGTCCCGTTTTTAGATCGGAATATTGCGCAATTACTTTAGGCTCGAAGTTATAGTCGAGTCTCAAAACTCATTGCATTGGTTGAAATCTAGAAACTGATTATCAAGTGCTGAGTATTTAGTATTTAGACTCGACTATAACTTCGAGCCTTAGACTGCTGGTTCCCTTTTGCTCGAGAATGCGCGAGGCGCGATTATTATTCTCTTTTCGTCATAAATTGTTCATGAGCCACAGGAAGAAACAGTTTATAATTTTGTAGGATTGAAGGAGAACGTCAAGGAGGTCTTGACCAATCTTTGCCAGCGGCACAATCCAAGCGTAAAGAAGCTAGCGTATCTCAATGCTATTGTTAAGTTGTTTAGTGAAACCGACACCCAAGATTATGGATATTCTGCGGAGGATCTGTTCTGTTGGTGAGAATCCACTGACAACTACACTGACACTACTCTACTTAATAATCAAATTTTAAAGATTCTGAAAAGTGTCAATTATTAATCACTAAAAATGTGTTTTTTTTTTATAGTTTACGCGTGGCACTGGTCCATGAGGCGACGCAGGTGCGCGCCGCCGCGCTGCGGGCGGTGCGTTACATGCTCAAGAAGGAGCAGGACGTCATCGCGATCAACAGGCTGCAGTATCCGTACTTCCTGGCGCGTAGCATGGACGTCAACCTGCGTAACGAGATGGAGAGGATACAGGCTCTCCGACTTGTCAGAAGAATCCTAGTATTAGCCCCAAAGCATTTCAGTTCCGTGCTAGCGAGGTCACTCATTAGTTTAACAAACGGCGGCATCGAGGAGAGAGAGCGTGCATTTAAAGCATTTCTAGCGGTCCTGTGCGAGTTGGGCGTGCTGAATTCGAATCTACTCATCAGCTGTGGTGGCGTCGGCGCGTTGGCCAGGGCTGCGATGACCGGGCAGAGCACCGTCGCGGTCGAGTCCGTCGTCGGGGTGCTGCTGCGACTGCTGAATAATCCCGACACGCGCGGTAGCGTCTCTCTTCTGTGCTTTGCCGCACCCTACTGCGAGCTCCATTCCCTGAGCATGGAAAGAACCAAGGAAGAGCGCGAGCAGAGATTCGCTGCCAGTAAGCTGGCCCTGCTGAGCATTCTGCGCTCGTATCCAGGCGTCCTTCACTTTTGCCGGCCGGACAATAATTCGGGTCTCAAGGCCATCGCGGATATTCTATACGTGGACCAATTGGAGATGCGTGGCGCCGTTCTGGAGTTGCTCTACGAGCTACTGGACCTGCCATTGCCCACGTGGACCGACGAACCAGACGTCGCGCTGGCCGCGGTGGATCCCAGCAGATCGCGAGACTCGTGGAAGCTGTCGGAGGGCTTCGTCGCCGCCGAGGGAAAATCCATACTGCCATCCCTGTCGTCACATTGTCCCAACATCACGGAGATACACTCGGCGCTGTTGGTCTATGTTCTTCTGGAGTGCGGCCTGCACCGCGCCCTCGCGGAAACTATCGTCTCTAGCGACACGTTCATCTCGGTGCGCGCGGCGGTACTACTGGGCGCGCTGCTGCACCTCGCACATTCGCTCCTGCCATCCGAGCTTTGCGACCTTACGCCACCGTTGCCGAATCTGCTGGAACACGCGAGCGCCGGTAGGCATCAGGCGCTGGCGGCGGTCACCATTCTCGAGCGGATGCACACCATGATGCGACGTAGACCGACTCCGGCGAGTCTCTTCCTCGATCGTATTCTTCAAGCAGGTACCTGGCTACGTCCGACTCTGCCGCGACGCCAACGGCCGTCCGGCCGACACTGGCTGCGAATCGGCAGGGAATCGCCGATCACGCCTCTGCTGAAAGACGCGCAGGTGCTCAGCTCGAAGGACGCGCTTGCTTGGAACTGGCCAGTGGTGCGGGCGATTCTACGATCGCGCGAAGACGCGACGCGTATCCTTCACGACTCCGATCACCGGCTGTTCATGAAGCGACTCGTGCGTTACTTCAAACCGTCGTGCAACTGCTACAGCCGAGTTGAGCTGGGCACGAACGCGACGTTGGCGCGCGAAGCAACCCTCGCCGGCTGCGACTTGTTGAATTGTTTGTTGGAGCTGCACGAGCCGGAGGGCGCGCGACTGCTCAACGAGCTGATCGGAGATATCGCGGAGCAGATTGGCAACATTCGCACCGCCGAATCCGCGCACGATTGCCTGTTTTCGCCGCGTCACATGTCCACCACATGCTGTCAAAAGTACTTTCTATTTCTCGGTCAGCTAAGTCACTCGGCCAAGGGCACAGTGGTTCTCAAGAGCTTCAATCTGCTGGAGAAGCTGCAGGATCTCGCGGTGGTTACTAATCATGACTGCTACGTCAAACTGATCGTCTCCAGTCTGGATTACTCCCGGGACGGTCCCAATAGGAAGGTACTGAGCAAGATCATCTCCGAGGCGACGTTGTGGAGCACGCGCCTCTACACCACACAGTTCCTACGGCTGATCCTTCGCGCCAGGATGACGGATGCTGTACGCTGGGCGATGGCACTGCTAGCGGATCGACTGTCGGACAGCTACACAGCCGTCGCGTTGGCCGCGCTCGAGGCGCTACACGAGGCCTGCGACGAGACCGAGTATCTGGAGGCATTGTTGCAGCAGGGCGGACCGTCGCGCGACTGGGACAAGTGGCTGCAGCATCTGGGCGACAAGGGCTACCTGTTGAAGATCCGACTCTATTCTCTTCAGCAGGGTTTCGCGAGTCTTGCCGCACCTTCCGAGGAATTGGAGAAGTGGATCGGGCCCGGCGGTTTCGCCGAGCGATACGTGGGTCTCGTAGAAGGGGAAATACACGACGCGTTGACGTGGCGTCAACGCGACGAGACCGGGAGCTACCAGAGACGACCCAGTAATGACGTGGTGATGACACCGCGAGACGTCTACGTGCCGCCGCATCTGATCGGCCAGTTGGCGCAGCACGATTTGGGAATGCAGTTACTGCTGCGTCGCAATGTGATACAACGTTTCGCTCGAGTGCTGCAGCGATTCAAGCTGGAGTTTGGCGGTCGCGATTCGGAGTCCAACTCGCGGTGTACCCGAACGAATCGTCTCGCCGCTATGGCAGCAACGACGACGACTTCCGCTGCTGTCGATGATGTCGGTATCGTGTCAGAAGAGTCTGGCACTGACGAGGCCGTTGAGCAGTGCAGCCGCCTTGAAACCATTCCCGATTACGAAACGGTGGAGAACGAGGCTCGCGACGCGGCGAGTCAACCGCGGACGGAGTCGCTGATGGAGATCCGTCGCAAGACCAGCGTGGACGATTCCAGGCACACTACTCCGGAGCGGAGCTGGAGGCTGGAGACCGAATCAACGCGCGACGATCATTTTGCCGGCCCGAACGGCGGTATTCTCAAGGTCAAATCGGCTCTCTGGGCCCTCGGCCACGCGGGCACGTCCGTCGCGGGCGTCGAACACTTAAGTCATTTGGGTATCATCGAGATGATCACGTCCATGGCGGAAACGTGTCCGTATTACTCGGTACGCGCCACCGCGATGTACGCTCTTAGCCTGATCGGCACCACGCGAGCCGGAGCCGACACTCTGGTGAACTTCAACTGGCCGTGCGTCAGGCATCGACGCGGTGACAACTGGCCCGTAGTGCCACCCTCGACCAGATATCCTATGCCAAGTCCGATCCCTGTGCAGCGGCATCATCGTAGTCTCAGCGACGGCAAACCGGAGATGCTTGAGCCGATCGTGCGCCGCACCAGAAATCGATCTGAGAGCGCGGCCACCGATCTCGAAGCGCGACGATATTTCCTTTTGTAAGTGAAACGACTAAAAACGAAAATATAAAAATACAAAAAATCGAGAAAAAATTAAAATCATTTTAATTTAAAATGAATTTCGTAAATGGAAGCTTAAATTGAAATATCATAACTTTGTAAGGCTTCTTTAATTTTTTACTTTAAATTTGATAAAAGATTTTGTTTTCGTCTGTTTTTCAGAGAGAGAGGCGAAACTCCAAGTCCTGTTTCAAGTATTCAAAGACTAAGCCAACAAGATGCTGAAGGATATGCGCGATTACGTAGTTTACAACGTCATCGAAGACCGAGTTATTCTCAAAGTAGTTTAGAAGTACGCGAAAAGTCATACTTGTATCTTTATTTCTGTAAACAACATGATAGACAACAATCGAGTCTTTTCTCTTTGCAGATGTATAGTTTAGATGGCCGTCTTTCGCTGCAGAGTTTGTCGGAGTACGATTCGTCCCGCAGCTGGATTGCAGAGAATGCGGTTCTCACACCGACGCCACCTCCTCCAGAGGACGACAATGAGAATTTGTTTTACATGGGCGTCTGCCTGCCGAGGAAACTGCTCACAATTTTCCCCGAACCTCCCCTGCCATCCCAGCCAACCATTCTTGAGGATAGCGTCAAATCAGAGTTGGAGACGACAGAGATTGACGAGGAATCCAGCTCAGAATGTGATGCCGATACCGAGCATTGTCGCACTTGTCTCGTTTGCTATCACGGCAAAAGTGGCAAGGATGCTGGTACGGAGCAGGATATGAAATTGCGAAGGTAATCGAAAATGCGATCTTTTGGCAAATTATTCGTACGTTAAAGGAGATAAATACAGTTGAAATGCATTAAAAAATTGAGAGAAAATTAATTAAAATTAGAAACTTGAAATCAGTTCTTAATTATGTAAGATAAAGTACTTTTTTATGCCGTTTAAACGTAAATAATAAAAATGTTACAAGATTTTATGTCACGTTAATTCAATCGTGTTTGTACAGAGAGATACTTAGACACACTCAACGACTTGCAAATCCAGTGTGGTATCGTCACAGTCGTCAATCGTTACTTAGACTGAGACAGCGGTATCCCGAAAAATTTCAGGTATCGTATGTTTTGTTTCTGCAATTTCTCATGCAGGGATGTACTTAATATTCGTTGTTCGCTTTTTATAGGATACCTGCTTGTTTTCGGATGTAGCTGCTCGCTTGGGCAGCGGCACGTACAGAATGCCAGCAAGGCGATTTTTGCAAGAGCTGTTTCTGGATTCTCCATTCGATGCGGTAAGTGCGTCGACACTTGCGTAATCGTATGACTCTCGCGGTTGTCAGCATTCACGTCAGCACTTTATAGTTAGCACACCACGTAATCGGTTGAAAAAACCGTTAAAAATAAAAGCTCATTGAAGTACAATTATACGAGGAATTCGTTTCTAAACTTGTCATTAGTGTGATGATACTTATAACTATATTGAAACTATCTATTATTGGCTTCTTTTCATCCTTTAAATTTACATAATTATTATGAATTTAATGAAATAAAAATATATACGAATAATCTTTTTTTTTTTTATTGTAAAATAATTTGCGACTTTGCAGCTTTATGTCGAACCAGTCAATATTCTAAAAATACCGATTGGCACGGAAGAGAATCCTCTGCAACCACCTGTTCCTAGCTCCGAGACTAGCCCTCGGCAGCAGTCCGTAAGTCCTGCGGAGGGCAAAATTAACGGAAGACTTACTCTGACTGAGATACAAACGGCACAATTGGCGTCGGTCGCCGAGGAAGGCTTCTCGGCCGGTGGCGGTGGCGGCAACGGCGAATCGTGCAACGCGGGGCATCAGCGTAAGAAGAAGCCCCTGGAGGTCGTGCGTCCGTCACAAGAGCGGCGCACCGATGAGAAGATCATAGCTGAGATCCTGAAGCCGGAAGAGCGAATACGTTTGTCAAAGAGTTCCGATAGATCTTTAAAAGTATCAGGTACAAACACTGCCATCAGCCTTGATTCGTAGTTTTCGAATTCTCGATCACGACTGCGCGCATGTGAGCGTATGCAAATCGTGCGTATGTCATATGCTGTGTGTATATATTTTGTATTAAAATGATAATGATATATAAAGATAATAAATTACATGTATACACACACACATGTACACACACACACACACACACATACATATATATATATATATATATATATATATATATATATATATATATATATATATATATATATATGTATATATATGTACACACATACACTGCCGGCAATCAGACGTATTCTTATGCATACTTCAATATTTCTTATTCTTGTGCGCCTCGCGTCTATCTCTACACATAATTATTCATTAACCCCAGGATTATACGTGTATTCTTTTAGAGACAGCCAAATATTTTTATCACACACAAGTCTCGTAAAATTGTAGACTCCTCAACCAAAATTTTTTCCAAGAAAATTCTAAACGTAGAGTATGATTATAAAATCAAAATTCAAGTCTGTTAAATTGTAAATCATAATTGTAATTAAAAATGTTAAATGTAATGTCGATTTTTCTTCATGTCTCACAGACTTCTGTGTGTAGTCCGCGGGTTGATGACCGATTAATTTTATATTTATATATCGTATGTCCCATTGTATCGCATTATTTTTTAATGTCGCAGTCGACTCTTTTTCTTTGCGAAGATGCGACGAGACCGTGTAACGTTGCTAGTTTTATACTTAATATTATAATTTCATTTCTATTTATACGCATTAATTTATGTATCATGTATACGATGAAAAAAAAGATAGAAAAAAGTAGCAGGATGTGTGGAATATCAACAAATGTCTACGTAAATCGCACGGGAACCCTCCCCCTCCTTACATCTTGGACATTGCTGGTTGAGGCAACGTGTATTGACGCTACAGTCCTGAATTCAAGAACGCCGCTAGTCGGCGCAGCGATCGTCCACCAGGACTCTCGGTTCCGGATGTCACTGATCATTCGCGTCATCGTACATCGTCCATAATCATTTATCGAGAAAACAAACGAGTTCGCCAGCGCGAATAATTCCGATGACGATGACAGCGAGCTCGAAGCAAGGTTCCAAGCGGTCGAAGTGGGCCCTAGACTTTGCGCACAGGTACGCAACTCAATCGGCGCGATTCCGTCGGGAGTACACGTGTCGTTAACATTTTCCGATCGCCAACATTGGATAGCTACTCATGTATTAAATATTAATATTCGTTCTTTTCAATTATATTCACCTTTCATAATTTCTACAATTTCTCGATCGAGAATGTTATTTTGCTCTCGACTAAAGGTCGCTGCTGGAAAGAGCAGAGCCTTCTGTCTTCTGACATTTTACAAGTGATTTCTCGAAAATGTTTCTCAGAATTTTTGTATAGCTTTATAACTTTTTACAGAATTTTTATACAAATTGGAACATATTTCAGAAATTTTGAGAAAGTCTACATATTTTCTAGAATTCTTCATATACATGAATCTTAAGATTTCTCATTCTCTATGTCTGATAAAATCTGAAAAAGTTTAAGGTATTTATTAGAAATGAGAAAAGTGCTCCAGTTTTTCTATACAAATTCTGAGAAAAATGTTCACCAAAGTTGTTGGCAAACGAAACATCTTCTTTGCAGAACGAAACAGGACAAAAACGTGGAGATCCCTTCTCCACCAGGGTATACACCTACCGGTTCCCTTTTTCACAATGTGGAGTACATGAGAGAGACAGATTCCAATCACCTGATAATAAAGAAATCCTGGGATCTGGCGTTGGGACCCCTCAAGCAAGTGCCGATGAATCTGTTTATTCTGTACATGGCTGGCAGCTCCGTCTCGATATTTCCCATCATGATGGTCGGGATGCTCATCATCAAGCCGGTGAAGGCGCTGTTCACACTCCAGCAAAGTGAGTTGATCTGAAAGTTGCCTGATGTAGATGCTCGTAAATCGTCGCTCTATAATCATCCCGCTTCCCTCTTCTCAGCATTCAAAGTGATCGAAGGTACGCATGCGTGCGGGCAAAAGTTCGTGTACTTCCTAGGACAGTTAGTGAATATCGCGTTAGCTCTGTACAAGTGTCAGTCGATGGGTCTGCTGCCGACGCACGCGTCCGACTGGCTGGCGTTCGTTGAGCCCCAGATGAGAGTGGAATACTCTGGCGGAGGTTTCATGTATATTTGATGTGACAGGGTCGGTCAGGCAGCATTGTAAGTATTCGGCACACGCGCCCACCACGTGAATTATAGCTAAATTATATACCGCAAGGACATTTGCGTGTCATGCGTTTAAATATTGTTTATTAAAATAAAAGTATGGAAAAATAAGAGTGGCTTGTCTCTTTGTACATAGTTTGAGTACATATTTACATACATGTATATATAGGTATATATCGACGCGTTTCCCTCAAAGATTAACGTTTACATTTACATCGTAATGGCATATAAAGTCCGTCTTCTAGTACTGGAAGTGGGAGAGGTACATGCTACGATTACGCTATGGCTTCTTCTTATTATCTTCTAGAAACTCGAGTACTCGCTGGTAGAGCTTCGCCGGTTCATCCACTCGTGGCACCTGTGCAAAATGAAACGAATCAGCGTCAAAAAGTTGCAAAGTATTTGTTAGAAGCTTTATATGGTATATTTAACGTTTCAATTTGGGCTGATTTGAAGGAGGCACAGCTAATGCGGAATGAATAATGAAATTAAAATTTAAATATTATTTACATGAAAGAAGGAACCGATAACAATTTATGTATATTTCTTTTGTTATATATAAATCAAAGTTATAAGAATGTCTCTTATCTTATCGACCGTGTGTACCTCATAATTTTGGGCTATGTAAATTCCGGCGTATACTCCAATGCTCAGACTGATCTGTAAGTCATTACATCGTTAAAACATTTTCGAAATTGCGAGTGTTTACGAATTACATGTGTTTACATACCAGGAACCGGAGCATATTGAGGGTTCTCAAAGCCTTACTTTACTCGAGAATCTCCGCTGGCATTCGCAAAATATCTAAACATTCAGACAGAAGTGCACTGACTATATTCAAGGCATGAAACACGCGTGATCATGATCAGAAACACAGGATCGAAAAAGCTAGCCAAGAATCATTGACTACTTTCATGACAGAAAGTACGCAGTTGGTTTAACTTTGTAACTAGGTCTAGTTATTTCCGTCGCTCGTTTGAGATGAGCGCGCAATTATTATTTTTTAAGGACTATACAGTTTTCATTAGGGGTTGGTTTTTCCAACTTCTTGGTAAGCTAACTAATAGTTAAATTATACGTCTATCTTTGTTTTATCTTAAAATTAAACAAGTTCAGATGTATGATTTAACTATTAATTAGCTTACCAAGAAGTTGGAAAAACCAATTCTAGGTCATTTTAATATTTCACTTAATAAAGATAAAATAATAAATCAAAATATATGCACTTTTTAATGTGTATGAATCTAATAATTTTATATTTAAATAATATAAAGATTGCTGTAAGTGAAGGAGTGTGTTATGTCACAACTGAGAAAATATTGCATATAACAGAGTTATTATTAGATTTTATTACGTACAATTTGCCTTCAAAATATATGTTTAATATTATGTCAAGAGTACTAACGTAATCACATCACAAAGATAGAGAAGAGCTCTTTATAGTTTGCTCTAATAAATTTATAAGGATTTTTCATAGAGATAATATGATATATATAATAATCTACTTCTTAAAACAAATTATTTCTCGAGAGAGATTTCATTAAAAGGTATATCAAGGTCAATATTTCTTAATAAACTACGAAAGTAAGACCGTTATCGTCTAAGAGATTTTTGCCGCAAATGACGTATTAGTGACGACTAATGCAAATACAAAATGATAAAACAATATCCAAAATGATTCCGATTGATTTGTAGTGAAAATTAGAGTAATACGAAGATTCAAAGTTCGAAGCTAAGAATTGCAAATATGAATTCATGTGTATATGTGTATGTACGTATGTACGTGTTGTACATGTACGCTCGCAAACGATCTAGTAACCGTCTTCGTCATCTTCATCCATGGCGAAGTCGCTACCAACTCCAGAATCCGGCGCGTAAAGAGGGCTGCGAAGCAAAACGAGCAAGTCGCATTACAAAGTTAAAAGAAAAGGGAAAGAATGTCTTTTGCTCAAGAACCTACTTTATCGCTCTGCATGTGAAAAATACGATGCGCTTCAGCTTTTTGTTGTAGAAGAAATAATTGAAGGACCACAGGCATCCATCTTCTCCGAAAGGATCTGACGCGAAGTCCGGATTGTAACTATAGACAAGAAACGTTCTTTTACATTATTTCATATTAAAAAATTCTTCAATGTTCATCTTGTGTGTATCTTCTATTGTTTTCTTTATATTAGAAGACGAATAGCTGAGCGTTTACCTGTAAATATCACATCCGTGCAACGATATTTCTTTGTCAACAGCCGCCCACAGAGCAGAACGTAATGAACGATAGTGATCACCCGCGGTGGCGTTGAGATTACCATCCACTGCATTCATTACCCATTGTAGGCTTGGCTCCTTGCTGAACTCGTGGCTCTTGGCGTCCGAGAAATCGTAGTCCGGATTAAAGGTCGAATTCAACGTGGCGATCAGATAAAACAATGTCTTCCTGCTGATTGTGTCACACAGCGGACCCTCCTCGTCACCGGAAACGCTACGACTGTAGGAGGAAAATGCGTCGAGATGACGGCATTATCGACTTGCGACTAACAAGCATACGCAAGTACCGAAATCTTATCTCGAAAGTTGGGAAAGCACGTGTCTGGCATTAAACCGATAATTATAAATTTGGCGAATATAAAATTAATGACGAATATCTTTCCAAGATACCTTAAGCATCCCTGAGCCGGAGACGTTCCCAGAAAAGTCTGCGGTGGTGATAAAGCTTGTAGATCGTGCGGCGTACCTCCCTGCTCCGCATTGTATCGTTTATACATCTGCTTGTCATTGGCTGTCATTTTGCACGAGTAACTCTCAATCCTGTAATGATAAAAACAATATTGCTCTGCAAATAACAAGACGAGATAAATGGATCAACTTGAGATAAGTGGCTTGCTTTTGTTTACGCTACCTCCCAATTATCTTGCTGTCTCCAGTCTGGATGGACAAGGCACTGTTTATAGCTTCCAAATGCGTATTCTCCAGCAGCTTCATCCTGTTGATAATAGCGATCTCTCTGATTACGCGAGGAAACTGGGTGGCTCCTGCCTTGAAAAGCGTTGCTCGTCGGGATCCCCTTCGGTCGGGTTTACCCGCCTTACAACGTTGACATCTCGTGATCCTCGTCACGAGTTCTTGTTGCTCGCTGTTCAGGCGAGAATCTTTGATTTACGCTTTGCTCAGGATCGTTAATGGCCAAGCAGTTCAGTACAAGCGAAACGTCAGGAAGCTTCTTTGACTTCGTGGACTTATCGGGTCGCTGGGCATCTCTCTTATGTGTATGAAAATTCCTTTCCTTTTCGAGTGCACGAGATTAATTGTCGACGTAGTGGTCTTCCCGGTTTCCTTGCTGTACTTGCACATTACAGATAGCTAATGAAGGATTTGGGGCCGGAGGTGATCGAGTTCCAGTGCGAGCTTGTCGAACGCGAAGAATCAAGGTCCACCACTTGTCTTACGTTGCTGCCCGCTGCTCGATGTAGCCAAGAACGAAAGAGAGAGAAAGAGAGAGGGACGCGAGCGAACAATGACGCGACGCGACGCGACGAATTCACCGATAAACAAAGGTGCGCTCTTTCGAAATCGAGCTCGGGGGAAAAAATTATCGTCTCTCCGGCGAAGGCCGTGCGAAAGAAGAACGACGCACACGCACACTCACAGCGAAGTACACACACACATACACACACACAGCGGAGGAATAAAACTTCACGGGAGCTCCCGGATTTTGACAGGAAACGTCAAGTCGCAGCCTGCGGCGCCTACTCGCTTCTCTCGCGAGAGAGGGAGGGAGAGAGAAAGAGAGAGATATATATATATATATATGCACGCCAAGAAGAAAACACAATGCCTCACGCGTAGCGCCCGCTACTGACGATAACAATCCATAATCACGGACATTCTGTCGGTCGCTCGTCTCGATACGCAGTATCACGGTCACCGAGTATAGACACGATCTTCGCCTCCTGCGTAAAAGCGCGCTGATATACTCGTCGATCTCGCCGTACCCGTCCTCTCGCACTGCCCTGCACTGCCCGACGACGCACCTCGACCTTCCTCGAGCACCCCGACCAGTTTACCAACTCTAATTGCGACTCGGTGTGTCAAGCCCGTGTTCACCGCGCACGTAGAGACGCAAACGACGCGTGTGTGTGTTGTGTGTACGTGCACGTAGATGCGCGTGTGAGTGGGTCGCGTATCGCGTGTATGTATGTACGTACATACGTGACAGAAATAGCAATAGCCGCGCGACGCAGCGAAGTATCGTGCCGTTCGCTCTCTCGCTCGCACGCCCTCCCCTCGGCCTCTTTCGCTCTCGCTCGGGCGCACTCGGGCGCCCTCGCCGCGCCACTGGTAGGAGCGCGGGCACGCGTACGCGCAGCCAATCGCGTTACGTCAACGATCGCTGCGCGTGTGTGCATGCGTGTGTGTGCGCGACGCGATCGCAAGCCGTGCGCGCTCGCGTCTCTCTCTCTCTCTCTCTGTACTGTATATATGTGTGTATGTATGAGACCGTGACCAGAGCTCGGCTGACTCGGCTCTCTTTTTGCCCGAATATCGGGCCTCTCGCGATCTCTTGCGTTTGAAACGAGACGACGTTGAAATGTCGATTATCGTCGGGGAGGATGGGGCAGACGAGTCAAGTTCATGAAACAATTTAAAGTATGAAATCTGTTCGAAGCAGCGCCGCGTTTTTATCTTCGTGATCAATTTAATAGAATTTTTCGAATTAAAGATGTTCTAGTGCTAACACTATTACATTGACAATACCGTAAAACTTTTATAGATTGTTCCCATCTGTTATCTAAACATGTGGTTAAAACCTGAAGCCGATTCTATAACTGGTTTCCGAGTTATTGTACTTCTAATTTTACATGTATTCTTATGGAAAAACAGCATTATTCTCTTTATATAAATAAAATAATAAAGAAGCAGCATTGCCAATATTCTGAAACTTTATTTGTAAATAAATTGCATTATAGTAACAAGCATTAAGCAACGTTTCTAAAAAAAGCTTAAACTGATTTACTACCTCATTATCGATTTATTGATAAAAATACAATGCAAAATTTTGAAAAAAGATTATAGTGTATGTAACAAACGTGACAAATATCATATCCACTGGCGATCAAAATTAACGCATAGGTAATTCCATGCCAAAATTTCGCATGATTTCAAATAAGCGTAACTCCGTCAAAAGTGGTCGTATCTTAAAAATTTTTTTTTGTTTTGAAGCTTAAAGTCTCTACTTTAAAAAGCAATTAAGACCTTTTGACTTTATCTATCTCCCTTCGAGGCATCTCTTCATAAGTAAGGACGTGTTTTATTTCCCAAAATTTGCCTAGTTTGACGCACTCCACGTGCTCGAATAAATTTTTTTCGCAAATGTTATTACAACTATCGAAAAATTTGAACTTTTCCGCGTAAATTAAAAAAAAATTGAATGTCGTACGATTTTTTTTCACGGAGTTATGTTGTTTTGAAGTTACTCATACATTTTTGTGCAATTATCGTCAGCATGATCATTATCCGGTGCGCACCACGAGGAGATTGGTTGGATTTGGCGCATCGTGTGTGTAAAAACCTTTGCATTTGAAAATGCGTATTCCCGTCTCGTCTTTGAATGATCTCTTGTAGATGATTACGCATATTAATGCAGGCTCTAATAGTGTCTTGAGGAATTTCATACTACATTTGTTACAGCGCTGTCTCTAATTGTTAAAAATTAGTTGGCAGTCTCTCTAAATTTTGTAATCTCTTATTCATTTTGTCCCACACAAGTTCAATCACAATCACATCATTCACATGTTAAAAATTACAAAAGGGCTACAAAACTTTGTAGGGCACACTTTGTGAGACGCGGTCATTCAAAGACGAGTCGGGAATACGCATTTTTAAATGTAAAGGTTTCCACGCACACGCACATGACATGCCAAATCCGACCAGCAATCTTTTGTTGCGCGCATCAGGTAATGGTAATGCTGTCGATAATTGACCAGAAATGTTACTGTAACTTTAAAGGTACCTTTTCACGCTGACGCTCGACGCTCATTTTTAGCGTCAAAAGACGTCACGTGACCAAAAATGACGAATCGGTATATTTATTTTTGGTCACGTGGTGTCTTTTGACGCTGAAAATGAGCGTCGAGCGTCAGCATGAAAAGGACCCTTAAAACGCCATAACTCCGTGAAAAAAAATCGTACGACATTCAATTTTTTTTAATTTACGCGGAAAAGTCCAAATTTTTTGATAGTTGTAATAACATTTGCGAAAAAAATTTATTCGAGCACGTGGAGTGCGTCAAACTTTGCAAATTTTGGAAAATAAAATACGTCCTTACTTATGAAGAGATGGCTCAAAGAGAGAAAGATAAAGTCAAAATGTCTTAATTGCTTTTTAAAGTAGAGACTTTAAGCTTCAAAACAAAAAAAATTTCTAGGATACGACCACTTTTGACGGAGTTATGCTTATTTTAAATCATGCGAAATTTTAGCAAGGAATTACCTATGCATTAATTTTGATCGCTAGTTACATATTTGTGCCAAATGTCATATTAAATGACATTGCTTAAGACATTTATATGATATGAGCACATTTAATGCATGTTTCAATTCTTAAAAGCATGGAATTTTATCAATTTTATATTGAAGTAACTTTTGGCTAGGATTGTATAGCCAGAACATTCATCACCGTCAAGTTAGCAGACAAATTGAATATATTTTAATTATTCTTTTTTATAATTTGGGAATTATTTGAGGAAGTTTAGGAAGAATATTTAAACATTTAGGTAATATAATAGTTTTACAGTTATTAATAAATTTTATTATGCGTCAAATTAGCAGATAGCGATTGTATTTAATACGTTTTATGAATGGAATTGATTAGAAATCATTTGAGGAAGATATTCTCTTGTTATTTTTATTTGGGAAAAGTCGCTATTTTGTAATTTAATAGATTTATACATATTGTAAAAACGAACAAACTTTGGGTGTAGTGAATGTAATAAGTGTAGTATAATACACTTACATAGGTATAGTAAGCCTTAAGTCATAAAAATATATTTAATTAGTTCGAATCTACAATATGTGCAGTAATAAATTAACTAAATCATTAACTTAATTAAATTCGATTAATCTCTTTCATACTTAACTATGATTGGTCAATTCGTTATTGCTACATCTATTGTAGCTTTCGAATGAAGTTTCTGAACGCAGCCTAAAGGCCATCACACGTATATAGCGGGGAGCACAGACTTTTGCATAACGCATAATACATAACGCATAAGGAGATCAACCAATCAAAGTTCTCCATTTCTCTCTCCAAGTAGGAAATAAAGAACTCTGATTGGTTAATTTCCTTATGCGTTATGTATTATGCGTTATGCAAAAGTCTGTGTCGCGGCCTTATATGTACATTTCCGTAAACGTAGTCGTAAGATTTGGACCAATCACATTATTCAATTCGGCTGTCTATAACCGTAACCGATCGAATCAACCAATCGTGTTGTTCAATTTCTTACAATTACGGTTACAGAAATGTACGTGTGATGGTCTTTACACACGATTTTCCATAAACTGTAAGGGTGCTTTCGCATGGAGTTCGAAATAACGGAACGGAAGAAGAACGGAAAAGGCAAATGGTGGGGATTAACCAATCAGAACAATTCCGTTCCGTTGTTTCATAGGTGATCTTACATGAGAAACATTTTCTACGGAACGGAACGGAAATAACAGAATACTTAACCTATGACCACTAAGATATGACCGTGAGCATGTTCGTATTTATAAGAAGAATATACAGAAAAGATAAATAAGTACATTATCAATTCTTTTTTTTACAATAAAATACGAACATGCTCACGGTTATATCTTTTGTAGTGGTCATAGGTGATATATTCTGTTATTTTCGTTCCGTTCCGTAGAAAATGTTTCTCATGTGAAATCCACCTATAAAACAACGGAATGGAATTGTTCTAATTGGTTAACTCCCACCATTTGCCTTTTCCGTTCCTCTTCCTTTCTATTATTTCGAACTCATGTGAAAGCACCATCCTGGCTCCATTATGGCTCTTAAACCTTGTGTCTACGATCCGAGAACTTTGTCCGAGTTCTAGTTCCAAGAAACGTATAACCAATAAAACTGTCACTTTTCCGTAAAAACTGCACTTTGATTAGCTATAAATTTTTCGGAACTAGAACTCGGACAGAGTTCTCGGATCGTGGACACATGGCTTAGGGTGCGTCCCGACGGATAAAGAAATAGCGGAACGGAACAATAACGGAAAGGAAACTAGATAGAAGGCTAACCAATCAGAGTGATTCCGTTCCGCTATTTCTCTATCCGTCGGGACGCAACCTTACACACAGAATGGTAACGCTGCCGCGCGGCAGAAGTTGGGTGCAGCCAATCAAAGTTGGACCGAATATAAGTTTTTCCGCATGGCGGATGATTTGATTGGCTACTGCACCCAACTTCCTCTGCGCGGTAAGCGTTACCGCGTCCAGTGCAGGAGCCATTATAACCTTTAAGCATTCGTGTATCATGAGTCATGGGCCCAGTTTATACCATATGAGTTAATTACGCATCAAGTAGTAAGTTCTAAATAATTAATCAATGACTAAATTCATATCATAGGAAAAAACTATTTGATGCGAACTAAACACGTTCGGTGTAAACTAGGGCATGATCATGGACGTAAGAACACACTTACGTCCATGTGCTCGATCGTGATTGGTTGATTCACTTATGTCCTAAGGCCGGTTCCACAATCAGTCGTATGTCGCTGTCGGATGTCGTATCGTAAGGTTGCAACCATTCATAGTCAAGCCTCATAAGAATGTTTTGATTGCAATTGGTTGCGGCCTTACGATACGACATCCAACAGCGACATACGACTGATTGTGGAACCGGCCTAAGTTCTACTGCTTAATTTTTTCTATGTGCTACAGGCAGCTCACTGAGCAGCTTCTTTCGCTGACGTGCCCATTTTCTGTTTTTGAGTGAAAAGAGGAAATAGAAGAGGTCAACTCTGTCATCATTCTACGCGCATATTATCATTTGGACAGTGTTGGCATATCATCTAACAATAAGCATATGTTTAAAAGAACTTAAAGTCTGATTTGACATTTCAAAATCTGTTGTTGAAAGATGTGTAGTCTTCGCGTAGAAGAAGATACAATGGAGACAGAACAAGTAAATTTTTCATATATCTTTTTTCAACTTTATTAAGTGCGTGTTATTAGAGTAAAAGATAAGATAAATGTTGGCACATGAGATTTTGTATAAACGAATCATTACATTTATAACTATACAGTACAGCAAGGTTACAGAAACATTGTGACCATTGGACATCATTTCGTTGTAAATTGCATCATTTTATTAAGTTGGAAAAAAGTGTTGGAAAATGTTGATGCACGACTGCTGTAAGATATATAAACACATAAATATAGGATGTTATGTTCACAATATTTTTAAAAAATTGCTGTAACATTGTTCGAACTGTATTGCAAATTTGTATGTATTCTAAACTTATTCTTAAAGAACCAATATTCCATGCATTTTATAAAACAAAGAAAATTTAAAAACATTACATATATTAAATTAGTTTTCTACCCAGGAAAAAATTTTTCATATAAAAACATATAAATTTATATAAATATACATAAACATATAAAAAATATATAAATATATATAATTATATATGAAATATGTCCATATATGTTTATATTACATACTTTCTTTTGTAAAATTTCTATTTAATATAAAAAAAAATAATAGTAATAGTAAGAAACATAAAAAATAATTAAAAGGATAATTTTCGTACTGTTTTTCTTTACAAAAAGTTAAGTTTGAAAAAATGAAGAAAAATTGATTATGTATAATCATATACTTATATATACTTTCAATCATAAATATATATGATTATATATGGGTAATCTTTTCTTAAATGTTCAAACAGAATTTTTGCGAAAAAAACATTGTAAAAATTATTCTTTTAATTATATTTTTGTTTTTTATTATTACTATTAGTTTTCTTACATTAAGTAGAAATTTTACAAAGGAAGGAAGTTAGTATGAACATATGTGGACATATTTCATATATAATTATACATACATTTTTATATATTATATATATATATATATACACATATATATATATATATATATATATATAATATATAACTGTATATACATATATATATATATATATATATATGTATATACAGTTATATATATTTATTCAGATAGGAAACTTTTGTAATAAATACACAATTATTGCATCTTTCCATTCATAGCATTTCGCAATAATTGTCATAAGATGACTCTGCAAAACACATATCTTTTGCTGAAATAGAATTTTATAATTATAAATTCTAAATATTGTCAAAATTACGCAAAGTTATGTAAAAAATAAAAAGTAAAAAGGATTTCTTAGTATTGAATAATAATTGTACAATTATATACTGTAACAATTTTTACAATAATTACAAAATTAATTTCTGAAATGTATTCAGTAATAATTGTGCTAAAATGAATCTTACTGATGTTACAATTATATAGGAATTTATTTTAGGCATCAATTTTTTAAAGATTGCTACATGTTACAATAATTGAATTTAGAATTATTGATTTAAAAATTTAAATGTAGAGTTATTACGCAATATATTACACATTATATTTTAAAATTAAAATGAGGCTAAAATTTTTTTGCGTGGATTCCTATCTGTATATATATGTTTATATATGAAAAAATTTTTTCTCGGTTACTAATATGAGTCGCTTTTGAATGATATTAAAAGTTATTAATATAAAGTCTACTTCAGACAAATCTACTATTTATCAGAATTCAAGATAGAACTCTGTTTATATGTATTATGAAAAAGATTTAAAAAATTAAATTTATGTATACATCAAAGTGCATAAAGTATAAAATTATAGTTAAAAATCTATCCTTAAATTTAACAAGAATTAAATTTAAGCAAGAAAGCAGTTTACTAATTATTTTTGAAATTTGATGCAAAATTTTAACAAAACTTTTTAATTTTATTTATGAAATCGATTATGATTAACAAAAGTAGTCGTGTTTAAGTTCTTTCCTACAATTTGACTATTCCTTCAATTTTTTTTTTGAGAATGTTTTACATGAAATATTACTTTTATTTAAAAAATATCAAATGTAAAATGTCTCTATATGTATACTTTTGACAAAATTGGAAATTCAAATAGCTGATTTATACATGTAAACATTAAATGATGGGATATTTATTGGAATTCAAGCTTTAATTATATTAATTTTATTAATTTTAATTTAATTTATTAATTTTAATTTAATTATTTTAATTATATTAAAAAAATATAGAGATTTGTAGAAGATTTTAATGTTGATCGTTTTCATCATTCAGTGAATTATTTTCAGAATTTTTACAAAAAAGAAGAAATTGAGATTATCACCAATAAAAATAAGATTAACTCAGAAAAGGAGCAGAAAATATCTTCACCATTTTTACCTTCATCATATATGAAGAGCTATTCTGAAACACGATTTGATGTGATCACATTTGATTATACATGGAAGATTGAACAATTTACGTCTCTTCTTAAGATTGTGGATGTTATAGAGTCTCCAAATTTTCCCGAAACAAATGAATACAAGATTAAAATGTATCTTTTACCTGAGCCTGAATCGGACAACGATGAAATAGAAGTTTATATATGTACTGAAACGGAAACACATCGGTCAGATTATTCACAAACCAAACAGAAAACATTTCATGGTTTTTGTACCACTACTATAATGGATTCGTGTAAAAGAATTATCTCATCAAAATCTATTTCGGGAACAATAAAGGACAGGACATTATTAATTGCAATCTCAAGATCTAAGCTTGAATTTAACTTTTCAGATACAGTTATAATACATTGCAAATTTAAACATTTTGTTCAACCAATAAATAATACTATACATTTGAATTTATATCCAATGGCACTTGAAGATATGAAACCTTATGAAGATTCAACTGTTGAATCTGAATCTACGAATAAAAAATCAATCAAATTTATAGTAGGAGAAGACCAGTATGTTGTATCAAAAAAATTGTTGCGCGCTACCAAAAGTAATTACTTTACGTATATCTGTCGTACACTTGAGGGAAAAGAAAAAGATATGGCAAATGACTTGTTAACGAATACTGAATTACAAGCTTTTAAACAAATTTTATTATTTATTTTAACTGGCACAATATCAGATCAATGTGATTATGATATGCTTAAAACGTTATTAACAGCAGCTGATAAATATGATGTACCAACTTTAAAATTAACGTGTGAACATTATTTGTTACGCTATATTACAATTGAAAATGCTCTAGAACTCATGCAGCTTGCGTTTTCGTCTAATGCAACATTTTTAGAAACACATTTGGCAACTTATATTAAATTTCATATAAAAGAAATTAAAGAGATTAAAGAATTTCAAACTTTATTACAAGAAGATTTATATAAGATGATAGAATTGACTAAGAAAAGTAAAATACTTGAAGAGAATTCAAATTGTATTTTTATCGAAACTTGTAAAGAACTTGTCGAAAACTAAGAAATTTATTGGCTAATATTTGATTCATATGATGTTGCAGTCTTAAATATAAATTAAAATTGGAACATGATAAAGATATTTTGTAGGTAATTAGCAAATTAGCAATAGCAATGGTTTCTACTTTTTTTATAAATATACTTCTTAAATTTTATGTATGTAACATACATACATACATATATATATATATATATATATATATATATGCGCGTGATAAGAAATGCGCAATTAGAAATAAGAACAAGAAATAAGAAATTCATTAATCAATCAATTAAGTCAACAAAAGTGAATGAAGAATCTTACTAGAATTTGTGATTTTCTACGCGAACTCTAGTTTCTCGAAATTTCGCTATGTATTATGAATTTTCGATGATGATAGAATGTTGTTCTTCCTGTAAGCAAACGTATGATAATTTTGAGTAAAACTGTTTTATTTAGATATTAATTATCATACCTGCATCCAGACTAAGATTAAGTTTCTACCATTTTGCATTCCATCTGTTAAAAAAACAGTAAATTAAGTTTATATATAGTCCATATATATTCTTTATTAAAAACTTCTATGTTTTCAATATGTTGTTCATAAGAACTACATATATGTATGATCTAATATAAAGTATACTTAAGTAAAGTTTCTTCGAATATCTTCATATGCATTAATATAATTTAATTACGTTTGTTTAACCATATTAAGTCCAATTTATTTAGTTTAATTACTTTCTTATTAAATCCTAATTTAAAATGTTAAGGTCTTAATTAAGTCCTTTATATGTAGTGTTATATTTTTATATATATAAATAGTTTAAATATATAGTTTTAATAAAGTTTAACTATATATAGTTTAAATAAACTATATATAGCTTAAATAAAGTTTAACTATATAGTTTAAATAAAGAATAAATATGTTTTGAAAATATGTGCCCTGGTAAAAAATTTTTTATATAGAACTATACAAAAATGATCATATCTAATTATACAAATTTACATACGAATTTTGTCCATACATAAGTAGATATGTCTATACATAAATGGATATAAATATATTTTTTTGTATATGCTTATGTATATTGAAGGAAATTAATATTTTTATTTTATTTAAATTTTTTATTTTTATGAATGTTACACTACAGTTTTTTTATATGTATATGTTATTTGTAAATATAATTTTTATTTAGAACTAAATTATAAAAATATCGAAAAAATATATTATAGCAACTTGGGGCCAAATATTACAATATTTATGTTTGTGCCAGATCAGCAATCAGAAGTAAATTTTTATACTGATAATTCGTACAAATTTTTTTCTGTTAAAATTGTTATTAATATTGTTATGTAGCAAAATTGTGCAATTTATCTTTTATTTACTTTCAGAATATGCTAAAGTAATAGGAAAACATAAGAACTGGCCATATGTTGGTACAAAGGATCTCAATAGAATTATCTCAGAGAATTGGCGAACTGAAGCATGAATTTCGTATTGAATAATTACCTAAGCCGTATATTTAGTTATTTCCATTCTCTATTGTAATATTTTGCCCCAAGTTGTTTTTCTAAACGAGGTGCATTGCCGGTAAAAGTGACTTGGCAAAGTTCTTTTTTAAAAATCTCTGTTTTAAACACTCCAAGTACCAATTTTCGGACCAAATGTGTTGTCTTTGTTGAAGAACCAAGAGCATAATGTAGAACCGAAGATTTACAAAAAACATTATTTCCAAGTAATACTATTTATCAGCCTTCCAGGTATATATGCTCTAAGGCCGGCTTCACACCTTGGCAGAAAAGCAGAAGCAGAAAAGAAGAAGCCCAATCAAAACTCTTACTCATAGTAAGCAGTAGTGTAGTGTTATATACCAATACATACTGTCTACTATGAGTGAGAGTTTCTGATTGGACTTCTGCTTTTCTGCTTCTGCTTTTCTGCTAAGGTGTGAAGCCGGCCTAATACAAATTTCAAGCCTTGTTCGAGAGGGAAATTGGTTCTCTTATATTACATTCTTTTTCAATTTTAGAACCCACTAAGACAAATAGTTTATCAAATATATCCACCTGCATTCTGAAGTAATTAAAATACAAGAATGGATCTGTTGTTCTTAACATTGTAACTAAATTGTCACTGTCTCCTTGAAGACACCGTTGTTCCACAGTATAAATTGGTCTAACTCATACACTTCTTTGAACTTTTTTGTTTTCGACATTGTTTCATACAAAATGAAAAGTTTGGTTAACGTTGATCTCATTTTCTTCTTTCGATAAGGTAACATTGGAGTTTTCACATAAAATTTCATTAAAATTTTAATAGCTTCTTGTAACATTAACAATTTCCATTTTTTAAAATCCATTTTTAATCTTTGCTCCAAAATTCTAGACACAGATCAACAGTGACGCATACGCATGATTTTAGTGTGCCCTGTGCACACGATACGGGAAAATGGCCAAAAATGCGTCATAGAATTTAAAAATAATTTTTGTAATAATATAATTTTAAATAAAATTTGTTCAATACTATCGGAGTAAGGGTTATTTCAACATTTTAAATAGTATTCTTGAATAAAATGAACAAATATTACTGTTTTAGTGAAATAATTATTTTTTTAATTATGTATTTATTACCCGGAACGCGTCATTTTCGGGTCTTTCACGCACTGTGTGCACAGAGCACGAAAAACATGCGGGATAGAAACATGCAGGAAAGCGCCGATTGACTGTTCGAATCACGCATCTTCCGTTCCGCACGTTGATTCCCATATCGTGTGATTTTACCCTAATGCTCTTTTAACCTAACCTCTAACGTTTCTCGTTGTGAAAAATTTACACTAAGAATAATTTATAATACTATATGCCAAAGTGTTACGGCCAGCAGGACCCGTTAAACCCACCCCAAAAAAACGTAAAAAATTATTTTGTTCAATAGTTCTTACAATTAAACAGTCCAATCAATATAATTTTTATAGCGATAAGGTATAATAAGGGTGCTTTCACATGGAATTCGAAATAACGGAAAGGAAGAGAAACGAAAAAGGCAAATGGTGGGAGTTAACCAATCAGAACAATTCCGTTCCGTTGTTTCATAGGTGGGTTTTACATGAGAAACATTTTCTACGGAACGGAACGAAAATAACAGAATACATAACCTATGACCCACTACAAAAGGTATAACCGTGAGCATGTTCGTTTATTGTAAAAAAAAATTGATAATATACTTATTTATCTTTTCTGCATATTCTTCTTATAAATACGAACATGCTCACGGTCATATCTTTTGTAGTGGTCATAGGTTATGTATTCTGTTATTTCCGTTCCGTTCCGTAAAAAATGTTTCTCAGGTGAAACCCACCTATGAAACAACAGAACGGAATTGTTCTAATTGGTTAATCCCCACCATTTATCTTTTCCATTCCTCTTCTGTTCCGTTATTTCGAACTCCATGTGAAAGTACCCTAAGTAGATTAGATGAGAAATTTGTAGTAAATTAGAAATTATTGTCAATTATGTAAAAACAACATGTTTAAAATGTTAATATACCTTGTATATAGGTTAAAAGAGCATTGTCTTCTAACCATGTCCGGTTAGAAGATAGTCCGCCATGTACAGACGGGGTCATTAATGCCTGGACATCGTAAAGTTGAGTTTTGGAACACATCCGAAACACGTGCGATTTCTAAAGCGGGGAGCACAGACTTTTGCATAACGCATAATACATAACGCATAAGGAAATTAACCAATCAGAATTCTTTATTTCCTACCTGGAGAGAGAAATGGAGAACTTTGATTGGTTGATCTCCTTATGCTTTATGTATTATGCGTTATGCAAAAGTCTGTGCTCCCCGCTTAAGCATTCGTGTATCATGAGTCATAAAACACTTTTTTTTTTCTTTAATCCATATGATATCTAGTTTAATATATTACACACAACATGCTCGCGTAAGTTTCACTAGGCGTCGCATAAAACCATAAACTTTTTCGTAAGTAAAATTCGCTTGGAAATATATATAAGTAATCCTAAAGTGTACTTCTCATTCAAGTGAATTAATTTTTGAAACTGTAACTATTCCAACGACATTAGAGTTGGAACTTAAGAATAAGATGTGCAAAAATATCTTATTTTAAAACAATATTTTCGTATATAACTGTGTTTACTAGGTTGAATGATTATCGTACAACATGTGAAGTAATATCCTTATTGGTCGTTTTATCATGTACATTTCACGTCCATATAAAATCCGAATATATGTCCGGTATTGTTAATTTATGTCCATTTGACATCCATCGAATATCTACTGGACATATCAGAAACCTGACTCGAGTCGGTAAATCGAAAACGCTATAAATCGAACTTATGATCTGGGGGTCGATTCTGTATCTTTAAAAAAAGTAAAAATGTCAAAAGTGAGTAAATTTACTAGATGTTGGCCAATGAAATTACAAAAATCCTAATAAATTTGCTCACTTTTTACATTTTCACTCTTTCAAAAGATACAGAATTGACCCCCTGACTCGACTCGACTCGGAGTCGGATCGAATCGGTAAGGGTGAAATCTCACGGTACGGGAATCAGCATGCGGGACAGAGGATGCGTGATTCGAACAGTCAATCAGCGTTTTTCCGCATTTTTCTATCTCACATGATTGGCTGTTCAAATCACGCATCCTCTGTCCCGCACGCTGATTCCCGTACCGTGTAATTTCACCCTAAATCGAAAACGCTATAAGCGAGCTTTCCCCACCATATGTTTCTAGACCTGACTGGCCCACCTCCATACTCGGTACAAATCTAACCAAATCTAACCTCGCACTGCGAGGTGCTGCGAGGCTCGCAGGAACTGGTAGGAAGCGCAGGATCGGTGCAGGATGGTGTGGCAGTCTTTGACGGGAGCTTAAAGATTTATTTAGACAAAATGTCCAAACGAAACAGTGACTATGTGGTCACGGAGCATCGTGACTTACAGGTTAGTCGAGAAATTACCGCGTGATTTCTCGCGTCAAAAATAACGACTTTCCACCGGAGAGATGAGTGTTTATCCTCTTTTTTCGGTGTTTAGGCCAACACCATGGCAGTGGACGCGACCGGTAATTACGTCTTGTTGGCCGGGTAAGTGGCCCTTAAAATCAACAGTCACCTGCGATAGATATTTATTAATTCATAAATAATTATTAGCCAATTCTTTGATAGAGTTAGGTCATCTCAAAAATATTCTTGAAACTCACCGTTTTATGTGAGAAAAAAATTTCAATTACTTTACTGCTACACTTTAAATGATCTATTATTATTTCTACGTAAATGCAAAAATTGTATTTGTTTTACCTTCCCTATAGACGTAGATACTTGGCGGTGAAACATTTGGACGAAGACGTGAACACGGTGAAGAAATTTCAGCGACAGAGCAAATACGAGGTCGGTTCTGCCGAATGGAACCCGTGTGATTTGAATTGCCACTTGTGTGCAATTTCTGTAAGATATTTTATGTAAAAATACGTGAGCTTGCATTGTCAATTAAATCTGTTAATACTGTTAGATGTGATCTCTAGAAAGAAAAAAAATATATATATCTTTGTTACACTGCTTTGAAATAATTTTCTTTTAGAGCAACACACGAATCGAAATATTAAATTTCAATGGAGCAGGAGGATACGAGTTGCAAACTACACAGAGCCTGAAAGCCCATACGCGGGTAGTTAGCGACGTAAACTGGCATCCCAAAGAGCCGGATATCATTGCCTCTTGCAGCATCGACACGTTTATACACATCTGGGACATAAGAGATCAGAGAAAACCATGTTTGTCACTGTCCGCAGTTGGTAAGATAAAAGATGTACTTGGATGATTCTTCCTTAATTGAGGAAATAAACATTTTTGTATCTTTCTTAAGCGGGATCGTCCCAAGTACGTTGGAATCCACTGTCATCACATACCTTGGCCACAGCGCACGATGGAGATGTCAAGATATGGGATCAGCGGAAGGCAACGAGCCCTGTGCAGTACATAACAGCCCACTTGACAAAAGTATGTAATTTTGTTGAAAATTTGCAGCGTAGTTTGAATGATTTTTGTAAGAAAGTGTCCAAGTCAATGTCATATTTTAGATACATGGTTTAGATTGGTGTCCCTTTCAACAAAATCAATTAGCAACGTCGAGTCAAGACTGCACTGTCAAGATTTTCGACATTGTCAATCCACGCAGGGCCGAGAGTATTTTGACGACGAATTCTCCTGTGTGGAGAGCAAGATACACGGTAAGAACATAGATAACAATTTTTATTACAGCTTTTATGATGTGTTATCCATAAATGTTTTACAGCCTTTTGGAGAGGGTTTAGTGACAATAGTCGTGCCACAATTACGACGCGGAGAAAATAGTCTTTTATTATGGAACACATCAAACCTCAGTACGCCGATTTATACATTTGTGGGCCACACGGATGTTGTGCTTGAATTTCAATGGCGGCATCTGAAATTAGGTTGTCATGCTGAAAAATTATTGGGAGTATATTATAGAAAGAAATTGTAAAAAGTATTTCGCTATAATTATTCATATCTATTTGTAGAAAACAGCGAATTCGAACTCGTTACATGGTCCAAGGATCAATGTCTAAGGATATTTAAAATTAGTCCATTTATAAAGAAAGTAAGCCTGCAACTTATCTTTCTCATAATTTTGTGAATTATAAAAATTGCAAACGATAGAAATATTTCTTACTTTCAGTTATGTAGCAATGGTATAGACGATGGCCTATCAGTTTACAGCCAGTATTCCGAAGAGAATAATCTAAGTATGTAGGACATGTTGCGGTATTTCTGTAATAAAATTTCTTTATATATAAGAAATATCCTTGTAGGAACTCTGCAGTCCGTCCAAGAGCTGCAGTTAAACACTTCTCAGAGTGAGCCTGAGATAAATTATATTACGACCAAAGTAGATGAGCCTGTACCGCAATCTGAAACAATCATTCCGGACAATTCGAAAAAAGTCTCGTCTCCCACTCAGCCAAAGAGTTTACAACAGGAATTTTCCTTGATAAATATGAATATACCAAATATAGAGGTAACACTGTTTTAAATATCAATCAACTTGAAGCAACTAGCATTCATATTTCGTTTCAGGTGAACGCGATGGACGTGGCGGAAAGAAGCTGTACGATAACCGCGTGTACAAAGAACTACAATGTGATATTAAAAGTTAACTTCCCCGTAAATTATCCGTGCAGTGCGCAACCGACATTCCAGTTTTGTCCCGGCACAACAATCGACAATGCGATGATGACCAAGCTGCTGAAAGTTCTCGTGCAAACTGCTCAGCATCGCGTCAAAAAGAACAGATCGTGCTTGGAACCGTGTCTCCGACAACTAAATATAACTTTGGAGCAGGTAAGTGGATCTCTTCTTTTCGAGTTAACGTAGCGTTTGAATAAAAATTTTGATTTGTGTCGTACTCGACAGATGTGCAAGAAGGACGAAGACGAGAGCGGACATTTGGTATATCATATGCAGGATAATAGCAATTTTCTGACTTCCCCCAATATCTGCGCGAATTATCAAGACTCCTATATACCGTTTCCTCGAACATCCGGCGCTAAATTTTGTTGTGTAGGTGCGTATACATATTCTACATTTAACATTGCGTTTTTCTAATTGTTTCTTGAACAGGTATTCTCGTTTGTTTCGGCCGTCCCTCCTACGCGAGAAGGTCGTCAATGAAACCGGGAGATGCGACGCCCAGAGCACTGTCCGCCTTGGACAACAGCATCGGCAATGGCGAACCTTTCATGCATATGTACCGAAGTTCCTATGTGCCAACTAACGATAATATGTCTATCAGCTCGTATTACTTTCAAGATCGTGTAAGGAATATTTGAATTGATAAAAATAAGAGTAGATATATGTGAGTGTTAACAATATACGTTATCTATATAACCACAATTCTATCAGCAGAAAGATCTTCGACGTGGATTGCATGGCGCGAATAGAATGCACGATCGATCGTATTTCAAGAATTGTCACCCGATGGTTATGATATACGATGTTTCATCATTATTCTTTGTTAATAAGGAACTTGCTGAAAAATATACGTGAGTATGACAATTATACATGTTGATCAAACATCGCGTTTTTTTTAGATCTATGAAAAAATATATATATATTTTAGAATAAATACTGCTGACATTTCGGCTATGTATCAGCATAATGCGAACGTAGCTGCTACGGTGGAAAGACCTGATTTAATTCAGACTTGGTGTTTAGCTGGTTTGATCATTTCGCAACCATCGTCTAATAATGAGCAAAACTCTTGCCATTCGGGTCATTCTGTCGATATCAATGCTCCATGGCCCCTACATCCCTGGGGTCAAAACTTAATTCATTTTTTGTAAGTATTCTTGATTTTATTATGTATTATAATTATTAAAATTATATTTTGAAAGAAAATGTATGTATTAAAAATCAAATAACAGAATAATTCTTAAATTAATACTTATTAATAAAAATATTAAAATTTTTTAAACAAATTTTGAAAAAAATTTAACAAAGATATAATTTTTTCTTAAATTATCGGTTATTTTCAATTGTCATTAATCGATTGTAACGTACTCCATATGTAATTACTCTGTATTTAGAATACAGCATTACGCTAAGCAGTCTGATGTACAGATGGCCGGCATGCTAAGCTGCGCACTTAGCTACCGATCTGAGAACACCGACACTTCGCAGACCAAACTGACTAGCAAATCCGTGAATGTCAGTGTAAGTATACAATTTGTGTGAAAGCGCAAGAAGGTTGTGTGTAATTTGAAAATTTCTCCTCATGACGTGGCATTGATGATTTTGCCCAGCAAACTTGACGGGAGAAATTATGCGTACATTACATATTCACTAATCACATTTTTCACTTTCTATTCTGCATACCTATATTGCCTCGGTATTTGATAAGAATGGAGACTTATGCACAGCACAGTGTCCCTTTCTTCCGATGCATGGAGGGAATATATGACGTTTTTTTGAGTGATGTGTTATTTATATAATGTTTGATACGAATGTATTTGCGATACAGTATGTATTTGATAAATAATAGTAATGAATATATTGCATATTAACTGAAAATACTATTTAGTAAATCTTAAGAAAAGTGTATAAACGTAATAATTTTAAAACGTAAAATTTTAATCTCTCCATTATTATACAATAGATGTAACATACTGTATCAACGTATACTATTTTTTAATTATGTATATATCAATGCTAACACTATTATATTACGTTTGTTATAGAGGCTTTCCATAGGAAAATGGTGGTTAAAGGTAAGCTCTCTGAGTTTCGTTAAAACAAAATGTTGGAAATATTGGATTTGGTTTCTGGGTTTTAAGATTTTCTGTTACATAATTGATATTTTGTCCTCGTCTCTCAGCATCGGACTGAAAGTGTTACCACTAATAGACTTGTTCTAAAATCTAAATATAAATTTTGCGTTACATATTTATGGATGCGATTGGTTAAGAAAAGAAAAAAAATAATGTGTACAGTAACACGTTATTTTCTCGAAAGAGAAGTAAATTGTAGTTAGTGGTTAAATGACATGTGCTGTTTGTCATAATCAATTATGCGTGAACTTCGTACAAACAAATAATTGTCATCTCTGTAAAAAGAATTCATGTAGAGAATAGTTTCATTAATAATTCATGATCCATTTATATAAATGCTGACGTTAATTGTGCGTGTGTTGTACATCGTGTGCGTGTGTATTATGTATATAGTTGATACATGTATTTCTTAACTGTGAATCTCTGTTCTATTCAATATATCCTTGCAGCCTGGCGGTTCGCCTTATCACACAATACATTTGGCAGATACCACGTTAGAAGGATGGAATTTTCCGAATCTGAAGCAACACCGATCAAACTCATGGTCGGAATCATTGGATGATTTGAAAGGCATCCAAGATGGCTTTGGAGATTCAGCGAAAAACATCAAGTATGTTTCTAGACAGCATTGACATATTCGAAAGACACCTTAAAAAAAGTTGGCAGGTGTTTCAAGTATCTTTAGAAATGTCTTTCGAAAGTTTTGTGCTTGCGAGTATATTTCATTTGTGATGTAAATGCTGAAAATCTTATGCAGATTGTTTGATGAGAAATACTCGGCGCTATACGACGGTTACAAAAAGGCGTACGCTGAGGCATTACACAGATGGGAACTGTTGGACGCTCGGGCGCAGGTACTGAAACATTTGAGTGCGTCCTCGTTCGACGTGCAGAAGGACGTAGAATTGCAGAACGAATGCCGAATCTGCGGCAAGATCAGTCCAGGTCCACAGTGCGCCAATTGCAAGGGATTGAGCTTCCAATGTATCGTTTGCCATGTTACAGTCAGAGGTTCGTAGCTTCTTGATTAAACTGATTTGATTAGCTCTCTGAGTTGGATTCGATAATAGATATTTTATAATCTCAAACTTAAAATTTTTGTTTTCGTTAAAATATCTAGGTGCAAGTAACTCTTGCATGTTTTGCGGCCACGGTGGACACATTGAACACTTAGCGGCGTGGTTTGCTAAAGAGGTAGTATGTCCCACGGGCTGTGGCTGTCATTGCTTGCAGGAAAATTCAGTACTATTTAAGACATAGGTAATGTAGACGAAACTGTACATAATCATGGTCTGTGATAGTTATTGTTACGAGAAAAGAATAAATTTCTTTTTACTCTATACTGTCGACAACTTTATCCAATTGCTTGAAAAATCATCGATCAAATATCAATAAATTAAAGATGATAAAAAATTAAATATCCAAATTTAACGATATTAAGATATTTGATTTGAATTAGACATTTATAAATTATTATCGTTGTTTGAAGTTATTATTATATAAGATTGGTATAGAAAAAGAGAAAATGCAATGTTTTATCAGTCAAATGCTATATAAAACTAATTATATAATTACATAAGAACAATTTAATTGCAATTTTATTACAAATTTTCACACAATCAAGTTATAGCGGCTAGTACCGATAATGATCGGACTTGTAAGGTCCTTCCACAGGCACGTCCAAATACTTGGCCTGTTCTGACGTGAGAGTCGTTAGCTTCACACCCAAATGATTCAGATGTAATGCCGCGACTTCTTCGTCTAGTTTCTTCGGCAACATGTGCACGCCAATCGAATACTTGTCCGATTTCGTCCAAAGTTCGATTTGTGCTAGCACCTGGTTCGTAAACGAGTTGCTCATGACAAAGCTCGAGTGGCCCATCGCGCAACCCAGGTTCACCAAACGACCTTCCGCGAGAAGAATAATATGTCTGAAATATGAATGATACAATTTAACTTGTTATCAAAAGATCCAATCAATTCGATTTAGCATTCATACACAGCATACAAAACATACCTGCCGTTCTTCAAGAGATATCTGTCCACTTGGGGCTTTATATTAGTCTTCTCAGAGTTCTTCTCCAGCCACGCGACATCGATCTCGCAATCAAAGTGTCCTATGTTGCAGACGATGGCGTCGTTCGGCATGTTCATGAAGTGTCGATCGACGATGATGTCCTTACATCCCGTCGTAGTTACATATATCTGGCCCTTCGTACTTGCTTCGTCCATCGTTGTTACCTGCGGATTACAGACGTTTGTTAACTGTCATAAAATCCGCAACAACACTTGTTAATTCTAATGAAATAACAATTTGATGCAATTCTGCGATCAGTCGAATTTCTTTTCCAATGGTACCTCGTATCCTTCCATAGCTGCTTGAAGTGCGTTGATAGGATCGATCTCTGTGATAATAACGCGACCTCCGAGAGCTCTGAGACTTTGCGCGGATCCTTTACCCACATCTCCATATCCGGCCACTACGCACACCTTACCAGCGATCATAATATCGGTCGCTCTCTTGATTCCATCTATCAATGATTCCCTGCATCCGTACAAATTGTCAAATTTACTCTGTGAAAAATATAAAATCAAGTTAGTTTTGTTTTTACGTAACACTGTTTATTAATAGACTTTTAATTTAAATTTTTATTTTAATCCCGAGAAACATTTATCTTGCAAAATTGAATTATATGGAACTTAAATGTTTATTTTGCACACACAGTGTCGTATATTGCAAGATTTCTCCAAGTGTTTATTTCATGCTTCACTTATCATCTGTTTATCAGTTTCGTCAGTATTTCGTCATTATTTTATGTAATCCTACAATTATCTTAATTCATACGAACAACGATTATTGGATTTTAATCGAGCCATATTCATTAATATTTTTTCTTCTGATTTATTACGCTAGCGTCAATTTCATATCGATAGCTTATCTATAATTTCATAAACTTGTTTACTCATTATCTCGCTTCTCTCTTAACGTGCACAAACCTTCGTGACGGAGTCGTTGACGTTAATCGCTGGCACTTTGAGCGTCTCCTCCTTCATCATGCGATACAGATTGTGTACTCCAGTAGTAGTCTCCTCGGATAGACCGCGACATTCCTTGAGATACTGAGGATACTTGGTGTGCACGAGATTGGTCAGGTCGCCACCGTCGTCGAGGATCAAGTTGAACGGCTTGCCATCCCGGAACACAAGGGTCTGCTCAATACACCAGATATACTCCTCGTCGGTTTCTCCCTTCCACGCGTACACCGGCACTCCAGTCTTCGCTATTGCCGCCGCAGCATGATCTTGAGTGCTGAATATATTGCAGGATGACCATTGCACCTACAGTAAAAAAATAACTTTGTTGAAATTCAAATATTAGGTTTCCAAATTACTACTGAGCATTGTTACAAGTAAAACTGCTTGTATTTTTAGATTCAATAATGGAGAGGATTATATATAAGATAAAAAAAAAATCATATGCACATATATTATCATACATGCCTTATTATGTATTTCCACATATAAAGGCACGATTGTCGAAAAAAACATTATTTAGTTTTTTCTCAATTTTAATACATATATACATACATTACTCAAAAAAGTATAGGGAACACTTTTTGCATACTAAGAATTTGGGCTATTTTCAAACCGCTGTAACTCGGCGAAGAATCATCGCAGAGACAAAATCTAAAAAACATTTTAAAGCTTGAAACTGCTTCTTTCAAATTCTTTTTGTAGATTCTAGTTATCTCCTTCCTTTACAAAATGACAGAATGATGAAGCTTGGTCCGTCAAAATAAAAATTTTTAACACGATTTTGCTATGTTACATCTAGCGTGTAAAAACACAGAAAGAATTTGAAGAAGGTTCAAGCTTTAAAATGCCTTTTTTACTTTGTGCCTACGATAATTTGTCGCTGAGTTACAGCAGTTTGAAGATAATCCATTTTTTAGCTTCTTCTTCTTCTTCCTTCGCTGATTTGGCTCCCGAGTCCCAGGCACGGACTCGATACGGCCATGTACGCCAACCCATTTTTTAGCATGTAAAAAGTGTTCTTTTTTTTTTAAGTAGTATACATTAAATTCATCGATTCGTAGAAGTTTGAAAAAAATATAATTTCTTTCGATAGTAGGGATAATTACAGAAATAGCATAGAAATTGATTAGAACAGTGTAGAAAAAAAAATGACATTTCATACTGAATGTACTAGATATCTAAATATACTATACAATTCAGATTTACAGGAGCATGGTCAACGACGATAACATTCATGTGTATATCACAGATTTATCTTTGCATGTTCCCTCGCCAGAAACCCGCCAAACAGCCGCGTGAAATTCTGTCGGCGTTACTGCTAACACTTATCACTAAAGTATCAAATAATATACTCGTAAATTAAGTTCGTTAAAAGCTTTAGACTTTCTAGCGCTCACCTCTGCGCCGAGTTCCACTAAGGTCTCAATCAGCACTGCAGTTTGCACGGTCATGTGAAGACAACCGGCGATTCGTGCACCTTTCAGCACTTTGGATGGTCCATATTTTTTCCTAATCGCCATAAGCCCAGGCATCTCATTCTCTGCCAGGGTGATTTCTTTACGGCCCCATTCCGCCAGGGAGAGATCGGCTGTTGGAAATTTTCTTTAGGTCAGAATTAGGTCAGAAGAATTATTGTTAAAACTAAGACACAGTAATCTAATATAATCATAAATATTTTAAACAAATATATATAATTTATAATTTTAACTAAACATAAATTAAAATATTAAATACATCAAATATAATAAATTATTGTTTATCAATTATCATATATACATATAAGGTTTTTTATGTTTTATATTGTATCAAAGAATAAAAATAAGAATTACATAAAAGAGCAAAAACATATTGTTACAAAATATAATTGCACAATATTGCAAAGTATTGCAGAACTACGCACAGATGTTATTGCTACCAAGAAAATGACTTTATAACATAGCTTTTTTAATAGTTTCTTGCTTAATATTTAACGAGGTCATAAATTTTAATGAGAACAGCAGGTGTAATCTTGATTAGTAAACCGAAGGTTACCCGAAGATTAAACTCCAAGTTTTAATATTTTTAGAGCATACATGTAACAGGCTGGAAGTTATAGTTGAGTCTCAATACTCAAAACTCAGCACTTGATATTCAGTTTCCAAATTTCAACCATTTCATTGGTTTGAAATCTAGAAACTGAGTCTTAAGTGCTGAGTTCTGATTGTGAGTATTGAGACTCGACTATAACTTTGAGCCTTATAATCATTCTCGGCACGCTCGCGCAGCTAATATCAAACATTTCGCGCGTTTATTGCGTGCCATCGCGGAGCGGCGGGTACTTCATGTTGCTTCACAACGGCTGCGAGCACGTGTTTCGTTCCGCGTTCGCGCTACTCCGAAACTCCGTTGTCGTTAATTCGTTCGCGATGTTCGGAGTGTTTGCCACTTACCGATTTTATACGGAGGCTTGCTGGACATGATGCGTCGATGTACCGCGCTCGGGTCGTGCGTAGAAGGCAAGTGCAGGCGAATGGGAGAGCGAACGTTCGTCGTGTAACCTGTATATGAGATATGCCGGTACCCCCCCCTCCCCCACCTTCGAGAACGTTGCGTCGCGGCGGGCCACGTGACCAGTGACCACGAGTCTCCAAGATTCGATTATCTGGCGCGCCACGAGACGGCGGGCACGGTCACGTGATCGCGCGTTCGAATTCGCCGCCGATTCAGGGGGTCGATTATGTATTTATGTTTTTATTTTATGTATTTTTGAAGAAGTGAAAATGTGAAAAATGAGCAGCACTGATTGGTGTACATCCTAAAAGTACACACCAATCAGTGGAGAAAGTGCTGCTCACTTTTCACATTTTTACTTTCTTTAGAAATATACACTCGACCCCCAGATTTCGCGCGCGCGGTTTGTTTGTGAAAACGCGGAAATTCGGCTGGTGCGGAACCAAGGTGAAGACCCTGCCGTTCAAGGTACGTTTCTGCTCTCATTATCAATATTCAACGAGCGACGTTGATATTAACGGACACGACCCGCCGTACTTTTCGTCATTCGCTTCTTCTTTTTTTTCTATTAGCAGCCAAAATTTTAACGCTTCTTTTACGTTCCGATGTTTTAATTTTCGCTTCCTAGACGTTTTGTTCACGCTTCTATCATCCTTCCCTTACATTCGACTTACGCTCCAAATTTTATTTTCACCAGGGCGGCCATGTTTCAAACGAAACAGGCAATAAGAAAACGCAATTGATTCTGATTTTATTATGTATATAGGATATATAGCGATTAAAATAGCGATAAGATTTCTTGCGTAAATAGTTTATCTTCTCAGATAATTTTGTGGAATGAATTAGGAGAAATGTCACGGAAGGCAGGAGGCGGGCGAAGAAACTGCGAACACGCGTCGTAATGCCGAAATGATTTATCACAATTTCCCTGTGTGACTAATTGTAATTAATATGTATTATTAATTAGCTAAACATGATCTAGCATAAATTATTATAATTATATATTTAAAAAAAAATATATATATATACTTGTATATCGAAATACACATATGAAATTAGATGAAAGAATTGCATTTATTTCAATTCTTGCATTCAATCATTGCATTCAATCAACGCGGATTAATCTCGATTTAATTTATTTTTATCTTCTAATTAAGATTAGAAAAAGATAAAAAGTTAAGTTGATTATGAAATTATAAAAGTTAATCTACACGTTAGTAGAAATCAGTAGAAATGGACATTACAGATTGAAGTGAATTTTGCAATCGAAAGTATATTTCAGTTCTACTTATCACCGCGAGGTGGCGCGAGCTGATATTTTTTGTGGATTACAATGTTCCGCAGTGATAACTGATTCGTACAGTCATTTGGGCTTAGCAAACCCACGAACTCGAGTTCAAACGTTGCAAACAATTATACACATTTACACATTACACACACACACACACACACACACACACACACACGCGCGCGCGCGCGCGCGATTTTGCTAATGATATTGCAATAAATATTTCAAGAAAAATGAAAGCAAAATATATACACAAAAAACTTAATTTGAGAATAAGAAAAATGAGATAAAAGGATGAAAAATATCACATATTGCCTGAATTATAAATTATTTCAATATTCAAAAAAATCCCAATAATAGTATATATTATTTATATACAGTATATATATTAAATCGAGTTTTGCTGACAAGTCACGTCGAGTTCAATTAATATAACTTAAAACATACTAATGTATGTATGTTTTCAATAAATTTACATTTAAAAGATATTAGTTATTTTATCTATATAAAAACATATTGGATATTAATTAAAATCCATTTTAAATAAATAATAATTCATTGAAAATTTTAAATACATAACACATTTTTATGTGATAACTGAATAAGGAAAGTTGATACTGACTCTTTTAAAACTAAGACGTATTTCAATAAAAATATTTGATACGATCCTAATCTTCAGATTTGTCCATTATCGCGTAATCTTTAATCTCTCAAATTAAAGTTTTCAAAATTAGATCCGCTCATTTCTTTCTTGATGTAACACGGGATCCTTGTCGATTCTTTTTAATTTCGGAAGCATTGTAAGAATAGCTCGCCTGTATTCCTTCTCTTCTTTCTCTTCTATCTTTTCTCTCAAAAAAGGGTTCCCTAAAACAACGAGTGTTTCCAATTTCGGTAGGCAGTCTAACTTTTTTAGCTCTGAAATTCTCAGAATCTCGTTATCACGTAGATTCACGTAGCTCAAGCTACGACACCGCTCTGTGAAACCGTCCAGCTCCACGAGTCTGTTACTTCGCAGATGTAGCGTCTTTAAATTCACCAGTTCTCCGATATCTTCGATTTTCTCGATTTGGTTTTCAGCTAGAAAAAGCCGCGTCAGATTGGGACAACAGATTCCTACGAGAAGCAAAGAATTCGAACGTTATTCAGGGAAAATCTGTTTTACGAAGTCAAATTCCTAGTTTTCAGAATCCTTCTCGCTTTATCGAGTTCTTAAGCTACCATTTGAAAGATTTAGCATTTCTTGCCTAGAGTTTTATAATCATCTTCGTTAATCTTGAAAGATAAATAATTATCCTCATCTTTGTGCGTCTCACCTGCGGTACTGATCAGCGCGTTGCCGCGTAGCTCCAAGGTTGTCAAACTCACGAGGATCCGAGGATCCATGTTCACGGTGCAAATATTGTTGTGCTTCAACTCCAGGTGCTCGAGCGATCTGTGACGAATGCCGGACGTATCCGTCAACTTATTCTCATTCAGGGCGAGCTCCTAGATTTTCGAAATCGTCTTACTAGCGCGGATTTGCGGGCGTGGATGATCTCAATGAGTTAACCCCCCTCCCCCCCCCCCACGAGGCTCAAGAGACGGCGGGATCACCTGCAAATAGGGCATCGGTTTTAATTCCGCGCTGGTCAGACAATTTCGGTCCGCTCGTAGCGTTTGCAGATACGGCATTGCCTCGAGCGCGCGTAGTGCTTCTGAAGTCAGTCTGTTCCCCGATATGTTTACGTAACGAACGTGCTTGAAGAATGGTATCACGCTGACATCCGTAAGACCTCTGTCCGAGGCATTCATGCTGAGATAGGCGTATTCATATTGCGCAACGCATTTTCCTAAATTGTGAAGGCACTCGCCGGCCTCGGTGTGTGTTAACACGCGTATATCACGTTCGATCTCGTCCAACGAAATCGTTGATTCGTATTTGGCCTGATCCTCTTCGTCATAAGGCTTCTCTTCAGCAAGTCCCTCTCCAGCTTTCTCGTTATCGTAGCTTTCTTCCTCCATTTATACTTAATTGAGTAAAAATGAGTAAAAATGTATGCATATTAAATTTATTGAGCCATTTATAGTATTATAATAGGATTTTTATTTAATATATTATTAATGTGATTAACATTATTAATGAAAATAAAATATAAACTGGCAGAAGATTCATCAGTATTTATCTTGATTATGAAATTTATAATCTTAATATTATATAATGTATTAATATTATAAATGTAAAATTTTGTAATAGTTAGAAACATGCATATAAATCTATAATATATTTTAATATAAAAGATGCTTACATTATGTCACAAGATTGCGATATTTGCGAAAATCTAACCTCTCTCCTTGATGCGTTGACGACGATGCATCAAATGATACGTATCGATTAAAATTTCAAACAAAAGAAAATGAAATATATCGCGATACACAATAGTTAAATATTATATTCCACTGATTAAAAAAATTGCATAATTTATTTTAGAAGAATTTATTTTTAGAAGAACAGAAATATATAAAAATTAAATTATCATAATATGAGAATTGTTATTAATTGAAAAAACGTGTGATTTAATAAACTATTAACGGTAGAGAAAGGTGAAAATACAATTCTGGAAATATTAATGAAAGCATTTATTAGAAATCCATGCAGCAGATAAATGACTGTATCAAGATAGAAAAGATTTGCTGGAGATGAAAGATTGAAATTGTGTACAATGCGCGATTTTTCAATTGCATGTGAAATATAAAAGATACGTGCATATATATGAATTGCGAGTAATGTAATGGCAAAGGAGTGTCCTCATTTCGTCCTCGAGATCTCGTCTTCTTAACGAACTCTAACGCATCTAGATTCCTGCCATTGGACCCGCTGAGTATCCTCCGCGACTCGACGCTTCCGGTACATGATCTCGCGAAGTTTCTTCAGCAGGATAAAATTGTCCCTGAGAATTCGCGCCTGTCTTTCACGTTCCAGTTGCAGTCTCTTTGCGTTGATCGAGACGTGAGGTCTACCCTCCGGAGGATTCACATCTACCGTCGGTCTGGCTGTTTTTACCTGCAAAGCAATACGAATATAAATTCTTCTGACGACGTTGCGAAATAGAAACATCGGAAGAAAAAACATTTAACTCGTTAAAAATTTTTATCAATATAATTGTTTGCAATATAGCATAATTATTTAAAATCTCGTAATATAAAAATTACACGAATGTAATGCATATAATTATATCGTTTGATGTATGTACAAACGATTTTTAATCTCTGGAGTTTTAATCTTGTGCAAGAGCATATTAATTATTTATTGCTTTTGATTCAAAGGTTACGAAGGTATCTTTAGCACTGAGATTTTCGTTAGATCCGGGGAGCTTTCATCGTGAGAGAACTCGATGAAAGAAACATTGACCGGTAAAATATTAAACGGAGTTGAATCCAGAGTAACGTTTATAATTCATAAGCGCTCACCCTAGACCGGTGACGCTCATACGCCCTTCGTTGCCAGGAAGATTCGTCCTCGCTTCGTAGCCTTCCTCGGTTCGACATCCTGCATACTTGATAGCTTGGGTGTTTGCAGTATATAGCGCGAGTATCCAAGTTTCTCTGGCAACGGAAACGTTCGCGATATTGATCTTCTTTCAACGCATACGGACTTTATCGCGAGGATTTAGGCATCGTAACTTTGATTAATAATATTTAGAATTTCGATTTTTATATTAATATAATTGTAGAATTTTTATTTCAAAGTGACATCATATAGATAGAAATTTAAGTAGAATTAATAATATTTAAATAACTCACGCATGCGAAAGTGGCGGAAATAGCAAAATTTTTATATTATACAATTGTAAAATTTGAACACGTGCTTAATTAAAATTTTCCAGAGACTGTAAATACAAAATGCGACAGACCACAAATTTAATTATGGATCCTCAAAATTTACATAAGTTTCTAAAGAAAATGATTAAATCTACATTTTAGACTTTCTAAAGTGAACTTTGTAAGTGAAATTACAAATTTCTGAGTTGAGATAAGATTTGTGTATAGTTATATGCACGTGCAAATATTTAGGTCTGCAAATTGACATTCCAAAATGCGAATTTTTATAACATTGATATCGCATTTGATTCTATAATTTGTCCACATTTATCTATAAATAATCATTTTCTGTCCACTTTGCAAAAAATATTAAAATGAAGTTTTTTGTTTAATTTTTTGCAAAGTGAATAAAAAATTATTATTTATTAATTTTGTAAAAATTCTTACTTTGGGATACTTCACAGGCCTCACATATTTCCGTATAGAAAATGGATGAGGAGCTAATCTCTCGAGACGACATAGAAAAACGAACCCATGTCGAGCCATGTCTCTTCGCCCCTCTTGCTCGAGCAAGTATATACGCAACTAACAATATGTCATACGCACGCACGTGCGCACGTGTGCGCCCGTGTGTATCGTGCGTGCACTTTCTCCCTTCGCAGACGCAGGATTCTTGCGATTGGCGGAAGCTGCTGGACCAATAGTGCGCGGCAAGGGGCGGAGATTCGCTCATCTCGATCCGGAGACACGCGTGAAATTTCTCTTTCGACACGCTTAGATATTCATGCGATGTGCAAAAGAAAGCAATGCGTAACTTGCAAACTTAACGTTAATCTTATAATCAATTTTATAATTTTGCAACAATTTTCCAACTTTTCCTTTTGTATATAAACAATTACATGTTTAAATATTATTAATTCTTTTTATATATACATCTATACGGAAATATACAAGAAGATAAAAATTTCAGAGAAACTTTTAGTGAAAGAACAACTTTAAAGAGAAATATTTTAATATCAGTATCTAAAAGAAAAAAGAAAGGGACAAAATAATCTTTTCCATGAACATACTGCTTTAAATTTGGTACACGATATTATATGCTTCCCATTTTCAATAACGTTAAATCGACATAAATGTCGTCCTTGCTCCTTGAGTCTGCCAAGAAAGATAAAACGCGCATCAACTTGTATTACAGACGCAAAACACCTGCTGTGAAAAGAGAAAGTATAGTTTGTTCCTAGACATAGAAGAGTATTATAATAAAACGGAACAGTAAAATAAAATAAAAAAGCATTCTTGGGGGGCAGGGAGGAATTGTATAGAAACCAACATGTTGAAAAAAAATGATGTCATAAAATGCTTAAAGAAAAAAATTGGAATTGTGAAAAGATGCAAATCACAAAAGAAATTTTCTCATTCTATTTGAAGTTAACAATACTTGCAGCTTTGTGATCTTGTTTTTTGTTTTCTTATTTTACATATAAATATTTATGAAGCTGTAACGAAATATTTATGAAGCTGTAAAATTGCAATTTATTTCCAAATTGAAAATGTCTGTAAACTAGAAAAGATAAATTTCCGAGAAACTAATATAACAAAAAAAAATCAGCATTAAATTTTTTGCAGTTTCCAATTATGAGGTCCAGTCGATATTACGTTCTTTTATTGTTTTTTTCTTAAAACGGCAAAAATTTCGTAGAATGCACTCTGCTACAGTAAAAGAACAGTAACAAAATTTATTGTGGTCGATAAATTAATTCTGTATTTATCTTATCAAGTTTTACAATATAAAAATATTTTACTGGAACATTCTTTATTAAAACTGTGAATAAAATATTTAAACGTCCATTCGTTTTGAACGTACCAAACGTATGGTACGTATGAATCCGAAAAGATCAGGTATGAATTCGGAATAGCAGGATTAACCGGAGAATCGAAGCTGTAATATCGTCAGTGTTCAAGTGAAGGCGAGGGGTACAAAACGGGAGGAAAAAAGGATAAATGGATATCCATGGCCGGTAACGCCATGGATCGCGCGCCCGCCGGAGGGTCGTTGATCTTAATCGCGCGCGGATCCTCGACAATGATCCTCTCAAATGGATGAGCCCCGCCACTCGAGGTAGAGACGATGAAGATCTCTTCCCTCGAGGGGATACACGCGGTGTTATACTATCTAAGCGGGCATCCGGCGACCGAAATGGGGTATCCCCCTTCTCTTCTGCCCGACACGTACTTCTCGTATCCCTGTGAAGAAATAAGCCAGTCAATCCGGATACTATCGCCAATCCCGCTGCTGCAATATATCGCTCTGTAAACTGGCGATGTATCCCTTCGTACTGTCAAGAGCGCGAAAAAAATTTTATGACCGTTTTCCAAGGGAACGGCAAAAAATCTCATACCTATTCGTCTCGGCTAGTTTAGGTTCAATTTCTCCCGTACAAAAACGTTTCAGGTGTCGATAGTTTTTGCAAATAAAAGGTTCTTGCGACGCAATCTGTAGAAATATGGATAACAGAATTTTCGTACGAATACAAACAGATTTCGTGTGAATTGCATGGATTTTGTTTGTAGATTGATTTAGAGAAGATTTAGTCGGAATTATTTATGACGCCGGATTTAAGAGATTTTAAAAAATGTCAGTTTTTCTTACTAGATAAGCTTTTTAGCTTCTTTTTGCTTTGATATATTAATTTGAAATGAGTGTTAACCCCTTGAGTGTCAGGCAAGAAAAACTCTTGTGTGTCAAGAATGCTAAAGTGATTTAAGTATTGATGTTATAAAATATGCAAATTTTTTTCGTCGAAGCACTTTTGGCCAGTTTTATTTTGGCGGATTTTTCCGTCATTGACACTCAAGGGGTTAAATGATTATCCAATTAGACCATAAAGTATGAACTATTATTATTTATCTATGTATTACTTTATTAATGAAATTTTTGTTAAACAATTTACATTTATAATGCCGTCACAAGATTATTAAATGAGATAGATAATAAAAGCGTTTAAAATATCGGCTTCAAATTTAAATTTAAGATTTCTCCGACAATCGTGTAGAATATTCTATGTTCTTTGCACCACTCGAGTTTTCCTCTTAAAGATCATGTATTTTTGATTTCACCCCACCGTTTAAAAGAAAATAAGACGCATTTCAAAGCACTTTGAAAATAAACGGCTCGTAAGTTGTCGAGTCCGGACAACAGCGCTCTTCCGTCCATTTATAAAATCATGAAACCAGATTGCCGAGCAAGTTCCCTCCTTCTCTCACCCTCGGGGTGCAAGCTCGCCGCTATCCGGGTGCACGATATCGGCTCCGCAGGGTTGAATCCAGGAGCCAGGCTGACTGGCTGGCCGACTGGAGAAGCCCCCGTGATTCAGCGGCTGAAAAGACGGAAGGGAGAGACGGAAGGCGGTCCAGAGGCGTGTCGAGCTCTCGCGAGCGAGCGTGATCCGGCGTGGGGGAACTCCGCGCGCTTTTTGGTTCTCCAGTCTTCACCGAGACGTCACATCGTGCATATCGTCACCGGCGAGAGTGCCCCCTCGCCAGTTATCTTGTGGATCGAGCGTGGTGAATCGCGCAAAAGAGAACACGAGGTCATTCCTCGTCTCTGCACAGATTCGAAGTGTTCCTTTTCTCCTCCGAGAAAAACGCGATCTCTCGTACATACTTGGCAACTAGTATCGGTAGTGACATATCAGTCCGCGAGCCAGTTGATCTTCGGAGAAAGGAGAGAGGGTGTCCATAGTCCCAGGAGGCCCGGTTAACCCGCGGCGACGAAGATGATGCACGCAATGAGCGAGCACGCGGGCGTGGGTGTGCTACCATTCGACGGAATGGGTCTATATGAACAACCACGACCGCCCCGGCTCGTCTTCAAGATGCCGCGAGTCGTGCCCGATCAGAAAGCCAAGTTTGAGAGCGACGAGCTGTTCAGAAGGTTGAGTCGCGAGAGCGAGGTGAGTCCGGCGTCGATGAAGATACGGACACGCGAAAGGAATGCGTGAATAGTTGCCTTTGAAAGAAAATCACTTATTAGAGAGAAATTAAATTTATAGAAAAAATCTATAAATTTCTATATCTATAGGAAGTTAAAGTCATTACGGTAATATTTTAAGTGAAAACGCACACGTGAAAGGTGCGAGAGATAAGATACGCACATGTTGTACACATAAAGTTCATTGTCTTCAAGAGAAAACACTGGCAGTGCGAAACGTGCGAATAATGTCATATGCGCGTAATATCCTTGAGAATAAACACACGAGGAGACAAAAATATTTTAAATATTCTAATACATTTTTTGTCTTATCGTTATTCGACGCGCTACGTACACGCTACATCGTAAATTGGAATCCGTTATCGAATTAGTAGTACGAGTGTTATAATCAGCAACTTTATACGACAGCTATCAAGTTTAGCCTTTGAAGACGTCATTTCAGAAATTTAATGAGACGATAAAATAAATAACCCCAACACAGAAGCCTAAGCGACATTTATCGTAACTGCATCGTGTAAACACGCTGGTATATTAGTTCTGCGAACTAATCGCTCCGTTTTTGAAATCGTTAAGTTCGTTTATTACTATTTGCTAATCAATTTCGGTCGGGTACCTCGAGAAATGTCTTTCGTATTACGTGTCGCAATGCGCAGTGAGACATCTCGGAAAGGATTTCCCGTCGCTTCGCCGACCTGGAATACGCGATGCCGTAGGAATGTTGTCCTTTCTTCGAATTTGTGTAACCTGCGGATCACCCACGGACACCGAATTAGTATTCCACATTCATTTCGTCTTTTAACATCTGTGAATCATGGTGAAACTTTCGAAGTGGCGGTCGAGAATCCGATATCTCCACGAATATCGTCAAATTAATTGATTCGTTAATTATTGAGACGACAATAACGAAACATTGAGATTTTTTTCTAGTGCTTTAAAAGTGACGAATTTTTATTTATTAGAAAATTGTTAGAAAATATTGAAAATTGTCGAAAAATTATATCATTTGATCTGTGCTGGCGATTGAAATTTATTTTAATATTGCAAAATTACTTATTCGAGAAAACATTGAAAAAATTTAATAGTAAATTTATATGAATATAAAATCTAAAGTTATATATGCAAATTAAATTCGTATCTTTTGAAATTTAAATTAATTCGCTTTAATGCATCTTGATAACTGATTTACACTTGTTATTCCTCGGATAAAAAATTTCATGCATTAATATGCATATTGTTGATAACGATATTTCTATTTTTTCTTTTATAGGTGAGATACACTGGTTATAGAGACCGGCCACTCGAAGAACGTCAAGTACGTTTTCAAAATGGCTGTCGAGAAGGCCACACAGAGATCGCGTTTGCGGCAACGGGCACCAACCTTCAGCTTGTTTTCGGCAACGCGTCTGGGAACTATCCCGTCGATCCCAACGACTGCGACTTCGACAAGGAACACGGCAAAGTAAGTGGACACCGCTTTTTTTTTTAAATCATCTCGATTATCGTGGACCTTGTATCCCAACTGTATTATCCCAATGGATCCTTCTATTATTCGTCCTCGCCATATTACAACCTAAAATTTTGTCCCTGAATACCATGTTATAACAATTTATATAGAAATTGATTAAATTAAAGAAATAGAATTCACATTACGCAAAAGTCGGTTTCGAACTTAAAACCCCCGACAATTTTAAAACAGCGTGTTAATGATTTTTAAAGATCTCATGGCTTCGGAGATTAAATTGTTTTCGTGCAAAATTTATAAATATCTCCAAATTGCGCAAATTTTCGGGGAAAAGGATATCTTCCCTCCGTTAAATTGCCTTTCAGCGGGAGCTTAGATCCCGACAGCTCGAATCTCGAAACGGTGGTTCCTGAATGCGATTGTGTGGTCGTAATTGGTTCGTACTATGGGCAAATTAGGGGCCGTTAGGTATAGACGCTGCGCAACTTTTCGGGTCCGTAATTTAGTACCCGGCCACCACTTCTCGAACAATGGTACCGACGTGTCACCCCCGTATCCGGTCACTAGGAATTCCGGGCCTCTCTACAGGAGTCCGGTCTCGTTCAAACGAGAGAAACTGTCCCAATTTATCTTTGTGTCGGACGAACGAAATTGTCGCTCTGAAACGAACTCAGAAGTCAGAAATCAAAGAGCGATTTAAACGCAACGTAATAAGATATACGCTATTAGAATGATCGCATGGGAAAACAGCTTAACTAGAGAAACACGGCTTCTCCAAATAATAGAGCCAAAATTTCTCGAAAGTTTCGATCATCTTAATTTTAAAAGTTGCAAAAGCTCGATGGGCTTTTTCTTTAGGTCGTCGGATCTAACAATCTTGTACGCCGGCGCCACGACCGACGCCTCTCGGCGTCGCCATTGCGATCGATAGCGACGTCGTCACGACGCCATTTTGCAAAGTGCGCGCGCTGATTTTCGTGGATGTTTGGAAATATTCCAGATTATTCCAATCGCTATATTTTATTGTAATTTTTGCAAGTCTACATTTTTTTAAAGAAACGGTCAATTTGTTATTTTATACATTTTATAAGTTTGTACTTTTCATGCAATTCGTGTTGTAATGTATGAGAAACATTTTAGAGATGGATTTTCCCGATTCATTTAGAATTGATTTTTTTCTTAACAAAATTTTAATCGTACTGGTCGTTTTTCGAAACTTTTGCACTTTTGAAAGTATAAATATTCAAATAACATGAAATACTGAATGAAAATGATTTTAATTTCTGTCAAATTTGCAATTAAATGAGAAGTAAAACTCTTCTTTTTCGCATCTTTAAAGCTCAATTATTATCATAATATCACACACAGATCAAAAGAATAAAATAAATCTCGCATTTTTTCAAACATCCTTCGAAATCGAGAAATCGTCCTTTCGCGTTATTTTGTTACAACTTAAACGACAGAGAAATAAAAGCCGTGTTAGTGGGCACCAGCGGCAATTAGCGTTCTAGAAATCCGTTAAACGCTGGCCAGATGCCTCGAAGCTGTCTCCGCTAGTCACACAGTATAATGGCTCATAAATCTCTCTGTTTCTCGCAAAGATCAAACGAGAAGTCCTAATAACGTACTGAATTTCTGTTGTTGCCTTATTCTTTATTAGATTTTTTATCCGCAGCATTTTTGTGAATATTTTCTTCCACAATTTATCTACACAAATAAAATATTATCGAAAAAATTTGAATTTTCTAAAATTCTCACAAAATCATATCTTCGTCATTTTTACAATTTTCGTCTCTGAATCCTTTATTATTGCTGTTATTTATGGCTCCAAAATTTTTCCTGAACACTTCTACGGTCTTTTTTTTTATGTCGGATCTCCTTTTGCAAAAGAGACGAAAGAGACGGAAGCGATTCATTAGATCCTGCGCACGAAATGCAGTACGCTGTGTTTACGGGACGACCCGTGGCCTCCTTTTTGTTTTAATCGACAATGAGCGAAGGAATAAAGAGCGGCGCGCGACCACACGTGCCTACGTGCATTGTGCCCACCGACATGCCCCGGTGGGCGACGTAATAATTAAGGGAGAGACTTTATTCGCGATCGAGATAAACGCGCGATAAAGAGAGCGCGTGCGGTGCCCGATAATAACGAAGCTTTTAACCCTTTTGCTCATCGAGCAGAAAAAGAGAGATAAAGGGTGCTGATTCGCGCAATAATAAAGCTAGATTTATTAAGATAGGAATCTTAATGTTAAATTAAAAGAAATATTAGCAGCACTGCGCGATATTACTTTTGGTCGCTCTAACATCGATTTCAAAATTGCTTTCCGAGATAGAAGAATAACTTTGATAAATTCAAGCGGAAAGATAGCTTAACATCTGAAAAAATTAAACTGAAAAGAAAACAAAGAAAAATTTGATTCGAATTATGAGAAGTGCTATGAGGAAAAATAAATTTTACAGAATCTCGAAAACTCAAAATATCTTACCCTTTAAATCGCAGCGGACCCTTCTTTGCCCAGGCAAAGGCCACTGCCGTAATTACAAAATTTATAGTTCGGAAATGATCCTGAAGGCGCATATCCATCCTGCGCACATCCTGCTCGTAAAAGTTAAACGTACAGAACTGGACCTGAACGAGAGACAAAGGATGATGCGCTATGCTGACCGTATGCCCCTCGCATGTCGTCCTTTTTGCCGGAACACCGTTGTGACGAATGTGTTTCGGGGTATTCACGGGACCTCGGTGTAGTGGACCCGACGCAAAAAGGCGCTGCCGGCGACGCCCATCGAGAAACAAAAGGACCGGTGAGATAGCCGGTCGTTTGTTTCGTGGCATTTAGGTCTTCTTCGCCCGCCCTTGCCGCCGATTTTTCACCCCTTTTCTCGCAGCGCTGCACGTCTCTCTCTCTCTCTCTCTCTCTTTTTTTCCCCGCACTCTTGGGTTTTTTCTGCCGATGCAAATCAGAAAGGGTTACGGCGCGGCGACGCGTTACAGTTTAAATATCGCCTATTATAACGACCATTATGCGACGATAATGACTGTCACGCCCGTGTGCAGAAGTAGAAAAACAAATGTTTCCAACTGTTCTTTCCTCGTGAGAACGAGGAAGGCGACGGCAATGACTAATGACGACGTCGTATGTCGCGTCCATTCCTCTCCTCGCCAATCTCCTCGCCGTGACGACTTTTTTTGCGCGTCTCGTTGCCGCTCGAAATATACATGTCCGATTCGTTTCGCGATGCCAGAGATGCAAAGCGGAGATATCACTGATTACGAAAGCGAGCATGAAACACACCGTTACTCCGAACTGAAACGATAGGCACACGCGATTCTTATGCAAACGATTGTATATGCCTTTTTTGCCGAGTGTAATTTAATCGTTTGAGAAATACTTATAAGAATACTTATAAGAAATACTTTAATAAAATGAATGCTTCATTAAATTTAATCGTAAATAACGTTTATAAGTTTCGCTATTTAAACTAGAAAGGATGTAAAATTGAAAACACGAATAGAGCTCGCAATGTTTTTCCGAGAAAACGACAAAGGACATGTGGATTATGAATATTCTTGCCTCGAAAGACCCAACGTATTTTCCTGCTTGTGTTTCATACTTATGTTAATATGCGTATCGCGTAAGATTTAATGCATAATGAGATTCCGCTTTGCCTTATCTGCAGGCGCATTAATATGCATAAGACTGTGTAGACGAAAGAGGAACTTTCTGCCTCACGAGCAGGAACTGCTCTTATCGCCGCGCGTTTGCCGCGAGATAAGAACGCCTTGGGACTCCTTTGGATGTAGAGGCACGCGAGAAAATCGGTTCGCAAAGTAATTTATTATAAATTGTCTTTCTTTTAATCTGAATCTAAACAATTGTTCTATTCGCAATATGTAGAAAGTTTTTCGAAAAAACGGAAATCTGGAACTCGAATCCTTCGAGAGCAAAGACCGCGAACGATTCGATTACGGAAACCGTTTAAGACCCCGCCACCCCGCGTGGTTGCACCCCGCGGCTCGATTATTACTGCATAAAAATACGCCCTGTGGCGCATTGTCGGCGACGCAGCTGTAAGCGGAAGAATGTAACGAGATGTAACGTCGATTTACCACCGTCAGGACATTCGTTTGTTCGTTCGTTCGTTTGCGCAAATCTCATACGGAATTAATTACGTTACAAATAGAATTTTCAATATGTTTTTAACAAAAATTTAATATTCTAATGATTTGAAAAAAATAGTAAACGATAAAATATTAAACATCTTCTCATTCGATCTTATTCTACATAAGATTTAAAAAATATAGTTGGAAAAATTATTGTATATAAAAATATACTATAAATATATTATGAAATCAAGTAATTATATATCAATATTAGAAATATGATATATTATGTCATATTATGTATCTATTTATATATCTGTGTGATATAATAAATCTCTACATATCTCTATGTGGTCAATTTATTATCAATGTTAGAAATATTGAATTACGTATTTAAAACTCCTGATTGCGAAATCGAGAACGAGATATTACACACGAAGTCTAGACCGTTTAGATCTTTGACTCATTTCGTTGATTACGTGTCGCTGCTCGTTACGTTGGGATCAGACAAACATGGTCTCGACTGGTTTTTCCCAAGCGTTCTTGACCTCGTAATTATATCTGGGCTCTGCGGAGGGACCGGAAGTTGGATCGTTTGCCAGAAAATAAAATACCACCGTGTTGCATCGCCAGCGTAGAATCCGGTAATCGTTAGCTTTTCGAGGGTCTCTTATTAGTCTTTACTCGGAAAATACCGCCTAGCAATATTCTCGGATTAATTAGTAGAGTATAAATAGAATCAGAGGAAAATAACAGATAAATATCGAAGAATAACAGATAAATAACGAAGAATAAAGAAATCGTGTAATACCAATATCTCTCAATTTTATATTGTTACTATTTTCTCTCTCTCTTTCCTTCATTTCTAATGAGATTGAATATTTTTTTTATTATTGTAAATTACATTGTATAAAATTGTATATTTTCTAACTTTCGGGCATTTATTATATTATATCGTTTTTTTACATATTCATCGCTTTGCAGTAATAAGTATAAATAGCAGAAAAAGAATTAACACGCTGATTAAACGACATTTCTGCAATTTCTGACATTTTAAGATACATCGCGATTGATGGATTAACAATTTTTTTAACCCAAAAAGATCGCAACAGATCGAAATATGCGAGCCGTAATAATAATGCGTGGCGAATTTTTACGATCAGGATTGTGCAAACGTTATCGATGTAGAGAGTTATTTCTGCTAGTAATTGACTTCTTACGAGGAATGTAGCCTCGCCTTTCTCAATCTCATTTCTCCCTTCATTTCGAGATAGACCGCGAGGTCTTCTCGTACCTTCCAATCTGCGTAATCGTTCTCCGGAAATAAGAAACGTTCACCGTTGTCGGACACGATGCAGGAAGGGTCCGAGAGGGGAACGAAAGAACAGGAGGGAGAAGAGGGGGGAGGCGCATGATTGAAACTTGCGGGTCGTGGTACGTAATGGAGCCCTCTCCTGCAACCCACGCCGACGGCGTGGATTTCGCAAAAAGGAAGATCGAGGGTTGCCGCGAGCGAAACGAGCGGCCGACGACGGCTTTGAGAGGAGGTCGATGCGCCTCGTCATTTTCTGCCGTAGACTTCGAGGAAGTGCAACGACGTTCAAATCAGCAATATCATTCCGTCACAACGAAAATATTGACTACGAAACTTCAATATCGTTTTAATTATCGTTAATTTTTATTAGCGAAAAGTGCTAAAATTAATTAGCTATTAGATATGACGTCATTGAAATATTTAATTATTTTAATTAGCATAATATACGCGCATAGCGTACCGCAATATTCCATGAAATGACGAGTCATTGGTCAAATTTTAATAACATAATTATTGAAAATAATTTTTGGAATTATTAAATCGCTTCGAATTAAATAATAACTTCGATATTAAGAAAGAAGAATCAAGCTTTTTAGCCCTTTTAAACTTTCGAATTCTTTTCGATTCGACAATTTATAATTGTAATAGACAATTTTATTGCAATCGGTAATACGTTTTGAGAAAAGAGGAAATCTGTGGACATAAAGTTTTATCATTACGCAAGATATATCATGAAATATATATCACAGGATTCCCTCTACTTGAAATAAGAATTGGAAACTGAGAGAATTATTAGTCTACCTATTAAGCTATCTATCTCAATATTAGAAAATACATCCGGATCTCCTATTCCCATGCAATTAATCCTACATCCAACAAAAGATGGTCGACGATCTTGCCTCAAGACTTGCCCGACGCTTCTCCAACGTCGAAATCTCATCAAAGCTTTCCACCGATCCCGAGACCATCCAAGAGCATCCCGACCATCCGCCAGGACCCACGATATCGACGTTCGGTGTCCCGCGACATCAGTAACGAGCCCGTAACAACTTTCGCCGCGTCGGCGATGTTCCAGGTACACCTACGCTCGCATTTGATCATGAACGGCGTGTGCGTGAGGTGGCGGGGTTGGATCGACCTGGAACGGCTGGACGGCGTCGGCTGCCTCGAGTACGACGAGGAACACGCCGCCGAGGAGGACGCGCTGCTGCGCGATCAGCTCGAGCGCTACAACCAGCGGCTGCGCGACTTCGAGGAGAAGCAGCGGACCTACCGGGGTCCGGGATCGACCGCGCAGCCACCACATCTCAATCATCACTATCACCACGACACGCACCACGCGGCCAGCCACCACCATCATCATCACGGCCACCACAGCCGGCACGTGGGCGGCGCGGGCGCCACGGGTGCCACCGCGACCGGCATCGAGCCCCACCTGCCGCACCGCCAGGATCCCGAGATGGAGGTGCGACTGCGGGCCTACTGAGGCCCGCGTAGACCCTCCGACTGTCCCCGATGATGGTAAACGACGATGAGTCTCTTTTGGTCTCGGTCTCTTTGAAGTGACGTCGTCATAGTAGCGCGAAACGGATTCCAGCTTGACGAGGAACGATACCGACGTCGATATATCCGATGTCCGGCTCTCTCGTCTCTTCTGCGACGTGAACGAGCGCGTCGCGTGCCGTCTGATCTGTAACGAAAAAATTACTAGTCAAATTCGAGTGATATAATTATTAAAAGTAATTTTCGTTACAGTTCTCGCTGTCGACGCGTGCAGCAATAAATTCGAAAGTTGTGAAAATGCGCGTGGAAATTCCACATGCATTTCCACATGCATTTTCTTATTCGCATGGTGGAATGTCCTGTACGCTTGTTTCGTCACGCTTGACTCGAATACCGTTAACATTGCTGGATTTTATGATACGCGAGCTTTACCCTAAGGACGTATCGGCAGATTTTCAGAAAATCATGTGGCATTTTCTTCTTTCTTAGTTTAGACTCGCTGTAACGTGCTTTTAACAATGATCGTATAACGATAACCGATTTTCATTGAAATCCGCGCGGTTAATTTTAAGTATATATCTAAATGCAACATCACCGTCTCACGGAGGGGATAAAGGGGGCTTCCTGTGTCAAACAAATCGATTGATGAAATTAATTTTTGTGCTGTCAACGAGAAAGCAGGATTCTAAAAGCCCTCCTCTTACGTAAAAAGAAAATTATTCAGTATCGTGTGAAGCGTTACGGGATGCCCCATAAATTCGATTTTTGTAGACCCAAGACGTTTCCGTCGGCCGATATATATACATATTTAACCGCTCGTCGAGACGAAGTGCGACTAAACTGTCGCCTGTACGACGACTTCCTGCATATGATTTTCATGAAATGTTACGTTTGATTGGCATAGTTATTGTCTCGATGGGCGTTGCTAGTGTTAGTCGGTTTGCAATTAATCAAATTTCAGGGGAATCATAATTTCGCGAAATTAGATATAAATATACTTAAAATTGACCTATGTTATAATTTATATTATTATATATTATTTATAAATTATATTATAATAATATAATTTATATTATATTATTTATTATATTATAATTATGTTTTATATATAACTATGTAACGTTTGAGTCTGATTCTTTTCGATGTTTTCACCGTGATTAATATCGTATCTACAAACGACTTTCTTCACAGTTATCGAATATTTCACGCACGTTCCAAAGTAAGTTCCAAAATGAAAGAAACTCTTTTTCGATGGCGCGCATCATTTTGCAATGATAAAATAATACGCGTCTGATCTGCCAAACGATCGCTCGAAGACTAAAGCATTCGTAACGTTATACTTTAATCTAGTAAATTTACAGGCCGCGTGACGTCATTAAACAAACGCCAATTACACGGGCACACAAAAAAACAAAAGTTGTCTGAACAGAATACTCCATTAGACTATCTTTATGTATTTTGACACGCTGAATTCGAATCCGTCGTCGCGCTGGATTCGAATTCAGCGCGTCAAAATACGTAAAGATAGTCTAGTGGAGTATTCTGTTCAGACAACTTTTGTTTTTTTGTGTGCCTGTGTTATTTTAAACAGCGTTATCTTGGGATCCAATTTAACGTATTTCTACATTCCACCATGGAACAATAATAATGTCATTAACTCTGTCGCAGAACAGGCACTTTCGTATCGATCAGCATAATTATATGAGAACAGTTTTATACAGTACTCGTTTTTTTAATTATTTTAATATCTTTGAGCATTTTTTAGAAAGAATAGATACATTTGCAAATTTGCATTTCTTCTCATGCAAATATATTAAAGGTTTTAATTTAGTATTTGATTGACATTGAAGTCCTTAAATTAATAAATTTTAATAGCGTGCAACAGTTCTCTTCAGGTGATAGAAATAATAAAGTCTTGTGACTGCTACACAAAGAAGAAAATCAGTTTACAAATTTTGCGATCATGAGAGGTATCGTATCTTCAATCGTCTTCCATTGCGAGAAGACGAGATCGTCCGCTTTTGCGAGAACGATCGTCGCGAATTTCGCGTCTAATCGCAGAGGCACAATAGCCCGTAACGGTTATATCATCGAATGAACGATGGCTCGCCAGTGATGAAATACGTGAATCACGATGATTCCCGAGCGTTCAAACACGCTAACGAACACGATGAATCATCGTGTCGATTGTTGCGTCTGCTTACGTTTCACGTTTAAGTTGGGTACGCGATCGTCGTAAAGAGGAAACTTTTTGTTACACTGTACATATTTGTAAAGAGTTTATATAAATTAAAGATATCATTTGCGCCGCATTCTCCGCCTGTTTCCGACCTGTCCCCTCGCTTACACCGAAATATTCTGTGTGTAATCGTGAAGAAAATATATTAAGATTATATATTATCAAACAATACGTATAGTTTATACCGCATTTTTTCTTCGGTCACGTCAGTAGATGTTAATTTACCTGTCGGATTTTACCGTATTAAGTGATACGGAGTAATCGCCGTAATTCTAATCGTTCCATTATTCTAGGAATTCGCACTATGTATTATAAGTAATACAAAATAATACCAAGAAGATTTCTAAAGACCAGTACCGTTTAATCTATTCCCATTATCTGTTTTCTTTTAATTTAACATTTCTCACGTAAATGAATATTTCTTAGAGCGCTCATTCGTAGAATTAGACGTAACGTCTAATTCATATAAATCAATTTCTGAGAAATTCTATGATTAGTTTTATTACTGCCGTCACAGAATGACAAATGTTTTTTTTTTAGTCGATCTGTCAGGCAATGACCCATTTAAAGAATGACAAAATAAATCCGCCGCGTGTCCGTTAGCCTACTGTCGTATTGTCAAGCGCGTCTTACTTTGACGTGAAAATAGCACGCTTTTGAACCTTTTCCGGAAGTAGGGCACACGAGGAAAATGAACCTGAGGGAAAGCAACGGAGTGAAACGATTCTAAAAACTATTAATCATCCCTCTTGCGTCCTTCGCAAGAAAAGTCCAAGGAAACTGTCTCGATTTATGACCGAGAAACTGGAAAGTTGTGGTAAAAGGAGCAAGCCTTTTCTAATTCCGAAAAAGCAAACTCACTTTTCAAGCTTCGAAAAAGGGAAATCATTGTTGTATCCGCTAATCGAGGTCACTGTTTATTTATTATGAATGACCCCCCTATATCTTTGAGGTATAATAATAGTTTTATCCTGCAAAATAAAACGACCTTGTTCTTAACTCAATAATGATTTTTGACGCTAAATTATTTTCTATGACCTTGTCATTATTTGTTAGTATCAATTTAAATTAAAGTAAAAATTCTTGAAATTCCGACTTAGGTTGGCTTCACACCTTAGCAGAAAAGCAGAAGCAAATCAGAACTCTCACTCATAGTAGGCAGTATATGTATTGATATATACTATTACATACACGGAAAAAAATAAGTTCAATTCAAAAATTCAAGTTAAATTTTATCTGACAATCATTCACTTTTGGATAGAGCATAATTTCTAAACAATTTTATATATTTTTTTGTAAAAAATCCTAGACATCTTGAAAATACTGAAAAGAAGTCATAGAATTATTAAAATTCTGTATTAGAATAACAGTCTATCATAGCCCTATCCAAAAGTCAATAACTAGTCACATAAAATTTAATGAACTTATTTTTTCCGTGTACTATCTACTATGAGTGAGAGTTCTGATTTGCTTCTGCTTTTCTGTTTTCTACTTTTCTAAGGTGTGAAGCCGGCCTTAGAGAATTATATTGAAATCCCATTCTTCCGAAACAATCGGAAGTTCAAAGCTTTGGCAAAACTAATTGATATACATCTATACGAAAACTGTCCAAACAAATAATTCTCGGGAATTGATTTTGGGAGTTTGAAGCGTGGATGGATTGTTTGAAATGAGCAATTTGTAATTGTCGATCGTAATTGTCGCCCATGACGATCAAATCACGGCATGATTGAAACATACGACGCGATCGTCGCCGTTAATGCATCTCAATCCTGCGCGTATTTGCGCAGCGCGAGGGTGGGAAAGGGATCCCTTCCGTCCTTGCAGGAATAACGCCGTGGGTGTTGAAGCGTGGCGCAATCCAGGATCATTATCCTGACCCCACCAAATCGGATCTACGAATCTCCCCGTCGAATCAACTTTATTGTTTCAAACGACGCGGGATCGTTCGATAAACGAAAGAGATGAAGGGTGATGCACGTCGACTCGCGATTTAAGGACGAATAAAAACCGGTTCGACGGGAGAAACGAGAACGGGCTCTTTCTTTCTCTCTCTCGCAGTTGTGCGAAACTCCGCGCAAGTGTAACACGATGACGACGTGCATTCTTGTAAGACGCCGCGATGGAATTCTTGTAAGAAACCCTACGAAGGATGGCCCCTTTCTTCCCACCTTCAAGACCTTCGACTCGTTCGTTGGCAGTATCGAGTGACTCTGCAAAGGGTGTAAGCTTTCGTGATTATTCGATACGAAAGACAACTTAACTCGAGTACGATAGCGCGGAGTTGATAACGAGATATATGCCGACGAATTGGCGGAGCAACGAGAGAATTGCGAGTTGGGAAATTTAGGACAACGGCAATTCGAGAAATAGAAAATCATAATTGCCAATTGGAAATAATTGTTATTTTCAACGCTCGCTCTTATTAATTGTATATTTTCTTGTACAGTTGAATAATTTAAAACGCTATCTTTTTGAAACAGAAAAAAATAGCGTCTTGAATTTGATCTTTTAATAGGAGGTTTAAATCTTTTATACGAGAATAATATGTATTTCCGCTGTTGAGAATAATATATCTCTGTATAATGAGAATAACATTTCCGCTGTTCATAGTTTTTGGGATACGTGACAAATTTCTATTGATGTCAGATAATAATATCTCGCGGGCGAAGCTTAACGCTTAAACCGACAATATTCTCACGTCTCGCAGGGCTTTGCGAAGGATTTTTATCGTTAGACCCGCTATCGGCTTCCTGTGGTCTGCAGATAAAAGAGCTATCGCGTACCTCATTACGATGTACTAACACGGGTAGCCGATTATTTTTTATTAAGTTGTCAAAGTAACACAGGAACTACATTCGACAGATAAGACTCCTCTGATAATTCGGCCGTCTCCTTGCAATTAATTTTAGTGTTAACTTTCAGCCGAAGTATAAAAGTCGAACTTCTCTCGATATATGTATAATAAAATGAATTAGTTCTGTAGCCAAAATTAATTCTGAATCATCTTCAAAAATAACGTATAACTTGTATAAGTAAATATTATCTATTACGTAATAATTTTAAAACGATATATATATATATATATATATATATATATCGTTTTAAAATTATTACGTAATAGATAATATTTACTTATACAAGTATATATTATCTATTAATAATAATTCACAAGCAATATGAGATTTGAATTTTAGAATTTCATGCATAGAAACCGTACAGAATTTTACTAAAAATATATATCTTATAGCGTAGGATAAAAAATTTCTTTTAATATTTGTTTCTAGAGCTCTACAAAACTATTAATAGAAAAGTTATCATATCTCTATCGTCATGTTTCACATGCACGTGCACTATTTTAAAATCGATAATTATTTCTTAAGATACACTGTAAACTCCTATGGGTTGCCACTGCTCCTACTCAACATTCAGTTAATTTGACTAAAACAATGAGGATAAAATTAGACATATTGAGTAAGCCTTACTCAATATTTTGTTAATTTATCTAATTTAACTTCCATGTTAGTCAAAGTTTTACCTTCCTTTTAGTCAAAATTAATAAAATATTGATTAAGAAACAGGAGCAGTGGCGACCTATGGAATAGTTAAAAATGACTCAAATTGAGTATAATTTGAGTCATTTTTAACTATTCCATACACTACGAGTTTAACGGTGTACTTTGAAAGAATTTGTCATGTCGTGTCGCCCTGAAAGAAATTATCGCACTGAAAGAAATCGTCATCGCAATAAAACGGGAATCCGAAATTCGCGCGTCGAAAGGTGACAATCGAGCATTCAGGCTCGTGTATCGCTTTGTACTTGCCGAAAACAGTCATATTGTCCGCGGGGGGGGGGGGGTTGAGGAATCGGTCACCCGTTGCGACAAACCCTGCAGGCGATCGCCGCATCTGCCTTCGATTTATTTCCAATCATAATTGATGACTCTCTCTCGCCCTTTTCGGAGCCTCTTCAGGGTCCAACGAAAGGAGCTGACCGACTTTCGAGTGGACGAAACGACCCCGTTGTTGTTGTGATTTTGCATAATGGGGAGGGCAGAGAGTCGCGATAATTTATAACGACACCGATCGGCCCGTTCATCGAACTGTGATAATCGAATGTGTCATCGATACGAGAGTTCGAAGAATAGTTGCTCTGAAAGACATATCTACAAATGTCACGCATATCCTATAAAAGAGAATCGCAATTAAAGGCTATTTTCCCTTTTGCGTAATTGTGTTCAGGAAAAAAAGAAACAAATAAAATATAATTTAATTAAATGTGCAGAAAACAATTTTTTCCATAAATTATATTTATAGATTATAGATATTATCGCTAATATTATGGCTAAATTTGGAGAATTAAAAATGTTAAAAGTCGTGAATCGGGTATGCCAAATTATTTAAAATTTTCTTTATATACCAGAATATAAAAAATGAAATATACGTACGAAAGAATATACAATACGAAAAATAAATTGCTCGAGCTTCAGGACGATGCAGTAATGATTTACCATCGTCCCGTTCGTACGACACGAGAGACTCTAATTTCTCGTTTCACAGAAGCACGCGTCACTCGATAAATTACGCTTCTGAGCACGAAGAGAAAAACACTTTTGCTTTTCTCCCCATTCTTCGTGCTCTCGCGCGCACCGTTCTCCACGTCACCTATAAACGTCGTCCGTGTTTTGACAGAACAAGTCGAGAATAGAGGCCCGCATCTGCTGTCGATTCTGTTTTCTCTCCACTCCACGACTCGCTCTCATTGTAGGATTCTGAAGAATCGCCTTCAAGAAGAGCTTATGGGGGACTTCGAGTGGAATTTGATCTCTTTGCCGGCAAAAGAGCAGATAGAAAAAGAGCGAGAGAGAGAGAGAGAGAGAGAGAAAGAGAGAAAAAGTCATGAGACATCCGTAATCCTCTAATGATACAAAACGCAGGTGCCAGATTACGCGAGTGCTCCTTTCTTGCTCTATTGGAATAGAAAGGGGCACAGAGGTAGAAGGGCAGAATTTCAAGTCATCCATGATTAATCTTCTTTTTCTCTTTACTCTTTACTTGACAGACAAAAAGGAATTATTTTGAGGGAGTAAATTTCATTCGATTATACGTATAATCTCTCTTCTATGTTTCAATTTCATTTTGTATATTCCCTATTTTACTACGCGCTCGAATATAAAAATTATATATTTACACAAACACACACATACTGTTGCATAGCTATTTTACTGCCAGCATTTATCATTCATATCTCATTCTATTATTCCGTCGTTTATAAATTTATGGTTACCTTTCGTCGACCGGTTTCCTCGGGTTTCGGAAAAGCGATTTCCAAAAATGACGAGCGGATTCTCGATGATCATGACACGCACTTGCACACACCGCACACAATGTGCGAAGCGCGGGGACATCTCGCCCGTCGTGTTCTGTGTACCAACAAGCTAAACGCGTTTCACAGACGACCGCCTTCGCTCAATGCGTCGTCTCCGCTTGATGGTACGATTTGCCGAGCGCACTTATATGCGGACCCTGCGGGAGAACCCGGGACTCAGGTCGACGCGTATCCTTCTAATAAGGATCTCGAAGGGGCCACGTTCTCAAATGTATAACAGCGACTTGATTCAACGAATTAAATTCTTTTTTTAATAAAATCACAATGATGGTAATTTTAGTAAAAAATAATTTTAGTAATAATAATAGCGATGATTAATAATTATATTTTTTTTAATGACAGAACATAAATTCTCTTACATTATAGTTTTCTTTAAAGAAGCTGTTGTTTGTTCTATTGAAATTTTATTGCGAGTTTTTTGAAGAATTAAATTATACTGATACACTGATATCATTATGCAAAGCATTAAATGCTCGCAACATGTCGATTTAGTGTGAGATTGGGGCTCGCACGGGCGCACACTCGCTCGCGGGTTAAAGAAGTCGTTTAGCGACAGATTTACGCGTGTCATCGCGCTGGAGCGAAGGGCACCGCGTCGCTATGAAGGAACGATTAATGGCAGCCCAGAATTTTTCGAATCTGCGATCTCACGCGGCGTGCTGGTAGGTGACGAGATCTTTTTTTCCACCCGATTGCATTGTGTCGTTTCTGTACACCCCGGAATAGGCCACGGGTCGTAGAAAAAAAAGCTGTCGTCGCGCATTGTGCCGACACTGCATTATATTTAATGAACACGATCGCGTCAGTTTTCGTTGATCAAATCCGATTTTTTTTTCTGTAGACTTTCCATTTGCTGCGATTTGACGAAAAATTTGACGTAATGAGGAATCTCTTTCCATTTTGTTACAAATATATATATGCAATTATTACTCATTTGTTTTACATTTAATAATAAAAAATAGACTTTTATGTACAATGATATTTAATAAAGATTCCTATCACTTCGCAAATAATAGAGGAAACAACTTGATTAACTGATGACAACACACAAATTGATAATAAAACCGAAAAATTTATTTGCTAAAAATAAATTTAATTACAAGCTGAAAATAGGATAAAATTAAAGGCTATTCTTGTCACAACATTAATAAAATATTGTTAAATTGCTATTAGCAAATGCAATACGAAGGTTTTGATTGATATTTTTCCGGAAATGTTGATTAATTATTTCCGTAATTAAGAAAATGCAAACATTTTATCGATATTTCCCATCTTCTTTCTTTATGTAATCGTCGGTGGTCCTCACCGAGGCTCGAAAGAAGGAATGTAATATCCCTGCGCGTTGATTGTTCAGGGCATGCAAACTATTCCATTAACCCCCGGCAATAAAATAAAAGAAACGCGCCCTTCGGCGTGCGCGCGCGCGAAGGGGCACATCTGCGCGGTGAGGCGCGCACACACATCTACGACTGTCGCACATACACTGCCGGGGGTCGTTTTATTAATTCACTCTTCTGTCGATTTCAACGAGCACGTAACGAAACGCGAGGGAGGGGTAGGTGCACGGGGTAGCTGACTGGGTGTTCCGACTATTTATTACCTAATTGTCGAGCCTCTATTTCCATGAATTATTCCGTCAGGCTCGCAGGTGCTTCCAGGACCAGCGCGTCCTCCGTATGCTTGGCGTTTCTCCTTTAACATGCTTGAGTGCCATATGGTAGTTCCCGATAATTAGCACATTAGTTGATGATATATTCCGTTGATTTATTTTTAAAATATGATAATAAATTTGTAGTAACAGAACTTTTTTTTTTAATTTCATCCACTTTGGGATAAACTTTTGCCACAAATTCAATTCACTCAATTTTTTAAAACTCGCCATCCTAAATTATTATTTTTATTACTATAAATGCTTGTTTTTTTCATTCAATATCAATATTTTTTAAAATATCGAATATAAAATTTGATATGCGATAACATATGTAAAACTCATTTGAATCGCATATCTCGTCCCTTTAATCCCTTGTCTATACGCTGTTACGCGAATTACAGAGTGTTAATAGTTTTCCTAGACGGTTTCTCGCGCAGGAGAGGGTGCACGTGCGTCCCTTTATCGTGATTTATGGTTTTTCGCGGACGCACAACCCCTGATGCAATCCGCGCGTTTTGTTTTGCATTTAACGGGGGCGGGATCGTGCGCGGAATTTGAATACGCGTGAACGGAAATTATGCGACGAGTGTAACACATGATGCCGTTTAAGAAAAAAGAGAGAGAAGAGAAACAAAATAAAAACGCGAGGCAGGTAGACAATGGAGGTAAAATTAAATTGTCTGTAGGATGACGGTATCAAGTATGTTGTGGATAATATCAATAACAACAGTGTCGATAACAGATACGTACGTACATATAGTATAATAGTTACATACAGTACGTATGTTATCCGTGAATATCCTGTCATCGCGGCATGGGAAGTTAGTGAATTTGATGTTTCCCAGGGATAAGTCAGGTACGACAAACGACGAGTATCCTTTTTTTGCAGACCACGAATAAAAACCAGCCCCATTAATGGGTACATTACGGACAACGAGAACGGAACGAAACACAATGCGCCGACATCCGTTATTATCGAGGATTCGTTATCGCCGTGTAAATTAAAAAAAAAAGATTTCTTTCTTGTTTCGTGTAAAATTAGAAACAGCATATAATATAAGTGATATGAGTGTATGTACATACGTGTGTGTGTGTGTATGTGTGTACAATTGTAATATAATTTTTTAAGTGATATAATTTAAAGTAACATTTTTAATTTTAACGTGAAATTAAAAGATCGCATTATAAATACAATATATACTTCATAAAGAAGGGAATTTTTTAGATAAGACATTTAAATAAAATTTTAACATTAAGTTATTTTGCATTTTTCAAACTGGAGCTAAATTATATCGAAAGACGAAATATAACGCATACACTGAGAGAAAAATATAGTTACTTTCGGACCCAACCATAATTTTATAATATTTCTAACAATAAATATGATTAACTTAACTATATGCATCATTATGTTAATAATTATCATTAGATTAGAAATACTATAAAATTGTAGTTAGGTCCAAAAGTAACTATATTTTTCTTTCAGTGTAAGACTATACCTGAATTAAAAAGCGTCTGGCAATTTAGTCCGTGGAACGAAATATTCCCGTTCAAAAATCACGATTGGTCACGCCTCACGCGAAAACCGAACGATTCTTCGTCTCAATGAACTCGATCGAAGGGCGAGCATTCGCAGTAAGGAACAAATTCTTCCAATCGACTGCTCAACCCTTTTCTCGTTGTCGAACACGACCAGGTGACACATTAAAGGCGTGTCATCGCGGGAAAGAATTCGACCACCTCAACTCGCTTTCCGCGCGATTGCGTCCGGAGTGCGTGAAACGCAATTGCGTTCACTCTCCCGACAGAATCGGTACAGATGGGCTTGTCGATTTGGGAAAGTTGTATAACTTAGAAACTTTAAAAAGCTTAGCTGTAAAAAATTTCTTTTAATCGATAAATTTTTGCGCTTGTAAGAAATTTTTGCTCAATAACTATAAGTTTTATATCGCGACAATCGATGCCGTTTATGATCGCGCAAGGTGCGTTTCGAAAACAGGTTTTTCCCAGCGAGATAGATAGGGAGAAAGAAAGTAAACGATTATTCATTCGCGCGAGTGTTGCCAATGACGTGATTAGCATGTCACTTAATTCGCCGTATCCAGCGGACATTTATTTAAATTTTACGCTCTTCCCTTCGTCCCGCAGATGCGCGAGTTATACGAGCGCCTTTCGCTACGACGAAGATCCGTGAAATCACGTGCACCCTTCCAACAACGCGTTCGTTAATTGGTTATGAGATATTGTCTTTACTTTGACAATTAGGTTTTTTCCTTATTAATATTATTCAGCTATATAATTCTATAATACATAATTCTTCTAATAAAATAATATACAAGTATGTAAAAAATTAGTGTAAAATTACATATAATTTTGAGACACACTTAATAGTTTTAAATTAACTTATTTCTAATTTTGCAGTATAAAATAAAAATTATTCCTTAATTTATTTTTTATAGTGTATACACAATAGTGAATCTCACAATTTTTATAAAATTACATGTAATTATGAGATTCACTATAATAGTTATAAAATTCTACGTATTTATAATTTTGCAGTCAGAAGTAAAAATAAGTTTTTAATTTCTAATAAATTTTTTTACACTGTATACACTGTAAAAAAACAAATTAAGAAATTATTTTTACTTTTATACTGCAAAATTAGAAATAAATTAATTTAAAACTGTTAAATGTATCTCAAAATTACATGTAATTCTACATTAATTTTTTACTGTGTAGTATAGATCTGTGAAGTTGATCCCAAAATGTAAATCTTTAGAAAATTGATATGGCATTTAATTGTTCACAATTTGTCCACGTTTGTCCATAAATAATTATTTTGTGTTCACTTTAAATAGTTATTTTTAAAGTAATCCGTGAAACATTCGTACGTATCCAATAAAGAGGGCGAGAGATAAGCGCGTTCGTGACTAGTCCTCGATATCCCAGCCGAAGAATGACCCCGATTGTACCGAGAGCTTAAGCGAGCTCTCGCTCGCATACTCAGGTGTCCGCTCTCACAGACTCGAGGCATGTGTTTGAGTGTTTGACGTTCGCATTACAGCGAAACCCACTCGTTGCCCTTAGCATACGTAGCATACGTGCGTGCGTATATATATGATGTACAAAGCGGAGTCCTCGCGTTTCAAACGCGTGACGAACGGGCATTCTCCGGAGTTTCGGGCAGGTTTGCCTAGTTCATCCCTTCAAATGAAATGCGATGAAATGCAAATAGGGAAGAAACCGGGGAAATAATAGTTCACTGAGTCGCTTTGTAACGGTACGCAGAGAAATTCGCGTCGAGAAAAGTGCAATGGAAAGTATCAAAGATGCCCGATTTCATTTTATCAAGAGAAACTCATATAAATATTATATTGCAAAAAATTTATTATCACACAAATCGCTTTAAAAGACAACAGCTGAATTTCACTTTTATTTATCTTTTTTGATTCACTTACAATTAATTGCTACTTTGATATTGCTTTCGTAAAATAAAAGAAATATTTAGAAAATAGTGAGAACAAAGCTTTTCTATTTTTGGCATTTAAAATTATTTTTATATCATTTTTCCATGCAATAATTACCGCAGTGGATTAGAACAAAATTTAATGCATAGAAAATAAAAAAAGTTTCTGATCTGAAAAAGTTAAAATTTGATGCGCTGAAACAGAATGTTTTACAATTTTCTCAATTGCACGTTAATTTACTGCTCGATGCACTGCGTATCGAGAATTAAGTGATTCGTCGGGGATCAAGGGGAGCGAATTCGGCCCGAAAAGTAACGGCGACGCGCGTAGGAAAAAAAATACACGTCGAAATTCTCGCGCCCCTCCTAGGAAATCCACGCACGGCTTATCCCGGCTTATTCCGGCTTATCCCAATCATTGCTGCCCCGCTCGGCTCCTTCCTGGTGCCAATTACGTCAAATCAACGTCACGATACAATGGCACATACATACGTGCGTGCGTGTGTGCACATCGAGGATATCGCGCGATACGCAATATCGAGACACGAGGCAGCGTACTGAAGGGATACCTTCCTGGCTATTCAATTTTTAATTTCCTGCCCTGACCCCGGGATTAAAGGACCGAGTGCTCTGTTAGATCGATCCGCGAGATCCTCGAGACGCGATCTTTACGCCGTGAAAAAAGGGTATCATCGAGTTCTGTATATCGATTTTGTATTTTATGAAATTATTTTAACTTTTTCAGAGACGAATTTTTAAAGTTATATAAAAGCTATTTTATTTTTTTTAATCATATTTTATTTAGTTATATAGTTTAATCATATTTTATTCAATTTAATCCTCCGTCTGCAACCATGGATGTTTTATGTCCAGAGTAGATTTTTCACTATTCTACAATAAATAAAAATCTAAAAAAATTCTAATATGCTTGTAAAAGTTTTAACAAGAAATTTTTTTACTATTGCAGAAGCTGTATTATATTTTACTTATTTTTTATCAATTTAAATTGGAATAAAGAATTGAAAAAAATATAATTTTTATAGTTTTTAAATTAAAAAAAATTCTCTTAGACTATAATATTTCTGGATATGTATTATACTTTGAAAAAAAGTAGGATAATAATGTTAACTTCAAAAAATTGAATTATTTAAACACGTAAAAATAAAGATTTTTATAAGAAAGAAAGTCAAGTCTCAAGCGAGAAAAAAATAGTGAAATAATTTTTATAGCAGATTTAATCATTATTTTAGTTCATTTTTAAATAAGAAAAAATATACAAAATACAAAAGCATAGAAAATACGAACAATACAAACATTTATATTATACATTATGTACATATACATAAAAACATATATTATTAAACATTTATATGGCGCAGTTTTTACAATAATGCGTACGATTAATTAATACGAAAATCTTTATTTATTTATGAAATTAGCGTCAAAGAAAGCTGTAAAACACGAAGAAAGAAATTCTTAATTTGTAGGAAATAGTTACTTGGTCTGCAACCCTGCTTCATTAAAGACTCAGCGCGATTTTAAATAGTTTTAATCGCAAAACAAACAATTACACTTTGACGCCCTTAAGCGTATATAATCTCAATACCGACAAGTTTTTTTTAGGAGAAGATACCGGAGCACATCATCTATTATTATTAATAGTAATAATTATTAGTATTACTATTAATACTTAAAAATTTACAATTAAAAAATCAACTGGTTTATAAATGACCCATGGTTGCTGACGGAGAGTTAAATCCATTATAATTAAACCGAGAAGAAAAGAATGCGGACGAATACTGTAGTGTTTACATGATGAGTCATATTGTTCGTTTTTCCTTTGTCAGCGATATTAAACTAATTAGACACTCGTACCAGCACCTTTGAGGAAGTTGCAAAAGACATTAATTTAACGATTTTCAAATTCTCAAAATACTTTCCCCATTTTACGATGCATTGAAATTACGTCTCGTGATTGATGTCCGTGATTTATATCGGCCGAGATGACATTGGGTCTCTCGGTCGTCGCTAAAGCACACTCGCATACGAAATGTGCGCGTGGCGCGTACGTTTCTCGTTCTCGTTCACGTCTTAATGACCGGCTGTCAATTTTCTCCACGAGCACGTGAATGAATGGGACGCTTTGGGCAATTCGTTGGCAGGCGGGGGTGGCTCGCGCCATTGTAATGCCCGCGTTCGTTCGTGTCGTTCCAGCCGGTAGGGTCAATATTGTACAAGCGACGGAGCGTATCCCGTGTTTTTCTGTTTGCGTTTGTGCGCTATACGGAAGAGAGGAGAGAGCAGGTCCACAAAATTAGCGCCAATTAGTTTCGAATGGTACTGCGCCGCCCCTCGCAAGGTGTGCGGCACCTTTTGGCGAATAATACATGTTATCCTCTATTATCTTTTTAAAACCGTCAAACAAAACCAAATTGTTTGAGCTAGAAAAACAAACAGTATCTACAATCGGACCGGAAAAGTTAAATTCTAATTATTCCTATACATTTTCTAAATAATTATTTAATTTTTTAAATTAAGTCTCTTTAATTTGCATTTAAATTCGAAAAATATTATATTTTGCCAGCATTTTGATATATAAAATTTTTTTAATTGAATATTGAGAAAATTATAACAACATTCCTTAAATCTCTGATAAAGTATTTTGAAATGAAAGAATTATTTTAATGATTAGAATAATTTCTCATTGATTTGAATTCACTTTCCCGTTTAGGAAAAAAGATCGCGTATTCTATCGAGATAATTGCGTGACGCGGGATCGAGAGAATCAATGTTCGTGAAACGTATGTCGTTTCGCACCGACTGAGCCTGTTCACTGATCACGATATCGCTGCGACGGATCGCCGTCGTAATCTAATCCGATCAATCGCGAACGATCCATTACCGTAATCCACTTTGCGCGGCGTGCTTTCTGATGCAGATGTTCCTTTCGTCGTCGATAGAATAAAGGGTCGTGACGGAGCGATATGCAAACCGCCGGATTCTCTCGTTTGTCTCCTACCTTCTACGTCGATCTCGGTTGTTTTCACTCTTCAGCTGACTCAATTCTATCGTAGTTACGATATATTACAATCCTCAAATTCTTAGAAAGTCAATCTCATATTTGCTGTCAGCGTAACTTTAAACTTTTTTTTTCTTTAAGATTGTGAGAGACCGGAAGATACAGACAGAGAAAGAAAGAATAATTTTCTTCCGTAAGGCTCGAGTGATTTCTGCCTCACGACGCGTCGCGCTTGCGTTACGACGGCGATCACGTTTTACGGCTCCGCGCGCGATGCAAGCGGAATAAAATCGGCGGGATGTGGTCGGAATACCTTGCGGCCGGTGCCTTATTTTGCGGCCTGACGAAAAACCGCAGAGACAATCGCGCGAGATGCCTCGCCGACGTTCGTCCCGCGCAACATTTTACGAAATAACGCGCCTCCGTGAACGCTGGCTGGAAGTGCGAGTGCTGAGTCCGATGTATCTTACGATCGTCCGAATAGAATCGAGTTGATGGAATTCACTCTGAAAAGCACGTTTCAAAGTCGGCAATAAGAACATTTGTCGATTTCTGAAATCAAGAAAACTAGTAAAATGCAGAATTTGTATTAACAGATAAAAAAAAAAAAGAATAAAACACATACGTATAAACGTAAGTATATTTAATTTTTAATTTTTGATTTCGACAGTTAATGAATGAATTCACAGACGCGTAACGTCTAATTAAGAAAAAATTGGGAAAAGCACAATATAAAGAACAGTATTCTTACAATTTATATTATACATATCTAGATATTGCAAAATATATCTTATAATAGACGAGATTTTCTCTTCTCCGTCGTTTAAATTTTCTGCATGAAACAACATCTCTTCGTGTCCATTTGGGTATCGGAAGAGCGAAGAATTGCGTGGAAGTTTCGTAAATTCGGAAGAAGAAAAGGAGGGAAATGCATTCTGTTTGTGACGAACGCTCCGCCGACTTTTCGCCGGCCTTCGATCGCCCTTCGAGGAAACCCTCGTAACACGATATGTCGATTTACCTGAGCTGCCTAGTCCCCGTCTGTCCGTTCGTGCGTCCATCCGTCTGTCATCGAGAGAGCAGCCCGCGTCGGCTTTTCGACTTTTCGACTTTGATTGACGTCCGAATCGGTTCAATCGCTAGCGAGACTATCGTGCGCGGTTTTTATCCGACTCGCTCGATTGAGATCGGTCGCATCTGGCGGAGAGAGACGTCCGATATATGCCGTAATTACGCACCATCCGCTCGCATTATGCCACCCCACTTATCAATAGCCAAGTGAAGCGATGGAATGAAAGAAAGAAAATAACGCAAGCGAAATACGCGCGTCTCGCAGTAACGATTATTATCTAATGTTTAATCGGTGTTGTTGACATTGTTGTAATTTTAGAATTTATTTAGCATCGATTAGAAGAGGAATTGTATAATTGTAAATTTAACTAGGTACATCGAACACACATTCATTTTTAACGAAATTGTTTACTTTTACTCGTCTTTCTCATGGAAAAAAACAGATAAAATAAAGTAACTTAATTCCTCTTAGTGACTTCGTGACTATGCATATGTTGATGTCGAAATCACTGTGTTTCTCTCGGCTCAATTTTCGGAATTGAAAAGACATCCGGCGACCGTAACTGGCTCTATGCCATAATAGAGACGCTCGCGTACGTGACGTGTAATTAAAAAGCGTATAGTCGCGCCGATTCTGTGCGCGATCGGCATTTGTGATTGTGTTCCCCCGTGATGCTGGCAATTACCGGGAGCTTAGGGCACCGGGCCCCGAAGTAACGCGCCGGTGCTCAAAGGTCGACCCACCCCTGACCACCCTCTGGCTCTGCTGTGACGAGGACACGTGTCACGTGCCTGCAAATATTCATATCCCCCTGGATGCGAAACGAAAGGCCGAAGTTTCGGTTGAAGATGAAGGTAAGCTGTAGCTTCGCATTAGTGAAATTTGTCTGAGAGAGTCAGTGAATTTGCGGCAATAGAGCTATCTCAAGTAATGCTTTTGAAATCTTAATATATTTCAGAGGTAAAGATAAAAGTAGAAACTAAATCGAAATTAAAAGTACAGTTGAAATGAGAATTAAAAATAGCAATAAAATAAAAACTAAAGAAAAGAAAGAAGAAAAATATACTTCTATTATTTTTATTATAAAATATTTATTATAAAGCTCTTCCTTCGTTCTTTAAATTTTTAATATAAAATTCTAAGAAAATTAATTGTAAGAAATTTTTTATACCGTAAGATTTATTTTTTAGAATAAGCGCCAAAGCGTTAAAAATTGATGACAATTTTGATTCTACCTATTATTCCGGAATAATTTCAAACTATCACGTACAAATAATATACGCTTTCGTATCTCTCTTAAACATAATTCTTTTTATTCACTTACATGCTGCCTGCACTGTTATAGAAACAAAAATGTGATCTCGGCCGATTCGTAACAGAAAGAACGTGATGGGAAGCTCGGGTCGGTTCGCATCATTTTTTAAAGGCGGGCCCCAACGTACACAACTCAATTGAACTCGAGTCGCCTTCCTCAAGCCCCGAACAAATCCTGATATAATACTCGCTCGCGTCCGGGAGCGCGTTTCAATTCGAAAACGACACCAAGCGCAGCCGAAACGGAGCGCCGGCATTAAATCCAGGGATGCGTGTTTGCGCATGTTTTACATCGGCGCCCCGGCTGTTTGCAGACAGTAAATTATATCGCACAATGCCGGGCGAACCCCTTTCGCTCGCGGATTATAAAACGGGGAAAAACGGAAAGAGCCCCGAATGCCCTTTTGTCGGCCCGTCATGAAGATGGTTGACACCTTAACCGGTCCTCATCCGGTCAGCCGAAACACGCCTTTATTTCTACCAAGAAAAGAGAAGTGTTATTGCATTTTTAATTATGTATATTGCGCGCGTGAGAAAAATTATTTACAATAATAAAGATTGGTTTATAGTAATTAGAGTATGAATGAAAAAGTGTACGCTCAAAGCATAAAATGCTAGTGAAACTGCGGAAGGCTCAAAGTAGGCAAAACGTGAAACAAGAACAGATATATTACATATTTATACAGATCAGGTCAATAGCGACGAGATCATTTCCGATAAAATCGTAGGACAGGGATCTTCGATCGAGCCTCAAGCTCGTGGTAGGCGTCCCTCTTAGAGATCGTAGGGGGGACGCGGCGAGATTCCGTGGGACAACGCTTTTATCATGAGGAATCCAATTACGCAGGCGCCATGGACGCAGGCGCCGCGACGCTCCTCGGCGGCCATCGCAATATCGCCATGGATACCAGGGAGGAGACGTCGCCGTCGATCAATACGACGCCCGTCGCCGCCGTCTCCTCGTCGTCTTCCTCGCGAGATTATTTTTGGCGTCGGCAAATTTCATCGTTGTTAAAGTGTACCGGGGTCCACGCCGTATAATTTCGGAATTTCGGTCGTGTCATCTGTTAAATTAAATTCTTAATTTAACCTGATTATAAGTTCTATCGTAGGTAATCTCGCTGCTATCGACGTATCTGCGTAAAGATTCCTTCATCTCGCTCGATCTCAGCTATCCGGAAAAGACCTCGCACAAATCTTATGGAAATTGGGTCCCAGTCGAATCGTTTGAAACTTTCAGAAAAGTTAGTTCTTACTATGCTAATCAAAAGTCATAATGGGCACGAAGTCCCAAAAAGGACAGTTTTTGAGATATGTATGGTTAAAAATCGGAAAAAATGCCCATTTTTCGACTTTTAACTATACGTATCTCAAAAACTGTCCTTTTTGGGACTTCGTATCCATTATGGCTTTTGATGCATGGTAAGAACTAACTTTTCTGAAAGTTTCAGACGATTCGACTGGGACCCAATTTCCATAAGATTTGTGCGAAGTCCTTTCTCTCGCAAAGCTTAATATCACGGAAGCAGATACAAAGCGAGCGCAAAGCGTATTCTCCATTATCTTGAGCTAAGAGAGCCTCGAATGAAGCACTTTACCTTCAAAAACCCAGCTGAGAGCAGAGAGGGTCGAGAAGGGGGGAGAGAGAGAGAGAGAGAGAGAGAGAGAGAGAGAGAGAGAGAGAGATGTTGCGAAGCGTGCCCGTGCACATTAATAAAAATTTCACCGGTCGATGCGTCCGCATCATAGCGAGATCTTGCCGCGTGTGCGTGTCAGGGCGAATGCGCGTAACCAGGGAAGACGGAGCCGTTAATAGGCGAGTCTTCCGGCAGGTAACTCTTCCAACTGAAGTCTCCCCCTCCCTCGGAGACTCACTCTCCTTTTTCCGAGCCGTCGCCCAGCGGGACTCTCTTTACGTGTGCCTCCCCCCTTTTATTTTGATTTATTCGACGTTGACTCGCCTCAACGCCCTTCGTCGGGTTCGCGCCCCCCGTGCCGTATCCCGGTGCCCCCGTGAACGGATTGTGACTTACATACGTCAGCGGGACTTCACCGGAGAAAGGGCCTTTTTCTCTTTTGTTTAGCACGCGTTAGCCCTTCCTCAGCGTTATAATAGACGGATGACTAAATGGACGTAACATTTCATATTTGATTGTTTTAATTTTTAGATTGGAAAAAAAGTTTTATCGATTCTAGGGCGACTAACGACATAAGGTTTCATTTTCTTTCTTCTCGAAATTAAATTATACACTTGTAAAGGAATAGGTACTCATCGGCAGTATGAAGAAAGACATCGACAATGAAATAACGCGATTCGTAAATGTGCCGCGCCGACGACTTTTTCCGTGAAAAAAGCTCGTCGGAGTTCTCCCGATAAAGATGGACATTCGCGACGTTGCCCCATCGCATTTATCGGGGGTTGACGCGACGAACGGGTAACACATGTCGGTGAATACGGGCGAGAGGGAGATAGAGACGATGGGGTTAGATTCGTTCGCTTTTTACCCCAAAATCGAAGTTTAGCGTCGCCGGCCCCGGGGTCGTAAATCAAGCGGCGTAAAATCAATTACCACTTATCGCCTTGTACAATCGTTGGGGAAAAAATTGCCCTGCGAACCTGTCGCTTCGTAATTTTTTGCGAGTTCTTTTCTTTTCTTTTTTTTTTTAATCGTCCAGATGTCACCGAATATGCACGTTGACTTTTGCACATTTTTCCATAAACGCGGAAAAGTATTATTGAGAAAGTATTTCGTCAAAAATTTTAATATGAATGAAATAATGATCATTGTTAAGAAACACTAATTAGATCTTTTAATATATGTGTTAATATAAATAAAAAATAAAATAAGATACTATAAATGTAATAAAAGGAAAGAAATTAAATCTATTTCAAGACCATCCTCGCTCTCGTGTATCGATATATCTAAGGAGATAAATCGGAATGTGTCCTTTAAAGGATACCGAAATAAGAGCTCTCGCAAAGATCGTTTCATATCTGCGTCGATCAATGATCTTATCGTTCTCGAAGTGCAATAGATATTCTTATTCTCTCTTTTCTTTTTCGAAAGCTCATCCTCGAATGACATGTCCTTCCGGCGGCAGGGATAAGAAAAGGGAAAGCGAGGCGTAACGACGGCAGCGATCGTAGCTCCTGCCGATTTCTCGCGCCGTATAACATGAATCTTCTCGCTATCCTGTGCGTGCAAGACTCGCCAATGTATCTCGAAACACAAAGAATATTGTTGAGAGAAGTTTGAGAAGCAGAGAGTAGAAAGAAGGCGAAAATATAATAAAAAAATTTTAATGAGATATATAATAATATAATAATAACAATTTTGATGATTGACGAAATCAAATAAGGAAGAGAGAAAAATTAGAAATAGTAATAGAAATATAATTAATAGGAATTGAATGGCACAGCAAAGCGAGTTTTTAAATTCGGGCGTTTTTTTGAAGATCATATATAATATTATAAAACACAAACATGTTTTTCCAGTCACTACTTCTCCATTATTGGCCGCATCGCCTTCTGTTTGCCTTTCCCAGACATACGTATAATCTACCGATTTTCTCCCAGCATTTTCGCACCTTCGCATTGTCGCGCGGAACGGGTAAATAAAACGAGCGAAATCCTTCGGGAATCCGCTTAAGTGTCCCATTTTCGACCGCTGACGTTTTGACGTTTATCGGGCAACTTTGCGAAAGGGTGAACTAGCCATTTCCCAAGGACGTATCTCGAAACATGTATTTAATTTCCCAGAGATGCATTTACACGGTAAATCGATGATTCATCGAATAATCAGAAAAATGAATGACGCTCGCGCTTAATAATAATGATAAGTAATAAATTACTCTATTATTGATTTTATCGACCAATTTATTACGATGTCTTTTTCTCGCGAATCAGAAAGAAACTTCTTTGCAAATATAAAAATCTCTTCCATGAAGCTACCAATTGACGCATATCGCGTCAATATCATCAATACCAGTCCAAGTTTCGATTTCACAAAACGTTCCCCCGAGAATCTCGAGAACCACCCTCCCCTTGTTGATCGAAATCTCATATCTGGTGTGCATGCACACGCATGAGAGAGAGAGAGAGAGAGAGAGAGGCGCGTAAAAAAACTGTTTTTAAACGCGCTTCGAGGAGCGGATTAGCTTTCTTTCGATCGCTCGGCTTTCAACGTGCTTGTTTGAGCCTTCGAGAAGGAACAGAGCTCGGGGGTGCGGCCGGAGGAACCGAGGGCGCGCAGGACTCCGTGTGCTGCATTCATCTCGCTTTTAATCCGCTGATTCCGCTTTCGACGCATGACGACGCTGCGCGTCCCCGGCTCCGATTCGGTGCCATTCTCCTTTTCCGCGTCCTTTCTCGACGTTACGAGCCATTCAATTCAAGATCTCTTTCAGGGAATTTGTAACGCTATCCCTGTTTGCCGACAGGACCCGCCCTGCGCTTTCGTTCCTTCGTCCGTTCGTCCGTTTCTTTCGCGCTCGCTCACGGGACGCTCACGGCACGAAGATACCCACGCATCTCTGTGCACGTAATTGCCGATTAACTTTTTGAGTGTATTGAAAAAGATTGTAGACTCCCTGCAGGAATGTATGTAGCGGCTGAACGAGGATTACGAAAAGAAAATTTGAAATTGGTTTCTTGGGTCTTTTAATCCGCCGCATTAAAAAATTATATAATTGAACTTTAGCTAGTCCCTGAAATATTAAGCTATATGAAATATTATTTAATATAGTATAGTTATTTTTTATTGCAGTACTGAATAATATTCTGAAAAGGAGGAGAGCCAATAAGACTGATTTTTGGGCCATAAATGTCGCACTTTTATGATGAAATATTCATATAGTTGAGATTGAGAGTTTTCCAAAACGTCTTATAAAAACTTTTTTAAGTTGGGGAAAACTAAAATTACGAGCCTTCAAAGTTTGGATAATGAGGGCCACAGAATGGGCGATACTAATATTTGCTTCTTTATAAGAACTAAACAAACAATTTTTATTGCATTAAATATGTAGAAAAAATATTTTGCTATAAAACTTTTACTACTGCCCATTCTGTGGTCCTCATTACCCAAAATTTGAAGGCTCGTAACTCCAGTTTTCCCCAACGTAAAAAAGTTTTTATAAGGCGTTTTGGAAAGCTCTCAAACTCAACAAATATAATGATATAATTCGTGTAAATTTTACTTGTAAAAAAAATTTCGCAAGAAGATACGTTTCTTTTCAAAACGGAAGCTTGACGTTTATAAATTTGCACTTGTATGCTTCAAGGCTTGGTTGAATGATATTTATGTATAAATATACGGCGAGGAAGTCACGTAAGATTTCCGAGAGGGAACGGAAAACAGATTTGTCACCGCTCGATCCAGGGAAAATGATGGCGTGTCGTTTTCCGCGATTTGCAGCGCCGATGGGTCCTTTCCTCGGGCCCGGGATATAAAGATACATCAATTGACGTCCACGTCTGACGGACAGGCACTCGAGCATACCGAGTAGGCAGCGTGACGTGGATGTATCGATATTGATACGTGACGGCGGCAGCCAGTGATCGATAGGCATTCGCCGTCTCTGATCCGTGTAATTCGCGCGCATGAGAGGATACCGAGCGGACGCATTGTCCGACTGTCGGCTCCTCCGTTTGCGGATCTCTCGACGCACGACATATATCTCATGCTTGCGCATTTTTGGAAGCCTTAAAAACGGGAGAATACGCGGGGGGGGAGGGGGAGGGAAGAAGCCACGGTAGCTACCTGCGGCCTCCTGATTTTAACGGAAGGTGCCCCACTGGCACTGCCTCGGTTCCGGCTTCCGTCACGCGCCTCGGACATGAAAACGTCCGCGCCGAATCGCAATTTTACGCGAGTGGTCCTGAAATAAGCGAGCACGAGAGGAACGCGTTGGATGAAAAGGAAAAGATTCTATTTTATTCCCTTGAAAATAGGGCAACATTCGAATTTTCTTACGCACATCGGATCCCACAGAAAATTATTTGGAGAAAAGAACACTCGCACACGTCACAGTTAATTCTTTTACATACTTCAATTTTTATGAGTTCAAACTTTAAAAGATTGGCAATAGAATATTTGATTTTGTAGTGCAATTTATAAATGAATTGGTGTTGAATCTTCGAGAAAAAAATTATTTAGAAATGGACAATTATAAATATTAAAAAGTAATGATAAAAAATATATTCTCAGTGAATGAGTAAGTTAGGATACGTTCTTATTTTATTACATAATAATGCAAATTGCATAATTCTCAAGACAAATCTCTTTAGTGATTTCTAAATCTGAATTTAATTGTTTATTCACAAAATCTCTTGGAAAAAAAGTCGAAGAAGAAGAATTAAACACGTCATTAAAACAGAGCAAATGAATTTTGCTACGTTCCAAGAATTTCTCACGACTCTCCTTGTCCTTCCTTTCGAAGAAGACCGAAGGAACGTTCGCTCCGAAAATGTCATGAATCCTAGGGTGCGTATCGAGTTCGACGTGATGATCGAGAGCGAAATTCGCGGAGAAAAGGACCCGTTGACGCGAGAATGAACGCGAGGGAAAGACCGAAGTGAGAAAATGCCGAGAGAAGAGAGGGGAAAAAGACGCGAGAGAGGTCTTAGAAAGCGGCTAAGGTGCAACGCGTAGGTGCAACGACGTGTGTTGTTCGTCGCAGATTGAATGGTAACGATACGTTTTAATCCGGAGAGAAGAGGAAAGAAAGATGGCAAAGGTCGAAAGTGAGTCCGGCAGGTAGCAGCCCGCCCTTAACGGCTTTAACGGCGTTTCGGAGGTGCCATTTACACCTCCGAAAGCGTCGTCGACGGGGGGGGGTTGCAGCGTCGCCTCTCGCCTCATTGTCGGACCCCGCTATGTCTATGTACGGTAGCCATTGACGAGGCGACTTCCCGTCACGCCAACTGCCCGCTCTCTTTCTCTCTATCCGTATCCGTATCGTTTCTCTTTCCGTTCGATCTGTCGCGTGTGTAAAACGTGCGATCATACGGCTCCGCGTGGGACTTCTGGCCGACCTATATACGATGAAAGAGAACGCGATGAAAGAGGGTGTATTTGTAAAGAAGTAACTTTGTGAGAATTTATATGGAATGGCGACGCGTTCGACATAGGCATTTATTTTACCAAAATATCACATGAGACATTTTTGAATTCTGTTTCTTCTCTATACGCGAAGATAGAGACTAATTAAGAGATTATTTAGACAGATTAGAGATGTATAATTTTGAAAATATTGTCACATTTTCCAAATTCATTAATACTCATTATTCAAGTCAAGCAACTAATTAAATTCGAACGCATATCCACTTTATTTTATCGACCATCCTTAATTTACGACTTCGAAGGAATAGTATCCCGAATCGCTTACAATGTAAAAGGAGAGAAGGCCCGAGAGGGGCGCCTTCGCAGGCACAGGATTTCGGGGGCCCGCAGACGAAGGCCCGAAGGGAAATGCGGACTCGCGCGAAATTTAGCACCTAGAAGACAGTTACGAGGCGCATCGGGCCGCGGGCGAGTGAAGAACGCTAATTTCACAGTCGTTTAAACAGCGATAACTCAACGAGATTTACAACGCGCGCTGGAGGATTTCCAGCACGTGTAGAGCCTACGGGACCCGCGGCTTGACATCATATTCCATTAGAGCCGAAACCGGCCGCGGTTCTCCGCCTTGATTTTACGATCGTTTCGTCGTCAAGATAGACCCTCGCATCCTTTTACATAATACTGCAAACGTTGCGTCTATTTTTATATACATATCTGAATAAAACGACAACCGGGCCTCGTCAAAGACTTTTCACATCTGTGATCACCTTTACTTAATTTTACTAACAAATACTTTTTTGTAATTTTAATTGTATTCAATCTAGATATAAAAATTTAAAGATGTGCCTATACTAGAGAACCTTAACGAAGAGAAGTTTATCTTTATGCTATTTAAACTTAACACCTTCACCATTTTGATTTTCAGTTTTCAAATTATAAACAAAGTGCAGATGATACAAAATGATACCTCGCAAAGAAATTGCATTAAATTTCATCAGTATAATTACAAATTAATAGATAATACAAGATTCTTAATCTTCAGCTTGTCTCGGAAGAACATTGCTGCGTTAGAACGAAACGATTGACGACTCGCCCATCGAGCTTATGTCAGAAATAGAAGAATTCCTCTAGAAAGGGTCTCGAGTCCAGACTCGACGCTCAAAGAATAGCCCGGCGATCGCGTCACTTTCGATCTGGGTCGCACGAATTCCCGGGACACGTGGCCGATGTCGCGGAAAAGACCCGGGCTTTCTCGCAAGGCGGAAGGAAGTCCCAAAGCTCCACCGTAGTCATCGCCGTCGCCACCGGTTTAACGAGCAGACTCCGGACGGCGTCGTCCAAATAAACAGCGCGCCATACGCGCCCCCGCGGCTTTTATTGTCGACGAAAACGACAATTTTATTGACGACGACGAGAACTGTTTGGATCAACCCGGGCGGGCTTGCGCGCCGCGGACGTGAAATAAAGGCTCTTTGACGGGTGCCGACAACGCCTGACAACTGCCAACAAAGACCGGAGAGACACTCAGCACGATGTCTGGATCATACGTAATTTTTCGGTCAATGTATAAGCTGTCTTTGATCCGGCGGGATTAGCAGAGCACTGCAAACAGTGCGAAATATTTTACGATAAATTGCTCAACGTGGATATTTCGCGCAAATAACAATGTTATTTTATAATAAACGTGCAAACATGCATTTATTTTTGAAATTACGATCATCGGGGATCTATATACTAAAAAATCGCAGCTGATTTTTTCCCGCTAGTTGATTCTATGTAAAATCTAAATTGGGAGGCTCCTAAATGAAAAAAAAAAAGAAGAAACGTCATCAAAGGGTGCGAAGTCGCACCCTGCTCTCCCATGGCGAGTAGAACTGAGCCGTCAGACTGGACGATGTCCACTTCTCGCAATTGCCACGATAACGAAAATTGGCGGTGCGTCCGTGTTCGGATGGGCGGTGGTCGGTCTCGCCCAAATTTTTCACCCCCCCCCCTCTCTCCCCCTCGCCATTCGCATTTTTACCCAGTATTACGTCGAGTCCGCTTCTTTTCTCTTCTCGACGCGAAAGACGCAGCTGCGCCGTCAGTTTTCTGAACGCCGTAGGACTTAATTGACAGAAAGGGCCTCGCCACGGGGTAACCTTGTATCCACCTTCCGCGCCACCACCCTTTCCCCTCTCTCTGTCGCCCTCCCCTTCTTACATATATATATATAATTCGATCAAGCGCCCCGTTGACGCGCCCTGACACTGTTGACATTTGGTTATTTTGACGTCACGCTGCGAGACGTCGTTGATTCAACGAGAAATAGCAAGAGGAGGAGGACGAGAGAGAGGTCCTTTTTCTCGCTACAACAACCCTTCTATGGGCCCTTATATTTTAGGGACCGCCCGTTGATGGACCGAGCCACCGTTTCGGTCTATAAACGTGGCGCAAAGGCGCCCTGAAATTAATGAATCTCGGAGAGAGGTCAAGGAATCGTAAAAGATACACAAGCTTTTGTATCGCTATTTAACTCACAATCTCGTGTCGAATACAAATTACGGTACTATACATTTTTTCGGTTGATAATACATTTATAAGACAAATAAAACTAACAATTCCTGATAACTTTCCTGGAAAATCCGGGATTCTTTTATGGTATCTCTGTAATGTCAATGCAGTGGTTTTACAAACTAGAAGAACCTAAACATAGAATGTAGTGAATAATTACCTAGTAATTAATCAAGATTGACTATAATTATTAGTTATGAGTAATGTTTAGCTGTACTCTAATTTATTCTCTACTCGAATATTACAGTTTTAAGACAAACGCACATCAGATAGCTCTGCAATTATTAGTTGCAATATTTCCATAATGCCATAATGGCATAAAATGCTGTTATTTGCAAAAAATTTTTTCTGTGTCAGTATAAGGTCAACCGTGATATCGTCATTGATTAGGAATCTGATGATCAGGTATTAAATTTGACGCTTGAGTGTAAAGGCTTTGAAAACGTTGCCTAACATAAATAACGGTATGCGATGACGCATGCAGAAAATATTCGGGAAATATTTGAGAAGCGCTTTTGAATATTCTTTCCCGCGCGCGACGAGAACGTTTTACAATTTTACCGTTAATCTGAAACGGATGAATCGCTGCCCCCGTCGGTGAAAAATCACGCGGAGGTGCGCGGACGCGCGCGATGACGCTGATCTTTTTCACGAACCCGCCCATACAGCGAGACGAATGCGAGACGATTAAACCGCCGGCACGAGTCATCTTGCGCACAAAAACCCGCTCGCCGTTTTTCCATCGAAAACTCGGCTAGGCCTTCACCCTTCGACTTATAAAAGAGATCGGAACGGGATCTGATACAAATAGAGCGAAAATACTTTTCGACAACGAACTCCAACCGCCGTGAAATCATCAAAAGTAAACTGGCTACTTATATGACAAATGTCATAAATTTATTTAAAACCGATGGCTATTCATGACGAAAAATGTCGAAAGAACTCACGATTATAACTATTATTCGCAATATGCTTATAATTTGCGAAGCAAATTTCGCCCCTCGGCAGAATTTTTAAATATTATTTCAAATTTTATAGATATATTTCATAAAATAAAAAATAGTGTAAAAAGTATTGGCATTCGGAGAAAGAGCAAATGACGTTTCTAAGCGTACGAGAGATGGCACCTAACGCGAGGGGGTGCATCACCTGGTGAAGCCATCCATCATGAGTCGAGAAAAAGGAAGAAGGACACCGGCGAGGGCGAGAGAGTCTGAACGAAAGGGATGCGTCCGCAATTTGTACTCGTCACGTTTCGCGCTGGCGTTCTGTAAGAGCCAAAAGGGGTTGTAACGGGGGTTGCAGCTCGTAACCTCGTTATATATCGAACTATATATTACCATCGACTATCTTCTCGGTTGTACATACGCGGCAACGTGCGCCTGTCTATTAACTCCTCGTCGTAGGATATTAACGTTTTGTATATCGTTCAAGGCGGAAGGGAAACGGGGGGGGACGAGCCCGGTTGGACTCGTAAAGCACACCCGGTGTACAGCCGCCCACGTGGATTCTTTCCGCTGTGCCGAGCCTCCTTTGACCCTTGCACCGTCAAATGAAGGGTTCGAGCAACAGTTTGAACTACCCCTTTAGGGAGAGAAGAAAATTAATCCTAAAATTGTGGAAATCAATCTTAGAATGATTACAAAATTTTTATCTCTTTCTAATCTGATTTATTTTAGATAAAACTTAAATCTAAAATTTAGCTTAAATAAAAAAATTTATTTCAAACAAATGAAACAAATTCAGATTCGATTTAAATGTTCTTGAAAGTTTCAATCTGGATTAACTTGGACTTAATTTATATTAATTAAAGTTGTCAAAATCTAATACTAATGCTGCACAATATTTATTAAATTTATTTATGTATATGACACACGCGGAATATAATTGCAATATTTCATTCTCCATCAGTTTGCATTATTATTCTCTCTATTTTTCTCTTGAGAAAAGGGTAACAAAACGCGCTGCCATTTGGACGTTTTAATGCGGGCGTTTAATTGAGGGACGCGTAAGGGGGCTGATTACGGACGACGCGAAAGGGGCCACGCCGTTCTTGCGGCACAAAAGTACGGCAAAGACAATGACGGGCGACAAAGCCGACAGTGATTAAAATGGGAATTAGGAAATTAACGCGGGTCCCTGACACCCTAATTGCGCCTTATCGCTCTTATGGTAGCACGTGTCGCTTGAACTGTCAGCCTCGATCACGAATCTCTGAACTGTCAGCTCTGCAAAAGTCCAACTGACTCCTATGGTCCGATTCGGCTTCGAGCGCTTTAAAACTTTGTTTTCTTTCCCTTGACGTCGATAATTTGTGTGTTCTGCAGCGTTCCCCTAAGCAGCCGTAAAGATCCCCGGAGGATCGATGAATCGGTCGATCGATCATCCATGCGTCTTCTTGAGCGTGTGCCGCATCCGGAAATAGAGAGCCCGTGTCTCACGCCGGTTTCAGTCTCGATCATGTTTATACAAGCTGACCCTCGGAGACCTCTGGCATAGAAGAGGTCCTCGAAAGATCCTGGAGAGTTCCTCGAGAGTAATCGACAACGCAGATGTTTATTTTGACGCGTCGGCCTCGCGACTTTTCGAGTGCGTAAACGGGTCCGACGGGCGAGACGCACGTTTGAAATTCAAAAGCCTTGAATGCCAAACGTCGCGCGGAAATCGTTAAAAAATATTATAGTACTAATACATAACGTCATTTCTTATTAAGTATTAATGTCTAATTAATAATATTTAATAACAAAGATAGAAAAAAAGATATAAAAGAAAGAAAAATGAGGAAATGAAAATGTAAAAATCATTTTTAAATCTTATTCACTTATTCAAATGGATTTAAAGAAAATTGTAATATTAATCAATATTAACTAATATCTAAAAAGATATGAAACTAATAAGAAAGAAAAAGAGTGCAAATGGTAAATTAGCGTGCAAATTACAAAATAATTATTCGCGAAGATACATTTGAACGTTCGATTTACGTTGAAGCGATACAAGAGCTTAGCTGCAGGATGCAAGATTTCAAAACTGAGGTTACCAAGACAAAATTAAATAACGAAGCACTCTCGAACGCGGTCCACGAACTCATCCCGTGTCTATCTGAACGTAACGGCCGAGTAAATTTGCGCGTCGGGACGAAGAGCGAAGGGACGAGACGGACGACGAGAGGAACACGAAGAAGAACAAGTAAAAAAGAGTGGGGCCGGAGTGAGGAAACCGAGAAGATGAGGAGGGTACATCGGGAGACGAGGAAGCCGTTGAGGCGCGATCGGCGATGTTCCCTTTGTGCGGTTTCGCTTGCCGTCGCGGATCGACGCGAGCAAGAGAGAAGGACCGTGGAAGGAAGAAAGGTGGAAGAAGACGTCTTCAGCGAGAAAGAGCGTTCTCTATTGACGAAGCCAAAGTAACCGTGTAATCGAGACCAGCCATGGCGCAGTTTCTGGGCCTTTTCTCTCCGGTCTTTTTTTGCCAGCGCTTCCTGCCGTCGCGAAATTTGCGTTCCCAGCACGCCCGATTTCGCATGATCGGCGTGATGCGTGAAAACATGAATTTTTCCTGCGAAAAAGAGAAGGAACAAGTATCCCACATATGTTCTTCAAGAATTAGCTTTGTTTTTAATTTATTTTTGTAATCATAAATTCTTTAAAAGAAACATTTCCTTGAAATTTTGATGTTAATCTCATTTCCTTTAATTTTAATGAGAGTTAATGTGGACTCTGTAACATGGGAATATCTTTCTCTTTACATTTTTTTTTCAGCAATCGTTATGAGATGAGTCCATGAACCGTGTTCATGAGTGCCTTGTTAATTTTGCAAATTTACGATAATCTTGTTTAAAAATTCCCGGATTCACCTTATGATGATTAATAATTCGATATAGGAAGAAATCACATGCGTAATCCAGACAAATATTTTCTTAGCTCTATAATGTATCTACACTTATGCTAGAGAAAAAAGCTGTAACAGAATTATTAAATCGCACTTAACTTAATATATAGTCATAAATACGTAATTGCGTCTCTCAAGAAGAGCACGTAATCTGATATCAGTAATTAATTTAATCAGAGCTTGTAACGTGTCTATTTAATACCGAGATACCGACTTACAATTAGTCACCGCGTACCGTTCGTGAGCCGGTTCTATTGTTTTTCTCCTATCCCTATTTTTTTCCACCGGTGTCGATTCAAGACGGCGTATAATTCGATATCGATAGCGCAACCTGATATCCAGCAGTCGAGTTGCTCGTCGACCACGCGCGTCGTCGGTTCCCTGTATAACGTTTCCATGCTCGTCTAGGTGTAACGGTACGGTCTCGTCGGAGCCGGTCTCATCGATATGAATTAACTGATCCTTAACTGTCTCTCTCCCCAGGTATCGTCCTGTATTTTTACTTACTATTAGTTCTGACCCGGCATGTATGTCTCAATTATAATACCGAATTTCGAAAGGTAAAAAAAAGCGTGACAAAAAAAAACATTTATCTTAATTTTTCAACGATATTCTACGTCCATCATTAATCTTAAATCTATCATTAATGTCGAGGAAATCTTGAGAAGGCGTTCCTTAAGTGACAATTAAATTTAGTTAGCTTTGAGCTCTTAATTAAATTTACGAATTATCCCATCGACGGAAGAAGTTCCTGCCCGCTGTTCCAGCTCCTTCTAACGGCAAGCTGCCCGACGTCCTGGCGAAACAGGAGTTTGACGTTCGAAGGAGCACGTGCTAGTCGTTCTCGCTCGTACGCGCGCGCTCGCCAGCTGCAAATATTCCGAAGAAGTGCACGCGTGCACGCACGGGGAGAACACGCGGCCCATCTGGCGCGTGCGTGACCTCCTTGAATTATCCTGACGACTTTCGCTGCAGTCCAGCCTCCGTGCGTATCCTTACGCGGACGTTAGAGCGAGGGACTGACGGATCGGAGCTCTCAAGCTGGAACTGATCGATATTGGTTCTCCTAGGATGCCGGTTGGTGTTTTGATATTTTAATTCAAGAGAAATTTATCCTAATTTGATGGAACAACGGTTCGTTTTGCTCAGACAATCGCTTAATATATTATTACATGATTTTGCATTCAAGAAAAAGAGAAAAAGAAAGAAGACGTCCCAACAAAAAACTTGAGATATTTCATGTAGATGAATGTTTTACATAAATCAAACCATTGTACACGTCTGCTATCCTTGTTCTTTTCTGAAAATAAAAATATTCACAAGCTCCCGGATTAAATCTTCACGCGACGGAGAGCCACCCCTCTCTCTTCGAAGCGGGACCCTATCGATTAACTGTGCCCTAGGCGGGTAGTCCCCGCCCTTCCGCCCTATTCGCATCTCCCCGCGCGGAACCTTTCCACTCTCCGGCCACCCCTTTTCGTCGTGCCGAAAAGAGACGGAGACAACGGGTGTCACAAAAATAGAGACGATGGGGTGGCCGGCCACCCTTCGGCTCCACGTCGACCAATCGCACCGCGAGCACGCCCAGTGACGTCATTCCCCGTGCCCCTTTCCTCGTGTCCTCATAATTAGCCAATCCGATTGCAGGGGGAGAGTTGACTCACCCCTTGGCCGGATTACATTTACGAGCCAATGATTTTTGCAGTGCGATTTGCGTGTGCGTGCGTGCGTGCGTACGTGCGTGCGTGCGTGCGTGCGTGCACGTATGTCCAGATTGCAGACAGAGAGACAAGAAGGGCACAATGGTGCCACCCTTCGCGGTCCCTCTTCCCCTTTCTCCCTCCCTTTCTTCTTGTTACGGGAGACTCTTTGTCCCTGGCGTTCCCTATTTACGGCCCGTTCCTGCCTTTTTACTTTGGCGCCCTGGAACATAGCCCTTCGACTCTCCTCTCCCTCCCCATCCCCGCTGTTCGAGATCCTTTTTCGCTCCTAGTGTCTTGCTGCAGATATTATTTACATGACAAACGTTGCCGATCGTCGCCGTAAACGCGGATCGCGTGCGCCGCGCGCATCGCGTGCACGTCTCGAACCTGGCGAAAGATACCTTCGCCGGACTGCAGGATCGCCGAAATTTCACCGGTGAAGATTTCTTTCGGAGACAAAGTCTGTGAAATCCTTCGAAAACATTGAGAACTCCGCAGAGTTGCATTATTAAATTGCGAGCTCAACGAGCGAAGTAATTACGGTGCGTTGAATCCGCAAAGTATTTACGACGACATCTGAGGACAGATAGTATGAGAAAATAGAGATTTATGAAATTATGTAATTCGATGCAAAGTTACACGGAAATGTTTAAAAACTGTTTGAAGCAAGTTTTATATCATTTAAATTTTTACACTATCTAGGTAATCTAGGACATATTTTTCAATGTTTAATTACATTCGCATCTGTAACAATAGCAACGAATTGAGACAATCATCGCCAGATCGTAAGAAGTTCTGAAATTTCCACCGAACTCGCCCGACGCCTGTGTGGGAAAGTGTGAAATTATCTGTACCAAAAATGAAATACACGTATATCCACATTCGCCACATTCCTGCCGGGCGAACAAGGGAGGCAGGTTCCCTCAGGGAGAAGAAGAAGATCTCGACAAGATAGCCATTACGCGCGATGCATCGGGAACGCGATGAAGAGCGTAGGCTGACTGTGAGGGTTGGAGGACCCGCCGCGTTTTCTCGTCGACGAAGAAAAGGAATCAAAGGCCGGCAGAGAAGGCTGTGCTTTCAACGGGAGAGGGCCGACAATACGTGGACGCGGAAGCTGCGCTCTACTCCTCGTCCCTGCGGCCCGCGTATGTGAATCTGCCCGAGTATCGGTATCGCTTTCCGACGGGCTGGGATAATCCGCTTACGTCGGTCCGTTCTCCTTCTCCCCGTATACGGCGCATTGTTGCCGGCGTATTGTGAGAAAACAGCATTTTCGACGCTCGAGGTGGCGACAAGAAGAGGACTTAAACTCATCACCGTCACAACAATCGGCACCGCTCGGCGTGGGAGGACACCGGCCGATGCACCTGACGCGAGATGGGTGTGCGTACGCCCCCCGGGGTTGTCTCCTGCGCAATTTCTCGGAGGAATGATGTTAATTTCGGAGAAATCACGGAAACCACGAAGCTCTCTTAATTCGGCGTTACTAACGCTGACAATGAGTATGACACACACAAACTTGTTAACGTAGCATTATTTTTACAACTGCTTTGCGTCCGGAAAGTTTTGAAATAATTTCCAAAACAATTTTCAAGGACCAAACTTAATTTAAGATATTCTAAAAATTTCATACGGTTTAAGCTCTCATTTATTTATTTTAATTTTATATTTCATGCTATATATATATATATATATATATATATATATATATATATAATATTATTCATGACCTGATTTTTTTTTATGAATCAATTCTCACAGCAAGAATCAGACCTCGTGGTATCACGGAGCCGGATATCTCGATGAAGGGTTGGCATGGACACCCCGACGGGGAAGGGCTCGTATAATCCCATGAATACATAATCCAGATGCAAACAGCCGCTACGCGTGCCTCGATTTAAATGGTCGCGATATTTCACGGATTATAACGCGAATATTTGCACTGTTTTTCACGGTGTCGCCCGAGATCCCGAGTGTTCTCGTTTTGAGATCTCAATCCTTTCGCTCCCACATTATTCCTGAACGTCAGAAACGATGCACACATATTATTTTAACGGTGTATCGGCAATCAATGTCGCATCGATTCTATTTCTTATTTTTTTATATTATCTTGAATTGTTCAATTTATTATATGTATATCCAGATTATATATAATAATTTTCAAAAAATCGTATTTTAAATAAATCAAGTAAATTCATAAAAATTAATTTTATCGGAAAATAGCTTTATAATTCAGCGTCATTTCATTCTTAGCTTTCTGCAAGAGTTTTGCAGTTTATTTTTGAACAAAGAAAATACATTTCTCTGCTCCGTAATTGTCATATTCGCGATTGTGTGGAGGAACAAGATTGATTGACAAAAATCGGGCTTTAAAGGGCGGTGCAAAGCGCCGATGCAAATACAGATAGTCCGACCTCGCGACTTTTTTTCACGGAATAAGCGAACGCGATAAAAAGCCTGGCGTTGATGGATGAGATCGGATTATCGACTTCTTAGATGCACAAAAAATCTCAAATAGATAATCACGATCCGAAAAAAAACGCCACTAGCAAAAATGTTGAAGAGAGGAAACGTTTTCACTTTTCGTTAAAAAATTCAAGAAATTAATCGAGGAAAAGAAGGCAACATATATGAGATGAATTTTTGTCAAAGAGTATTATTATTGCAGTTAACGCGCATACGGCTGCGAACAGGATGACAGACTTAACGACTAAAATTGATTAACACGCGTACAACGCAAATCGGCACATGTTGAAAGAAGGAATCTCTGGATAATTATTAAGGCAGCTGTGAGCGAGATTCGACAAATCATTCCGTCCTGGACGATTTTCCTGTCGATCGCAAGAAAATTAATGGCGAGCTCATCCAAGTCAATTAGATTGCAGTTATAAATGGAGTTTCGTTATGTACAACGTATGTTCTAAACATCAAAGCGATTTTCGCTAAATAAAATTAAAAAATATACAGCGAAGCGGACCGAAGGACTGCTTTTCGTGATTCTTCTTCTCGCGTGCTCCAATTTACAAAATATTTACAATCAGAGTATCCATTCCAGCTCGAGCAAAAATACATTCGCGAACAATTAACCGCTGAATTCGTCTCTGCAAAATGAAAATGAAGATTCCACATTTTCTACGTAAATGATGACAAATATGATTATATATATTGCAACAATATTGGATTCTTGCGCGAATATAAAATAGATAAAATCTCGATAGAATGGAGTATATTTACAATGTCGATATCAAAAGTACTCGTCCATTGCTTAAAGTCGCATCCCAAAATTATATTCATATTAAGAATTATAATATATATATAATTAAAATATAATATATAATTCTTAATATATATTTATAATTCAAAATTATATATATATTACATGCCAGCTTTTTTCATGAAATAGAAATATATCATTAATGAAATATCTTAAACAGTCGACGCTCATACCTCGCGGATACGATACCAATCAACATTACTACATCTGCTAATTCGCATTCGATAATATTCCGAATTGTGCAATGTCACGAATGTCCGCCGTGTCCAAAATGATAGAGGAAATATAAAAGAAAAAGGCCAGGGGTAGAATAAATAACACAATTTATTATTATATACTCCCGTTTCAATAACACAATTGGCGCAAATAAAAGTCGAGAATGTTAAAATAAAACAGCGATAACGCGCAGTAGACTAATGTGTAATCAATAAAACAGTAATAAAATTTGTTATCTGTAACGTCTTGTTAAAGTAACATGTAATAATAGTTCGATGACAGATTGGAATTTGCGGAATTTGCAAATTCCACGTATCATATCGAGTGATAAATGTAATTGCCGGCGCAACTTGGAGCAAAGTTACATACTCGAGACGATCCTCGCTCGAGAACGTGAATCACGAACGGTATCACGCAACGTATGAGCGTAAGTTTAAGCTAAAGTCGGAGCGATAAGTTACAGGACGATAAGTTACAAGAGCATTCAAAAGACACACGCACGCGGGACGCATTCTTTCATATTTGTTTTCTCTCACTCTCGCTTTCTTACTCCCTTACAAAAATAAGTTGGACGGAATAGACAACGAGTATCCTCGTAATTTTCTTACCCCCGTTTCGAAGGCGATTAGGCCGTCCGGATGGAGGCTTGAGCTCCTTTTCCCTCGCCATTCCGCGAAAATACTTGGCAGACTGCAATTCGCGAAAGTCTGTGCTCTCTAAGAGTGCTATTAAATGGCTTTAAGCATGTGCAAGGTGATTCCAAATCTCGCGACCCGAGGACAACGCGAAACTATCGAGAGGATGAATAGAATGAGAATATTTACCCGTATAAAAATACAAAATAAGAAAACCAATTTTTCGTGCCTATCGTCGTCAAATTTTTCCGTTCGTGAAAAATAATGAATGTCTCACAAACTTTAATGATTTAATTTTTTGAATTTTTGTCTCGAATTTTATCCGTTTCTTTTAACTTCTGATTTTTGCGCAGAATTACTTTTCTAATATATTCTAATATCATCGAAACAATTGAAACGAATCTGTTATTCTCCTTAACACAACGATTTACTTTTTCGTAGGACTTGTAATGAAAATTCTTTTCCAACGCGAAAGGCTGGAGCAAAATATGGTTGCGGAGACAGAATGTGGTAACGCGCTGTACAAAAAAGAAAAAAAAAAGAAAGAACACGTGAGTAAAATTAACGAAAGAATTGTACGCTTTATTACATAATACTTCGAGGCAACGTGTTAAAGGTTGTAACACCTACATCTCTTGGGCACCGTTTCGCCCTCTCGTTTGTGCAATGCACGGTTTTCTTTTCCTCGAGGACGAGAAAACGCGAGCGTAGGTCTCGCTATGCGGACGACGATCGCACAAGTATTGCACTATATGTATAATAAATAATCCTCTATTGGCAGCAATATCAGGATCGCCTCCTGCTATGTTGGAAGGAAAAGCTGAACGATCGACTTAATTAACAGAAGACGCGATCGACTTAATAATTTATATAAAACATGAAATCAGTAAAAGATTAACTATCGCGACGATGATAACAAAAGAATGCGAAGAAGGCACTTAGCCACAATTATCTCGCCTCGATCTCTTCAATTCATCACTTATTTTCGAATAGCGACTCACGTGATAGAATCACCAAAATACAAACCCAAAAACGGAGTATTAAAAGTCGGGATACGCAAAAAATTGTCGCGACAAGATTAAAAAGGCAGTGAGCGACATTAATCCTCGCCGCAAGTTGAATTCCAAAAATAATTCGCGAAATGGATTCTCATTACTTTAGGCGATTAAGAGTAAGAATTACAAGGACCACAGAGAGTTCTGCTCTAAATACACATCATATAAAAAATACTTCTGCGATAAATACTGTTTCGCATAATACTAATCTAATTTTCATTGCAAGGCCGTGCGCGTGAAATATGAAAATATAGAATGCTCTTCTTTTACATTGCAATTAGTGCAATGCTTAAATTAATACTTCGATCTCGTCGCGCAATCACTGCCTTTTAATTAGTCACGACAAGGCGAGGTCGTAAAACGGCAAAACACAAAGAGATCACAAAAACTATCTCACAAAGTAGGCGCGTATTGTCTTCAGGGATTTATTTTGCTCCCCTGTATCTTTCGCGTGCTAATTAAAACATTCATTGAGGCGACAAAAATAGAGTATAAAAAATTGTTCGAAAATCCTTAAAAAGACACCTTACGTGGTGCGTATATAATAGCGACACCGCATCGAAGATTTATCAACGACACATTTTTGTATTTAGTATTCACAGTAGACACATTTTGTATTCTATGAAATATTAGGCAATTACAAAATGCAGGGGCAAAATGCAGTTCATGATCCACGGATGCTAGCGTAAAAAAATAATTTAAACGTGAGTATAAAAAACGAATTGTTCGTCGATACGCGCTTTCTCCGTTCCAATTCCCGATCGTTCCCGTCCTTTTAGGCGCGTACAAGCTCTCATTTAGGCTTTCACGCCTTACATTGTACGACTTTGTCTCTCCGTGGGGTCAAGGTATCTACGCTTACGTTAGAGTTGCTTTATTAATAAATAGACGCAAATACCTCTTGCAAAAATACAATTTCTCTCGTACGCTAAGAAAAGTGTATTACATTCTACGTTACGCTTCGTTATTCGTTTAATCGTATTAATTCTCGTCTCCGCGGACTTGAGACTGATTTTAATAGAAACGTTCGATAATCATGTGTGATCTGTGGCAAGAAAGGCGCAAAATATCATTCAAAGAGACTTTTGTGCTATGCGAACGAACAGACGCTCATTCGGAACACTTCCCGACTAATTTCTATCTGCGAATTTGAAATCGATATACTGATGCATCGGGATTTGGTGGATATTTTTAAAATTCCTATTTGATTGTTTTATTTATATAATTAAAGATCTTATTAATTGACGCACGTAGAAATATAAATACTTCCAATGGAAAAAATGGAACTTCCAATGGAGTTTAATTTTCACTGTTCTCACGCGGATCATTCGATTTAATTTAATTTATATTTTAAAGACTCCGATATGTGCTTTTATTGTTTTAAAAACATCATCTTATAGCGAATTCGATTGGTCATACTAGTGCGCACTCAGTGCACATTAAAGCCGTTATACACTGAATGTGAAATTGAAATATCTTGAATAATAAAATGTCCAATAAATGTTATAAAAAAAAATAGCACAATAGCACGATAAAATGAATTAGATTTCGGTTTTTAATGTTTCTATATTTACGTTAAGAATTCATCCTAATACGTCGATTTATGAACAGTGGCTTTGATGTGTACTCAGTGCGCATTAGTGCGACTAATCGAATTCACTATTAATAACAGGAGTATATTTTTAGACTTACTAAAAATAATTTAAATTAACCGATGTAGAGATTTAAAAAGAATAAAAAGAAAAAATCCTAAAAATATCTTCAAAGAATCGGTTTTTTTTCAAATTGATAAAATTGATGATTTAATCCTGATGTTTCAGTATAATATTAGATATGTCTTTTCTCGCTTTCACCCGCCTCTCATTTAACTCCATAAACTTTTCTTGGTCTAGGTTACTTTTTTCCTTGCCTTCACCGACGCTCCCTCTTTCTTCTTTCTTTTTTTTCGCATTAATAATGACTTGTTTGACTGTTCGGCAAATAAGTAACGAACGTCTCGCAATTTTGTTCGCTTTCTCCGAGAATCGGTGCGCGACTGCGGGGATAACAACAAGGAGAAGGCAATCGGTAAGCGGATCGATCGAGGATGATGGAAGAAAGTGGCAGCAGCAGCAGCAGTAGGATACTTCACGAGCCACGTGTTTTCACAGACGTTTTCTCAACAATGTACCGTGTTCTTGTTGCTACTCTTTGACAGAGTTTGTTTCTCTTCCATTTGGCGGCCACAAACGCGGCCTTCGTTCCGTTACTGCTGGGCCGATCATCGGGAAGGAACCGATAGTCGTCGACCGACGACGATACTGGCGGTCGAATTCACGAGGGTCTCATGCGGCGCCGTTCTCGAGGTCACTCGAGGCTCCTGATGAGCACCGCCAGTTCGCGGAACGAAGCGCCGAGTTTGCCGGGCGTCGATTGCTTCTTTAGCAAGATTGCCCGTATCGCCGAAAGCTTCTCGTAACAGGAAAGGCACTTATGATACCTGGAAAGAGAAGAAGAATGGCTCCTGAAGTTTCCGCGTCAAAGATGAAGCGACAACGATGTGTGTGTTACGTTACAGAAAATATTATCTTATTTTTCTAGCATAATATGCTGCTCGAGTACATTTTTTCTCACTAATAAAATCCTCGACATCGGCACTAAATTTATGCGTCTGAGGAAATAATTTCTTAAATCAAAATTTTCTACTATTTAAAAAAATCAGACAATATTAAATTTAACTCTTTTATACGAATATATTCAAGGAATCTGAATTATAAGGTTCATTGTAATATACTAAATATATCAATAAGATAAATCGATAATTTGTCAACTGAGAATTATTAATAAAATCAGAACAAAATTATTCGAACAAAAATATTCTATAGTGAATAGGACTCACCGTTCCTCTCGCGACACATCGACACCAATCGTGTGAAGGGGTGCCTCCACGTTGGATTTTATCACTGGGGCGAAATTACGAAGAATAAGTCTCAATGCCGAACAAGCTACTGTTATATACCTGAAACAAACCGAATTTTGGCAAAAATTAATAATACTTAATTAATTAAAACACGTCTAACATTAAAACAAATTATAAATAAATTAAGGAATAAAACGAAATTCTATATTATGTAATTTATAACTCGTTTTGTCTAACAATGGCTCAGACATTCCGGATAAAAACAATCATGGAATGAGAATGGAAACCCGTCTCCCAACACTGATCTGGTCACGCCTGGTCCGTTCGGTAAAACGAGCGTTATTAGGCCCGCTAACGACGCCAATAAATAACGAAAGGCACGAAAGGCTTGCCTGCGCGATTCAGCACGCTCTCGCTTTCGGACGGACGGGCGATAAAGGGTTCGAGCTCCCGTTTGAATCGGCGAGACGAATCGAGAACGGTCTCATGAATGCAACGCGCGCGACGCCGATCGACAATACCCCGTGTAATGCACCGTACACCAGTCGGAGCAATTCGAATTTTATGCGAATTTGTAACAAAATGTGAAACCGATACGAGAATAGTAGGCTTCGAGAAAAGCGTCTCTTCATGGACGTTGAAAATTAAAAAAAAAATGTTTAATTCTTTTTCTTCAGAATAAAATAGAGACACAAGTTTCAGACTTCAGAGTCTAGAGTTAGTTGACTTAAACTTCGCAAATTCTTTCTGTAATTTAATCTTGTCATTTCTATGTACGTACATTAAGAAAAAATATTTGTTGAAAAACGCAAAATATATTTCATCTAACTAAAATATTTAGTCCGATACGTTCAACTAAACTTTATTACAATGACATAAAATATTATATGAATAAACTATACTTTTTTTGTGCGACTAAAAAATTGTTGAATCAACCATTGAGTTAAACAACTGTACAATTTAGTTCGTACAAACGATTTTCTTTTCTCAGTGTAATATCATCAATATATTAACTATAACAAATTAATTTTCTTATTGTTTATGAAGAAAATCTTCCTACACTATGCCAAATAATTTTCAACGTTTTACAAAAATGTGTTTTTTTCCGAAATCAGCAGAGATCTATAGGGATAGAGATAGGCGATAAAGAGAAGCGATCGCGAAATTGGAAAACGATCGGGCGGGGCGCGAGCCCTTCCCCTGACACGTGACACGCGTCTAGACATTCTGGCCAACGATCCCTTTTTTTTCTCACGAGGCACCGGGTCCAGGACGAAAAGCCGCGACGAACGAGCCGTGAAAATGACGAGCGGCCAAACGACTATATGCAAACCGCTACTTTATATAAGTAGTCGTCCGAGATGTGTATATTTGTCTGCGTTGTCAATTTTGCGACCCGTTGATGATTACGAAATCAGAGTGCAAATCGCTCCTTGAAAAATATGAATCGAATATACAAACATAACAACCTTTTCTCCATCAGTACCTCAGAAATATTTTTTAAGTAAAAATAAGAATTGGCCAAATTGATTATTTTTGCACGATAATTAACTGAAAAATTAGCTAAAAATAATTGTTTAACGTCCGATGTTAAATATTGGAATAATTAGGTAGCGAAATAGTTGTAACAATTTTTAGATAAAGAGTAAGTTAACAAAATTATACTCTATTGCTAAAGCTTTAGCTTTTATGTAATTATATTGCATAAAATTATTATATATATATATATTTATACATATATATATATATGAATATTAAATATATAATTATATAATTTCCGAGTAGAATGGCAGGTACTAATGAATGGCTCGCTGGCCTCGCTATTACGAGTGACTGCGAACGACAGCTGCTAAGCGGCGGATAATTAGTTTAAATTCACTTTTCATGTTATTAAATATGTACGCGTGGGGTGCTAATAACGCCACTGCTATTAACCGGTTCACTGAAATTACTCCAGGCAATCGGCACGAGTAGCCCAATTAAAACAACATATTTCCTAAAACCAAACTGTCGCAGTTTTATTTTTTTTTAAGTCCAAAGATATATGTAAAATATAAATTATAAGAAATTTGTTTAACAATGTCTCAGGAATTTTAAATTCTCTCAGATGTAATTTCGAGTTCTCGGGAAAAATTTAGATTACAATTATGAATAGCAAGGATATGAAAAGTGATAATTGGAAAGTTGTCTGAAACTAAAATTGCTGTTATTTTGTAATAAGTGAACAGAATGAGATAAACACTATATATATATATATATATATATATATATATATATATATATACACATATATATACTATACAAGTTACCTCGTTATAACAAATACATGTATACTTGACAGAAGAAAAAAGTTTCAAAACAAAAAGAGAAGAAACGGGAAGCTCGTTAGGATATTAGTGCAAGATCGAAGCCTAATTTTGGGGAAAATAAGTTTATCGGAAGTTGCACGATCATTGCTCGATACTAATTAATCGTTAAATCAATATAAAAATGATTTGCGGTTCGATCGAATAGGGATTGCAGATGTAGAAAATTGATTATATCATAATAGAATAGCATCCATTTTTCTGGAAAAATTTCTAGAAAATAAAAATTTATGACAAATATTATTGCACATTAATAGTGAAATATGATAAAAATCTAATAAAAATATGTATTCTAAAATTGCGGCTTTATAATAGATTTAAAAAATATATAATTAACGAATATGTAAAACTAATAATCAAAGAAAAATAATCCTAATATCTAAGCAAATAAATGAAAACCGAATTTTTTCTGTACATCAAATATTTTGATAAAAATTTAAAATTAAACTATAATTAGATCTAAAATCCACATAAGTGATAATAGATCATTATCGTATGGTGATAATGAGAGGGCAGATTCTTGCGAGGCAACACGTGCGCGAGGAGTAAAGGGCTGAGGGTGAGTAATGGTAGTCCACAATAAAAGGCGGAAGGAAACAGTCGTTCTTCGTCACGACAGAGCAACAGCTTGGAACTGAGGGCAGTCGGTTAATCGCCCACTTTCGTACGTCAAACGGACATAAAAGACAAGCCCCCTCTTCTCACTCGGATTTATAGCCGAACGGTCAGGAAGTGGCGCGTATCTGACGAGAAACCGTTTAAATTTGCAGTTATGGGTTATAACGGTAATCTAAAACCTCGAATGAAATACCTGCCTCTGCTAAACATTATGATAAAACTCAGTCTGACATATTCCGGTAATAGACCGCTCGGCATATATTGTCGCAAGGAGAATCAACTAGTTCAAATAATTTCTCAAATTTAAAAGAAATTTTCTAGACTTGAAATTTTTTAAAGCCGCAATTTTAGAATTTCGTACTTCACATAAAAAAATTTCTTTCTCGGAATTTGCTCATCTGAATTTTATCTCATGTTATTCCCTCGTCGTGTGTCTAACTCTCGACAAATCTTTTAATCTGGGACGACCGTTCGATGTTGAAGATGACACTCGGCCACCCTGTCCACTGTCATCGCGCCGTGCCGGCATATGCGAGCGTGGCACTTCAAATTTCAATTCACCTCGTGAACAATACAAGCGACACGAAGGATCCATACGTCTCGTCGCATTTGCATCTGCCGCTATCTCTCATTGTTTCGGCTAATTTCGCGCATCGCCCTAACGCTCGCTTCGAATTTCCCTGCTTCGGCAAATTAGCCATTCCCATAGTACATCCCTGGACCTCACGGCACCCCCATTCGAACACGAGGGACGCGCGAGAGACCCTCTTGAAAGGGGTGTCTCCATTTTCTAATACAAATGCCGCACGCAGCGTTTCGCCATTGAAGGTGAAGTAATCTTAGATGATAATAGATGCAAAGCGTACCGCAAAGAGCGATGTATATTCACCGTGTCATCTCTATAAATATAAACGCGTGATGCGATAATGAGACGCGAACGCGCATTGCAATCTGAGAATGCAAATGCGACACTAATTGCGAAACAAATCGATTTGAAAATACTGCGAGTTTGAAAAAAATATTTCAACAAAAGAAATGAGACTATTTAAGATAATATTTGGAAAATAATCACATCAGTCTATCGTTTATTGCAACGTGATCAATGCTTTTGAGAATATCGATCTGGGAATTTCTTGGGAAATATTAGTAAAAAAAATAATATAAAGCAGAATATTTTTCATACTTACATCTCGTATTTACTCTGAAAGAGATCGCTGATGGGACCCAATAAAGAATTGCACAGGTCCAAGTTCCACATCGTTCTGCAAACAGGAACAAAAAGAGACAATTATAAAATCAATTACACGATTTATTAATTAAAATTATTGGATCGATAAGACTACGTACGGTTTTAATGTGAGAATACCCAGAAGATCCACAATGACTGCTAGGTCGTTCATCGCGACTGCAGATTCCACCGCGGCCTGAAATCAATATTACATTTACATTTTTTCCCTTATACGTCTCATACGTTTCTACGCAGAATCAAATAGATGATTACCTTAAGATCTTTGTTATGCCAGAGAGAATATATTATCTGTAATGAGCGATGTCGAGTCTTAAGTACTGCCATCATCGAATCGTGACTACGCATCATGCTATTCAACACCTCGGCTTCCGACATTTCCGTCAGCACGTTCATTTGAGGAAAACCCAACGCCGCAGGACCAGTGTAACTATGCTGTAAAGTATAAATAAAAAAAAATAAAACTCAAGAACTTTCTAGCTCTATAAAGTAGAGAATTTATTAATTTATTATTAATTTATTATTCGCATGAATTTTTAAGTGAAAGGATTATTTACCGGTAAGAAATTTTCCACGTCCAAGCCGTAAGGCTTATCGGCGCTCATCGGTACGAATTCTTCCTTTTCTGTATCTTCGACGTTGGTCCTTATCTGCGAGACGCGTATGTCGACCTTAGGGTTCGGTGGGATTTGAGCCTTATTAAGTAGCTTCCTTGTAGACGATGATGTGGTCGTGGAAGCGTTACGCGCCGACAACGCGGTTGAGGTAGCAAAATTTCGGTTGAGCGACGTCGACCTCGACTGCGCTGTGTTCGGCCTGTTCAACGCAGGGTCCGAAGGACTATGTCTTATATTATTAATTCTGCGAAAGAGAAGCCATTCGTCATTACAAAATACAGCGTTTTTCTAGTACAATTAACTTTCAATCTTAATCAATTAATTTTATAAACATTACGATAAATATAGTCTACATTGTGCAAGAAAAAAATTATCTCTTAAAAATTACAATTTAAAAAAACATTCCAGCTGGTCAAGAAATTAAAATATGTTTTTTATTCTTGTATAACTTGATAAATATTTCTGTTATATTCATAAATATTTAGGAAAATTATTTCTTATACTTATATATATTTCAAGAAATTATATATTTATTTATTGTCATGCAATACAGATACTTACTGTACAGGATAGTCGCTTTCGTATCCCTGCTCCCCGTCCCTGCTGCTCTGCCTCTTTAGGTAGTGCTTCGGAGAATCTGGGCTGGGAACTCTGTTCTTTAACTTGCCGTCGTCCATCACAGGAATTACCGCGGCCATCGGCGCGACGCGCGGTGTCAGAGTCGAGTTCGACCTTTGCGGTCCTAAAGGATGGGGAGATGCCGTCATCGTTTGTTCGTTAGCGGCCACCCTTTTCCCCGGAAACGGCGTGATGTTTTGCCGCAATGGTGGTATTGATGCGAAGTTCTTGGACGCTCGTTGATTCAGACTATTATTTGCCTGCAGATTCGCCCTGATCTGGCTCGTCGTCGTGATCGAGTTCCTCTGCACCGGTGGCGAGGACTTGATCGGTTGAACACGCACTGGTACCGGCTTTGTCAGGGATAACGTGGGCGCCGGTGGAGGCGGCGAAGAGGGGGATGGCACCGATGGCACCTCTTCGCGCTCCGTCGTATTCAGGTTTGACATTGAGGTAGAGAGATTTTGCAGTATCTGTGGCTGCGCCGGATCTAAAGTAGATTAACAGTCTATCAATGATATTCCTCTTATCCTACTCATCTTCTTTTGTCTACAAAAATTTATTCAAGAATCTCTTAAAAGCAAAATAATAGTAACCAATCAAAGAATAAAAATTTTAAATGAGATTTTCCTCGTCTAATTAAAAATATTAAATTTTCATACAAATTAAACTTATAAATAAGAAACATTTATTTACATATTAAATTTCTTAAAAATCGTATTTTAACATGCATCATGGACTGAACATCTTATTCTACTAACATTTGATACATTCGGAATTTCGAATACATTCCAATGCCATAGTTAATATTTCGTTTCGGAACTTATGTTGTAATTTAGTAAATTCCAATTCGTGCAAAGGTTACTGACACTCACCTATGTCGTGAGGCTCCTGGAAAGCCTCGAGGGATTCAGGAGGTGGTGTGCGAGACACTGCAACATATCATGCGCGGCATGCTCATTCACAAACTATACAGCGTTTGCATTCAGATTTAGTCGTGTTCGATATGTTGTGTGTGCATTCGATGGGTGATTGTGAGGGATCGGATTAGATGTTAGACTGGAATTTTTGTCGCGCATAGACACACACACGCGGTGAACAATGAGACATTACAATGCGGATGTAGCAAATCACTTACACGCCCTACTCGGCTGAAAAATGTCCCTATAGTCTGTTACGTTGGGTATATCCGCGTAGGTGACCTCGTCCTCCGGATCGGTGCCAGATTTATCCGCTTCTTCTATCGTTCGTACGTCCAATCTGCAAACGCATATAAATGTACGTTACGATGATTGATTAGTGTTAAAAAAATAGCATTAAAATTAAACTTCATAAAAAAAACCCACGTATGCTTCTTCAATCCAATCGGTCGTTCCCTGGAGAAGCTCTTCCTCAGAGAATTTCCATGACTGAACGGCGAACTCACGGCGGATATTCCTCCCAGCGGTGCAATCTTCTTCAAATCGCACACATACAGAACGACATTCGCGGTATGAAGACTTGCACCGATCTAAAACAATTTTACGTTTTAAAACACAGCAAAAATCAATAAACATATTTGAGAGTTAAAATCTAGTATTTTGTCATACTAATTGGTTTTGAGCTACGGCTATGTCCTGAACTTTTCCCCAGCCGGTCGGTATCGTGTCCAGGGTCCTACCCGGCTCCCAGCCGTAAACCTTTAAGACGTCGTGGCTACCAGCGAACAGGCATTCTCCGCCTTGACTAAAGTATAGACACCTGAAACAGCGCAATAATAAAAAAATATTAGCATAATCCAACAATGTTATAGAATTATTTTAAGTTCTTCTAGCTCACCGGATAGCCGAAGAATGATTCTGTTCCGTGGAAGATACTAGCTGAAACGACTCCAAGTCCCAAAAGTGGACCGTTCTGTCGGCGCTACCGCTGGCCAATAAAAATTCATGCGGGTGAAACTCGACAGTTGTAGCCGACCCTCTGTGTTCTGAAAATTCCCTTAGTTGTCTACCGGCCTTTAGGTCCCACAGCTAATTTAAAAGTAATATAATGGTCAATGTCTCACATATTCATAAGAATGAAAATTGTACAATATATGTGCAAAATGATAAGGTTTAATAGTGAGATAAGATGTGATAAATATATAGATATAATTCTAGAAAAGAATGACTCACCTTGACCATTCCCTCCTCGCCAGCACTGGCAATCCACTGTCCATCGGGACTGAATTTTAAACTATTCACAGTTCTGTTGTGCCCCTTGTATGTAAAAATACAGCCCTTCCTACGGATATCCCACAATTTAATTGCCGTATCTAAACTCCCAGACGCTAGGAGTTCCCCATAAGGATGGAAGTCCATGCAACGTATTCCGGATTTGTGTCCTGTTAGTGTTCGCGCCAGCTTGGCGTGCTCCAGGTCCCAAATTTTCAGCGCACCCGTCTGTGAGCCAGCACATACGAGATCTTCCGTTTGCCCGAAACGTACGCATTCTATGGGAGTGGTATGACCACTCAGGCTCTAAAAAAAAGAGCATAAATCTCATAATAGTTTCAACAAAATTTGAATTTAATAATAATGCTCAAAGTACAATTTAATGTTCAGAACTCTCTCAAAATTATTTTACTCTATATAAAGTACAAATCATTCATCTTTAATGTTGAATTGCGTAACAATTACCATAATACAATTCTGCTTCCCAACAGCCCATAGGTTCACCTTTTTGTCGTCACCGCCTGTGACCAGAACACGACCCGACTTGTGGCCTAACGCCAAGCAATTGACGTTCGGCGTATGAGCGACGAATTCCTCTGTGCCAAAAAAAGACAAACATACATTTCACATACATTTCACATACATCTCACACATATGCATGCTAATTTATTCATATAAAGTATTAACGCGATGAAAGAGATGCGATATAAAAGGTATTACTGTGTCTCTTGATATCTTATATCCATCTTTTACGTTTAATAAACTAATGGACGTTGCTCTTATCACGGTTCACTCATTTATTTATGGACATGAAAGTTATATAATTTTCTTTTTTTATGTTAGAGAAAAATCAAACTATTTACTCGACAAATAAGAATTATCTGAGCTTCTTAGAAACTGAACTGATTAACTTCACTTTTTGTAAATTTCTTAATTTTATTACCGGAACAATTTATAATTATATTCTCATAAATTTTCTTTGCCTCTAATTTCATGGACTCTATTAATTTGGCATCTGAGAGACTCATTTGAAACTCATGAAACCAACAGGCGTGAAAATTCTCTGTCTTTAAGAAATCGGTAATTTAATGACAATCTCTGCTTTCCCGGCAAGTAACTTTTTTAAGCTAAATGCCAGTAAACGAGTTATGATTATAATAGGAAAAAATTAAATTGAAATCAGAGATGGCTCATTCAAATTGAGAAATTAAAGAGAGACAATCTCGTAGCTCATTTTTATCGGCGAGTATCAATTCAAACATTTTTTTGCGTTATTAAAAAAAATAGAATTGTCATTCCTACAAGAATTATTCATTCATAAAAACAAGTGGAAATCTTCTGTCCATTATAATCCAGCTCAACCGTGGGAGAAGTGACTTCTCATTCTCGCCGCGGGACAAATACCCGACTGAGCCAGATGTAACCATAATTGGAAGAAACCGCGAGGTAGCACCTAAGTGGGCAAGTAAACAGAGACTGTTTACCCGTGGGGATCTCGCGGAAAAGCAAGGATTCTCGTCGCGGAGAAGGAACTAGAGAGAGACAGGATGCTACAAAAAGAGGAAATGACGAGAGAGACAGGGGGGAGAGAGAGAGAGAGAGCGTGAGAGCGCGCGCGCGCGCGCGCGCGCCAGGATCCTCATCCTTCCTGACGAACAATGATCTTACGGAGCTTCCAGGATCTCCTCGTGGACGAGGCCATGCTCGCGCCGCGCGCGCGGACTTATTTGGCTGCGACGGCGATCCGTGGTCTCGGCTGGCGCACGACGTACGATCTTCTCTCGCTGCCGCCGCCGCGCGAACGTAACATGTTTACTAGCAGCCTCCTCCTCTTCCTCTCGTGGTCTCCGCTCCGCTGACCTCCTCGGCGGCCTGACCGGGCACCGCGGCGCGTGGCGTCGCGTCGCGTCGCCGCTCCCCCCGCGGGGAGGAACGTGGAGAAAAGGAAACGCGACGCGCTTGTCGCGAGAGCGCGGAGAACGGTCACCTCTCTCGCTCGGGAAAAACTGCCAGTGCCACCTTCTCCCCCGCTACCGTCCGGTATCACATCTCATGAACCTGTCACTATCTATCCGTCTCGCTCGCTCGCTCTTCTGCGCGAAGGCTCGCCAAGTGACGTTGCGTCTCCTCGTCAGATGGCAGCGGCTGTTGCCGATGTCGATAAGGCAGGTAGGTGTAATTGCCGAGATAAATATATGCAGTATAACGCCCCCCTCCCCCCTCCGATTTTCATAAATCTTTGTAAATTTGTATATTTTCATGCGTGGAATCCTTTCTGAGAAGGAAAATCGTCGCTCAAGTCCCACTTATTTGTGATAGAAAACTTTTTTATTTATTAAATTATTAAATAAAGCAGAGAATAATTTGTGATAGTAATTAAAATCTTTCGGTTTTCCCTGTTAGTAGTGCACCGCAGCGCATGCGCCGTATCCTTACAACCATAAATTTATCATGTTCTTACTTACCGACATCAAAAAATTTTAAAATTAAATTATAAAAAAATGGGTCTTGAGCAACGATTTTCCTTCTCAAGAAAAATTCTACGCATAAAAATATACAAATTTACAAAGATTTATGAAAATCGGCGGGGAGGAGGACGTTATACTTCATATTTACCAATTGCCGACAGAGATTTCTCCTATTATCGGCGCAGTGGAAGGTTTCTAACCTACAAGACTAATCTATAAATTGTAAAATTGGAGTTCGCTGAGACTACTCATTTCGGGCGTATCGTATTGCATTTTTCATGTTAAAATGTAAACTATGCGATTGAAAAAATGAACGAATTGTTGATAAGAAAAGCAAAATTGAAATGGAATTATGACACTGGCGATACTTGCAAAAAACATCAGATGATCGAAAATTCTTATACATATATATGTTTACATCAGTGTATATAAAAGAATATAATTTACGTATTATATATAATTGATGGATTCGGCGTGACGTAGCGTGATATCAAACTGTGATAGAGATTGAATGTAGCTTTAGGTAATGATTAAAAAATCCGTTATCTACACAGATGATCTGGAAACAATGTTTTCTAATTCTAATTATATCTATATTTTTTTTAATTTATAGGTCTGCTTTAAGAAAGAAAACACAAAATCTTAGGTTATATTATTATTATTGTTGAATTTACATTTATCGAAATGATGTGGATACTTTGGATGCGTTCTGGCTTTGTGGCAAACCGCAAATTTCTCTTGCCTAGAGCTCTCAAAGAAAGCTACTCAACGTACATTCAAGGGCAATCTCCTCAACCCCGTGTGCGAGAGTACTTCTATTATGTTGACCATCAAGGCATGGTATTTTTCATTTTATCTGTTAGTTAAGCTGCAATATGTGTTATTAGTGAATAAGCAAATGTCTCACAAATAATTAACTTTATATTTATTACAATCTCTTACAGTTGTTCCTGGATGATGTTCGTATAAGGAATTTCACCTCTTGCTTTAAAGGTATGTAGTGTTTATATTTTGAAAAAAAAAACACCTTGTTCTCATGTATATTGTAAATTCTGTTGCAGATAAGAAATTCCTGGCGTTCTTCTTCAAACATCTGAGGAAAAATAATACTGGCCGTTACACGGACGACTTTCCGTTCTTGTCGATCTGTGGTGTGGAGAGAAATTTTATAAGGTGCGATGATTTGCCACTGGTCTTTACAAAGGTGATTCAGAAACATAACGTGGAAACTGGCGCAGAAGAGGACTGGTTTAGTTACGCACATGCAGATGATTTGTTAATGGTAATTTCACAGAATAAGTCGTTTAAAATAAAATTGCAATTTTAACAGTTTTACTGACAACGCAAATACTAACAAATTTTCCACAGGTGCCATTTGAACCGCGACGATTATTTATGAATGTTAAAACGGGAAGAGTATATCATCCTGCACCAGAGAAAGCAGGTGGAGTCGGCTTGGTGAGATCCAATTTGGCTATTGAATTCAGCGGTTCGTTCAATTTCGAAAACGGCGAGGGAAACGCGCCGACGCATTTCGTATGGAGAGACAAGCGATACCAACTCGATATGGAATGGTACAGAGACAAACTGTCATGAATAATTAGATAAAAATAATAAAGTTTTGTCCATAATTTATAAATGGTCTGGTAACTACATAAAAAAGATCTCCACATGTCCTGAACATGAACATATTATTCAACAATATATTCCCTTTTTTTACAGTTTTATCAAAGGTATATATTTTATAAATTACACATTTTTATAAATGTATAGTATAAATTTATATATATCTGCTTATATACATGTTTTTTAATATTTTAATATTCTATATTTTGCACAACATTAACATACAGTCGAAATGTCAAAGATCTTGGCGGTACTGTCGTCGGAAACAGTCAACATTTTCTTCTCGTCACTGAAAAATTATAAAACGTATCGATAAATACTACAGAAACTATCAAATGTGTTTCACAAACAAAAATTCAGTATTTTACAAACAGAATGACGCTAGAGCCTCAAAATGTTATCAAAGATCAGAACATTTTTAATCGCTCGAGAATATTAAAATGTAAAATAATCGAAACTTATTATTTTAATTTATGATGACAATTATTTTTCGATGTATACGATGACTATCCGAAATTAAGTGGAAAGGATAATTAGTACACAACAAATTTGCTTGTTAATGATTTACCTGGATATGCATAAGTCATATAAAGCCGCTTTGTGTCCTGAGAACAATCGAAGGCATTGGCCTGCTCTTGCATCAAAACATCTTATTTTACCATCCAATCCTGCCGTAAACAATATCGATGTCTTAGTCCAAACCAATTTTGTGATACCTCCTTCCTGGTCCAGTTCGTGCCTAAGAGTCTGAAAAGAATTATAACTTAGAATAGCTTGTCTCGGTATATTCAAAGAGAAAAACTTTAGGTATAAATATAAAGAAAGTTACTTGTTTAGAAATATCCCATATGTAAATTTTTCCTTCTATGTCACTTATAACTGTACCAGTTGCAGCAGCAGGGAATGTGGGATCTTTACAAAACGCCGCAGTCTCTGTATTATTGACATTATTAGCTCCATTTTTATTTAAATCTTGAAGTACACAAATTACCTGAAAAGTATTTTTCAATATTACTCATTATTTGGAAGCTATAAATCAGGATAACGTGTGGCTTCATGCGAAAGATAACTAGCAAGAATTTAATTCTTTAACTTATAAAAATTAATTAGTAATAATCTGGAATAATTAAGCACTACTTTAATCTTTATACAAGGTAAAAATCTTTACAACTTTATCAAAAATCATATCTTTAATTATAAAAAATGGAAAAAATAATAGGAAAAAAAATATGAAGACAGTATTACTTTTTCTACATACTGAAAAAAATATATCTATAGAAATTTACCTTGCCGTTATGTGCTGTGCTTAATATAGTCTGACTCTGCAGCGATACCGAAATCAACAGATTATTATCCACGTGACAATCAAGGGCAATGATAGCGCTTGCATGTCCACGTGATCGTGTTTGGTCATGACGAGTGGTAGACAATACAGCGTTCGTTTTTAAATCTATTACGTGAATCATGCCACTTTGATATCCTATTGCGGCGCGTTTTCCTGAAAGGAATTAAATTAGATGTTACATTTTTCTGTTCTTTTAAAGAAATTTAAGTATATTATCTTACCATCTGGTAGAATTATCCCAGTCTCTGATCTATCACCGGTACCCTGTGCAAAGATTTTACAATCGTCCTTTCGTGCTTTCAACATATAAACTTCCCCCGTTACGACACCTGCTATTAAGATGTCACTGCAATGGTGCCATTTTATCCACTAAACAATAAAAAAAAGGGTTATTACTTAACTGCCGTTAATGATTATACTTAAAAACATTTAGCTATAAAGAACAAAAATTATTCTTTATAGCTAAATATTTTATACTTTTAATTTTTTTCGTCCGTAATGTCTAATTGAATGTTTCATTTTAAATTTGAAAAAAGCATAACATACGACTATAAAGAACAGTTTTAATAAGCGCTAATTACGAGCACTCACGGTAATGTCGTTCACCAAAGTAGTTTCCCATACGCAAGTCTTATCACTTATTCTCCACAAGTTTATCTTGCCGCGCATGTCGGCCGTGGCCACGTACTTATCATTGTAATTAAATTCAGTAAATATAACACTGTCATTATGGCTCGTGTTAATATTGAGAATACATTCGCCTGTGTTGACATTCCAGAGGTACGCCTTGTCGTTTTCGTCTCCTGTCGCCGCTAGTTCGCCGTCCTTACTTAAAGAGCAGCAAAACACTGTGAACCCTGAAATCAACCCTGAAGAGTGAGTTGATGTCTCCTATGTATTAATCGGTCTTCTATGGAGATAAAATTTTCAGTCTGGGACAGAATTTAATTTAACTTTAAGGGTCGGGGATACTAGCAAGTGCTACAATCCTTGTCATAAAACTCTAGTTTTTTTTATTACAAAGATTAAGGCGGCACTCTTACCCTTCTCGTGGCCGCGAAAAGTGCACACGGCGTCGTCGTTCTCCACGCGACTCGCGTTCTCCTCCAGCGAGTTCTCATTTTCGTTCTCGGACGAACTCGCGCTCTCGAAAATCGGGTCGTCCAAATCGATGATCTCCTCGACGTCGCCGTCCAGGAATATCTCGTTATCGGAGTCGAGATCTCTCACATCGGGTGGAGACGGCGGGCCGTGTTTGTCCTGCATCTGACGAAAAAATCCCAATTAATCGGCTGTGCGTCGCTTAATCAACAAAATTAATGCTGACCATTACGAAAATAATCTTTGATCTTCTAAATTTCGTCCAGTTTTGGAAAATTAGAAATATTGCATGTGTTCATAACACGTGTTCTTCAAAATACATTTAAACACTGAATGAATTTGTAAGAGCCATTTCCTTTTGCAACTCTCGTTGCACTCGTCATCTTTCCTCTTTTTCTCTCCTAACACCTAATCATGTATATCCGTGTTATTTCAAGTGCAGAAAGTGCAACCACAAAGAACAAATTTATTATAGATAACTCGTAATACGCGAAAGTTTTATCGACCCGAAAGTTCATGACGCCCTCTCGATAAATCTGCCCGCTAAAATTAAATTTGAAATCTGGATTGACGAAGGTGCTACAATCCTTATTATAAAACTTTAATTTTCCTTATTACATAGATTGTAATATTTCAAATGCAAATGTTTGCAAATATTGCGGCTTTTGACATATAAAATATTTTTATAAGAGTAAAATAGAAAAGAACGTGCACAAAGACCAGCTTTTATTCAACAGCTATATCGAGTCTATTTTAAAGGGAACCGACGCAACGTTGTTAATTGCACAACAAGCTTTCTGTACATATTTGAACACTTTATATTAATATATATATATATGGCACATTCATATACATATATACGGCACCATATGCTATATTACTATAACGATCTGTGACGATATGTTATATACAAATGTTCAAACATAAATGAAGACAATATAAGAGCACTGTATAGATTATTGCAACACACAACAAAATCTTTACACGAATCCTATTTTTATTTTAGAATCAGGACTCGATCCAGATTATGCGCTAGCTGGATTTTCTACACAGTAGAAGTTCATCTAACTGCAACTTGCTCAACTGCATTCTTTTTATTAAATGCTTAAGTTTGTCTTCATTATTCCGCCTTCAGCGACTTCTTCTCTTTCCTCTTGATAGGATTTTTCTTGCAGTCGCTATATATGTTATTGAGATCGAATGCAGCCTTCACGTTGTCCTGAAAAATTGTGACAAATCAATAAGAGAGGGTAGAATTACACAAGATTTATCAAGTTGAATGACGTGATATACCAGCGAGAAAAGAAACTTGACGAGCTTTCCTTTGTGATCCGCGTATGGACGACGTTCCACTTCCTTGCCATCTTTAAAGAGTATTAACGTTGGCAGTTGCTTACTCGTGCTAGAGTCGCTGATATGATACTTTGCTGCGGCATCCGGATACCTTCCGACATCCACCTTGCCGAACTTGAAGTTCTCCAAAGAGTATCTAAATCAATTATTTTCAATGGCAGCAGATATACAAATCCCCACGATCAGATTGTATTTAATTAAATGGCCTTACTCCGCGGAGAGCTCGGAAAATATCGGTGCAAAAGTTACGCAGGCTGGATTCCATGCAGTGTAGAATGTCACCAGCCATGTTACTCTGGTGTCACGCTGCAGTTCTTCCTGCAGTCCATTCGCGCCGCGCAGATAGACAACATTTTCAGGTCCCTGATACGTCGGTTCCGGCAATACCAATCCACATACTATGCATAAAGTATAATTATATATCGCCTGTGACACAGAACAGTCCATTCAGTGAATATGCAAAGTCCTGAAAGAAGTGTGCCGAAATTTGAAAAATGATATAATGTTCCAAAAAATCAATCTTGAAATTTGAGAAATATGACAATGTTTCAATTATACATAACTCTATTATTATTATATTATGTATAATTTTTCGGAACATTTCATTTCTTATATTTAAATTTCAATTTCTAGGATTGACTTTTCGGGACTTTGCATGTCCACTGTTCATTAGCGAGATGGTTTCGCATCTTCTCTTACGTATAAAAATAAATGCAAATAGAATGCCCATCCGTACATCCGCGTAAAACCACAGGATCAAGTTCGCCACTTTTGTATACACGAAACTGGACGTCAAATAATTTATCATAGTCACACTGCCAGTTTTTCTCGTCCTAATCATGATGACGATCATGAGGAAAAAGAGAATCTCTGTTTCCCTCTAAAAGTACAAGTGTTATTAATAAGACAATTGAATATTATCAAGATTATGTCACCGATAGATCAGTATAACTCACCCCATCGAGCTCGCAGTCGTCTTGAGCAAATATATAATTACAGACAAAAGGAAGGCGCTTGGAGAAGATGTAGGAAACACTGAGGAGGATATTTATCAAATAGTATGGTTTAACGAGCAACTTTAAGTCCTTTTTGAACGACATTTCGGGCGGTCGAAATAAAGCGATGATTTTTACAATTAATGGATTACACTCTCGCGTGCCGAAGATCGAATTATTATCAAATGACAATTATTGTACGATCTGTCGCACAGGAGACCATCTATTTTCCCTTTGGAAATTCGCGAAGGCGATCACTATCTCATGTACATGGTGAGTGAGGTGCCGTCAGCTGTTCCGCGAGACTCATTCATGACGTGGTCAGTGGATCTGAAATAAAACAGTTAGAAACGTGGCTACGATAGACGCCTCTGATTTCTGTATATTACTCGGATATGTGCGTAGACGAACGGGTTACACAACGCGAACGCGATACGTACATCGCTAATATGTCAAATTTTCTTCGTGGACGAGATTTATTGCCCATTTATCGTGCTATTGAAGACAGTCAGCTGTAGGTAAATCGTCGCGATTATCCTACGAACTGGCGCGCCCGTCGAAATAATAGTAGAGCGCTGATATTACCAACTGTCGATTACAATTGTCCCAATTAAAGGCCGCGACACAGACTTTTGCATAACGCATAAAGAGATCAACCAATCAAAGTTCTCCATTTCTCTCTCCAGGTAGGAAATAAAGAACTCTGATTGGTTAATTTCCTTATGCGTTATGTAAAAGTTTGTGTCGCGGCTTTAAATATTCAAGGTCCGTAAATGAACGGGAAGGGAAGGAAGATCTTCTCATGAGCACCATTTTGGGGCTACGTAGTAACCGCCATGTTGGGGCCAAATGTGTTAATATGAATGAGAAGACCTTCCTCCCCTCCCGTCGTTCATCTACAGACCTTTCCAGCAAACATAAATGTAATAGTTACATAACATAGTTACAAATGTTATATGTAATGCAACTATTAGACCGGCTTCACACCTTAGTAGAAAAGTAGAAGCAGAAAAGCAGAAGCCCAATCAGAACTCTCGCTCATAGTAGGCAGTATGTATTGGTATATACTACTACATATTGTCTACTATGAGTGAGAGTTCTGATTGGGCTTCTGCTTTTCTGCTAAAGTGTGAATTCAGCCCTACATCTTTATGTAACTGCTACATTTGTGTTTGCTGGGTTGGTAGTAAGAGGTGGGGAGCGAGATGCGAAATATATTGTCATATATTTCGCGCCGAAAAAATATTGTCTGCGTTCGTTTTCTCTCCCAATTTCTTCCACTGCTAAACTATATTGAAAATCTATAATATACGTAATATACGTATACTCTATAGATTTTTAGTATAGTATATGCTCCCAGTGAGAGAAATTGGGAGAAAACGAACGCAGGGTTTGTCACGTAGCGAACTGCGAGTGGGCGAGCAACGCTGCATGACAATATTTTACATGCCTACTGACAATGAGTTCCACCTATTGCTTTCTACGCGTTGATTCACTCATACATTTTAATTAATTACTCAATAACTATTAGAAATTTTGCAAAATGACTTTTACATGACTTTTCTTCTCGGTTTGATCCAATCTACCTCTAGTTTTCGTTTTGGCAACCTTAAATCAAACACTCCGTATAAAAAGAAATTGTTACATTATTCGTTTTGCTATTACATATGTATGTGTATATTATATTATCAATACACAAAGACGTTCATACCAGTCAGCGGACATCACTTGAGTGGAGACCACAATTTGTATGGGCGGTCCTGCAGTGCGTGAAAAACGAAATACGCTACGCATGTATAAACAAAACACGAAATTGGAAATGTCGATAATTTCCTACATTATCGATCTCATCGGAGTTCGTCCATCATCCCCTTTATAATGCAGTATTAAATTTATGATTTTCTTTATTCATTTCTTAAATATTTGGCGCACAGAAAATCAATCAGCGTATATTGCTGCGAAACTACGTATATTTTCCGTCATCCGCATAAGTAAAATTCGTAAGCATGGGTGATAACAGCAGAAGTGCAATTTTAATTGCAAATCGAAACACAAGGATGATAATAAATTGGGAAATTAGTAATGAATTACAAGCTAGTTGTCCAAATCTTGATGAATAAATCAAATACCTTAACAATATATTTTCTTATATACCCTATATATGTATGTGCGTAATCGAACACGTGTTGGCGTTGGTGCAATGTTTATATGGTTCAATGCATCCAATAGAAAAATATTAGCTGTGTGATAACCTAATTACGGCAATCAAGGCAATGTAACAGTCCAATGCCCAGAAGATCTAATGGCTATTTACGAGATAAAAAACTGGTAGTTTTTAATCTTAGCCGGTTAGTAACAATAGATTGTATTATCCTCGAGCCACTTTACTTGTAGCACAATATTATCAATCATAAATATATTTTCTAATCAGAAATATTTTCCCCCTCCATGTTCCTCCACATTTTTTCATGCTATGAAACGCTTGTGCAGACACCGTACACCGCCCAGAAAGCCACAGACAGGATGAGGCTCATCAGCTTTGTAGGAATTTTGTTGCTCCTTGCAGCTTGCTTGCTCGTCCATGCAGTAAATAATTCCGACAGTCTCAACAGTAACTTTCCTGTGATAGTGATCACCTGGGATTACAAAGATGCAACGGAAAAAGGTATATCAAGTTGTCTAATTGCGCCAATTTACCAAGAAATTGCTTCTGGCAATTTAAAGATATTGTTAATTGTTATTTAAGCATGGGACGTGATATATAATCAGAATAGAAGTGCTCTGGATGCGATAGAGGAGGGATGTTCCCTCTGCGAGGCACAGCGATGCAGAAAGACTGTTGGATTTGGTGGCAGTCCAGATGAAGCTGGAGAAACTACACTGGACGCTATGATTATGGACGGGTAATAAAGATAATTGGAGCAAACAAAGGCGGCTTTTCTCAGTTCATTACACTATACTGGTGATTATATTTAAGAATGTATTCTTAACAGAGTGGCGATGGATGTAGGTGGTGTAGGAGGACTGCGGAACGTGAAGAATGCCATTTCGGTCGCTCGCAAGGTGTTGGAGCACACGGAGCACTCACTGCTGGGCGGAGACCTGGCTACGGATTTCGCCGTGAATATGGGATTTAAGAAGGAGTCTCTGCAAACGGACGAGTCCCAAGCGATGTGGAACCAGTGGAAGGCGAACAAGTGCCAGCGCAACTTCTGGAAGGTATTGAAAAAGAGGTCATGTTTATTTCATTTCACCCTATGATTATCTCGTCGATATTTTTGCTGTTTCATAGAATGTCATACCGGATCCAACAACCAGCTGCGGACCGTATCGCGCGAGCGATGTAAAAGACGACAAAAGTACGCCAGTAGGAAGCGAGGAAAATCACGACACGATCGGTATGCTTGCGATAGACTCACAGGGACATACAGCAGCTGGAACATCGACGAACGGTGCCAATCATAAAATTCCCGGCCGTATCGGAGATTCACCTATCGCCGGAGCTGGTGCGTACGCCGATCAGGACGTCGGCGCAGCAGCCGGCACCGGTGACGGAGATATTATGATGCGATTTTTGCCAAGGTATCCCACGTCACATAATCAATATAAATATATATATATATATATATATATATATATGTATTTTCTAGATATATTTCAATAAAATATAAATTATAAATATATTTTACTTTGACTTTAGTTTTAAATGCTCTTTGATTTAAATTTTTAATTTGTTTGACAGAGCAAAGTTAATATCTAAAATAATAATATGTAGTATCTTAATAATATAGTAATATCTTAGTGATATAGTTAAAGTTGAGTATTTTTTATAGCTTCCTTGCAGTGGAAGAGATGCGTTATGGAGCAACACCGAGTGCAGCTGCTAAGACGGCGATTAACAGAATCGTTCAGCATTATCCTAACTTCTTCGGCGGGGTGATCGTGTTGAACAGAAAGGGAGAATATGGAGCAGCGTGTAACGGGATGCCGTTCTTTCCTTATTACGTCGCGAATCCTACTTTGGGTCCTAAGCTATTTTCGATTCAATGCAGTAACTTTAATCCAGAATGCTATAAGGAGGGCAAAATTTGCTGAATTGCATGTTTATTCAAACGTTAAGGTGATATAAAGCAATGTATAATATAAAACAATGTATGATGTAAAACAATGTATAATAAATTAATCTATATGTATATTAAAATAGAAATCAATTTTGTTAACAAATAAAATTATAAATAAACTATTAAATTGATATATTGATATCAGATAATTTCAATCTTTGTCTCATATTCCTTCCTTTTATCTTAAATTCTTCTTAACGGATTTTCGTATTAATTTTTATTTTAGAAAATTCTTAGAATTTTAGATAGTGCGACCTTTTTGTCGATCACGTTCTCTTGATTTTTTATTTTTGAGACTTTACAGAACGTTCTTGGAAATTGGAAAAATTCTCGGAAATTGCGAAAATTCTTAAAATTCTATATAGATAGTGCGACCTCCTTGCCGATCATATTTTCCTGATACTTTTTTTTATTTTCGAGACTTTAGAGAACGTTCTTGGGGTTTTAGAAAATTCTCGGAAATTTAGGAAATTCTTGGAAATTGCGAGAAAGTCTTGGAATTTGGGAAAATTCTCGGAATTTCATAAAATTGTTGGAATTTTAGATAGTGTAACCGCGTAACCTCTTTGTCAATTATATTCTATTTTTTTAATTTTCGTTAATTGAAATTTTCGAGTACGCTATAGGATCATGAACTTCATGTTTTGAATTATTTATAAATACTCACAATGCCGAATGTGTGCGCGGTCTTTTAGCGTAAATAAATAATGTAAATCTATAATGTACATACGTAGCGTAAACTATAGATTTTCAGTACTGGCAGGGAATATCGAAACGCAGCCAAAAGGTCTGTTCTTTTTAGTTGAACTGGCTGCACTAGTTCAGAGGTTACATTTCTCCTTTCAATATGGAGGAAAAAGGATAACCTCTGAACTAGTGCAGCTAGTTCAGCTAAACAGAACAGGCCTCATATCTACTACTCCTGACTCCTGCATCATAGAAGAGGGTAGGACGTAGCAGGACGTAGGTCCGTAGGTCGCCGAATTCGCAGTTCGTGACGTTCTGCCGACGAATTGGCTAGGTTACATCAGGTTAGGTTACGTTATGTGTCACCGTACGGGATGGAAAATATTCGCGCTTGATCGAATTTCCCGAAGATGATAAGGGATCGCGAGGACGCGCGAGCGGTGGGACAAGTTAAATGTACGTACGTCCATCGCGAAGCCCCGGCCGTCGTGTTGGCTCTTCACGCGCGCGAGGTGCCCTAATAGCAGGAACGGACACGGGTACGCTGTCAACGTGTCGCGCAAAACGCTTGGTATGGATTATGCAACGGTCATCGACGATGCGGTCAGACAGTTTTACTCGGTGGGCAACAATGAGGCGCACTCATGGCTCCTACAGGTGCAAGCCTCCCCCGAGGCCTGGCAGTTTGTGTGGCAACTTTTGGATTCTTCCAAGGTACCTATCAGTCAGGACTGTTCAGTCCTGTTTCCTTTTTACTTTGCAAAACTTTTGATTTATCTTCCCATTATTGCGCTGCAGTGTTTTCCAACTCCAGGAGCATTGCAACTGAAGTCGCGCTTGTTTGTTCCGACATTTGCTCTTGAAAGTTAAAGTGATCGTAGTAAGAAGACGAGAAATACTTTGGATGAATAGCAAATCTGGATAGATTTTCTGTTTGTAAACGAGGCCTATTATCCTTGCAGTCGTACGAGGTGCAATTCTTTGCGGCGACGACTCTGCACGCAAAGATATCCAAGCAGTGGAACGAAGTGCCTGAAGCTGAGTATCCGGTGTTGAGGGAACGTTTGCTCAATAGTGTGAGAAGACCCAACATCCCCTTATGCATCCTTATAAAGCTTTGTCAAGCGGTAATTCACTTTTCTCTGTGTTAAGAAAAAGAAGCATACTGTAAATAAATGGACAATTTGTTAATTATCTAATAATTATATTATTAATATTATATTATATAATGACATATATATTGATTTCAGTTAGCCGCGTTCGTAGCCAACGTTTACAGTGCGGAAAACAGGGAACAGGATAGGAGTATAGTCGACGAGTTGCTCGATATGTTACCTTATGATTCTCCATCTGCGTTAGAATTATTGCTTCGAGTACTCTCAATGCTTCCCGTTGAGGTAAGCTATATAAACTATACATGTATTTAATTTTTCGACGAGTTTGAACTGACTATAAACTTGTGATTCTTTTCAGTATGAGAAGAGACAAGAAGTGAAAATTGCCAAACTGCGGGGAGCTCCTGTCAGCTTAATCAACAGCTGGTGCCAAACTGCGTGGTTCTTGCAGCGGGTCTTTTCAATGTGTAACCCGGATACTCAAGGCAGCGACGATGTATTATATTCTTTAGCATTGGAATGCGCTCAATCGTGGCTTAAGGTTGGCCAGCTATGTTTAGAGACCACCGGTCAGATCTACCCCTATTTATTAGTGGCCGCAGCTCATTATGCACCTAATAAGTAAGTTGCATTGTTGAAAAACCGATAAAATTTAATTGTATAGCAATAGAGAAAATATAATAAATGAGTTATCGAATTGTTAAATAAAACATTAATCGATATTCTTTTCATTAGAGACGAGAATCATGGCGATGATGAGAACATGAAGAGCTGGGATATAGTACAAGATTGTTTAATAATGATTGTAACGCACTACGAGCTTCACAAACGGCCACAGACGTTCTGGGAGTGGGCCAGGAGCTTGGTACTGATGGCGAAGCAGTACAATAGAAAATACTTCTGCGAGATATTAACCGCCATCGGAGAGGCTCACAGTCGGGCGTTTCTGATTGCACTGGCTGAGAACTCCAACGAGGCGCATGCGTGGACAGCGATGGGACTGATTGAGCTGCTGTTGGAGTGCTCGGAGCTGGAGGGACGTTATCCTACCGATGAAACGCGCAGCTGTATCCCGTTTGGATTCTGGTACGCATTGCAGGACGACCTGGCCACACTGGATGAACCGTTGGAGAATCGGGGTCTGGAAGCGTTAAAACCGATTTACTTTCGACTGGCTCAGGCATTGCTGCGAAAGTCAACGTTACCCACATCTCCGAGCGAGAGGGGAGACGCGGACGAGCGCGAGCTCTTTAGATGCTACAGACAGGATGTGGCAGACACGCTGGACTACTGTTACAGTGTTCTCGGCAGTGATCTGCTGGCACTTCTCGGACAAAGATTGAGTTTGGAAGACTCACCATGGACCCACATAGAGTCGACATTACACGCCTTCAAAGCTCTGTCCGAGAGCGTCGGCACCCAGGAATATTGTTATATCCCTGCGCTGATAAACTTGATTATCGTTCATATACCTTATCATCTTTATCCTGAAGAGGTACACATAATTCTTCTCTAGAAGTAATTGTATGTAAACAATATTTTGTCTCTTCTTCTTGTCTCTTTTTTAAATAATTTCTTTTTAGCCAGCTTCTCTTGATTTTTTTCTAAAGCGATATGTTTGTGTGCTAGCAACATCCCATAAATATTTGGCTCGTTTCATGGTCAGGTATTAACGTGCGCCTGTTCGACCCTGGGCGCGTACGCCGAGTGGATAGGAGAGCATCCCGAACCATGGCTGGAGAAAGTGCTGCAGCTCGTTACTCAGGGATTGACCAGAGGTTCCACGACAGCGCCGTTTGCTAGTATGGCATTGAAAGATCTGACGAGGGAGTGCGGGCCATATCTCGCCCCTTACGCGCCATCCATTCTTCACACCATCAGTCAGACATTACCGAACGTCGAGCCTGGCGGCGGGGACGGTTTGCGGCTCATGTACGCGGCCGGAAAACTGCTTAACGTATTGTCTTCTATAGAGGAGCAACTGGTGCACGTGGAGGCTACTCTGGGATTGTGCGTGACGAAGATAAAGGAGCTACTGGGGCAGCCGTTATTCACGGGGCGACTCGGCGTGACGAATTATCTGAAAATGGTCACCATGTTCTTCAGCACGATCGAGGGTGCGATCGGCAAGGCCGTGCTGGACGGCGTGCTGCCGGTGTTCAATCAGATCATCACGCATCCTGAATGGAGCCAGGACAACGTCACGCTGGAGGCGATGCACGTGTGCGCACAGAAATCCGTGTCAGCGTTGCGACAGCCGGAAATTGAGGCCCGCCCTCTGCTGTCAATTCTGTTGACCTCTTACAAGATCTGGCCGCATCCGGCCGCGTTGAATCTGCTGAAGCAGCTTGTGCTGCTGTTCGGCAGAGATCCGGATAATATTGTGAGTCCGGTACTCGCAGAAATGAGCTCGTTAACTCTGAACGGCGTGAAGGTGTGCAGGTCGGTGCAGAGCGACCTGTCCGAGTGGTCGGACTTGATGGAGGCATACATGAGCGTGCTCGCGCAGATCTGCAAGAAGAACGCTCGGTTGTTGCTACAAATTCCGGATCAGATACCGGATATGCTGCAATGTGGTAAGCGCAATATTCTCTCGATATAACATGTAAAAAATCACCGTACATTACAACGTATGTAATTATATTTTATTTTACAGGAATCGCTTGTCTAACGCTCCCGGAAACGGCTACAGCTAAAGCGGCCGGGCATTTTCTTAGTCACGCGATTGTGCAGAGCCCGCATCTGCAGACGTTTATTCAACCGATCGGACAGGAACTTGTCGCCGCGATTTTGCATTGTATCGGTAAGCAAAAGGCCGCATGATCGTTACGCAAAGTCGTTCGTTCGATCGCCTATTTATTTCTTTCCTTATTTCTATTAGGTGGTGCAGTGCCTCACAATTTAGAGCCTCATGCCGAGGTTATGCTAGCATTGAACAAAATGTGTCCGGAATGGACCGCGCAATGGTTGCGCGCCGGATTGGAGAATCAAAAGAATCTTGCCGCCGTGTTGCAGAAGGAGGATGTCTCTCGCATTTTGCGCGAGAGAACGAACAGGGGTCGACTTTGCGACGTACTAAAGGAATTTAGTAATGCCATCAGAATCAATCAATGCCATCCGAAGACGGATATATGACAATAGAACTTTCGTGATGCCGATTGACAAATCTTACTGTATGAAGTAACCGATTTAAGATATATTATGTAACACACAGAAGTTAGCATAATTTATCTCTTCATAATAAATTCTGTATAATGTATATAATTGTGTTTTATACAAGTTTACGCATTTACTTGATGATTGTAAGATATTCATCGATTGTGTGATAGAAACGCTTAGTGTACCGAATACAGAAATTTGCGAATAATACAAATAGCGATAATAAAAGAAATATTTATAGTAAAGATAGTAAAATATATAGAAGCAAGAAAGTAATATATATATCCAATTCCTTTTTATGTTCCGAAAAAAATGAGATTATTTTGAATTCTTTAATCCTTTTAAGAGTACATATAGTTTTGTGGAAGCAATTTAAAGTCAACGAAATATATTCCGTTTTCAGGAAGTGGATAACAGCTAAAAAAGATAAAACATTAATGTAATACATAATACAATAATAATTTATGATTTAATAAAGAATTGTTTGGAATTGAGAAAGATACACAAAATCAATCAGGAATAATGTACGAGATCAAGAGAAGTTGCGAAATATACTTTGCAATTAGACTTTCTTCTCAATTGTGCTTTCTTTATTGCGTAGTAAAATTGAACCAATGTTTCAAGTCTTGGTTCAATGACGTTCATATTTCTGTTTAATTTTGATTTCTGTTTCGCTGTTTGTAGTACAGAAAGAGGAACAGAAAAATTTATCAAAGATATACGTTTCTATTTAGAGACTTGATTTTTTTCAAGATCTTACGTACATAACACACTTAATGTTGCCTCACATTACAACGCTTATATGCAAATCGACGAATATGTTGCAATAAAAATGGGTATCTCACTGTTTTCTAACAATTGTGCTGCATTATTAAATAATAAACTCAATCTATTTCTATCTAACGTTACATTACTGAAATATTCCTTAAAAGAAAAAAGAAAAATTGCATATTTCTTCCATCATCAAAAACAGTACAAACTGATTATTATGCACACACGCGATATATTTTACAATAAAAACTAAAATATATGCCATAAAAAGAACGTAAATATTTACCAAAACCTTCATGATTTAGTTCTATTTCCATTCTTTGTAAATATATATATATATATATATATATATATATATATATATATATTTACAAAGTATATATTATATATATATATATATATAATAATAATAAATTTCAAAATATATTTAGATAAATAATTTTCAACTCTTTCTCATAATTGCAAAATAACTTATTTATCTCGATGGAATATCGCAAAATCAAGAAATAAAAAATGTAGTACAAATGAGACACTATATCGTGAAATGTAAAAAATATAAAATAAACGGTCATTCGATATAAAATAATCATTCTCACTTATATTTTTTACATTGTACGTTACGTGTATAAGTTCAGTGCGTGTATATACATTTGACTTGAAAGGATCTAAGTATTATTTGGTGCACAGACATGCGATCGTATGTAAGTACGAAAAATATTCGGGTGCGTCAATGTAGTCTTCAAAATGAAATATGTACTGGCCCGTTGGAAATCGGAGAAAAAGGTCTGCTTGTTTTTTATTATAAAATGTAGAAAACGATGGCGAGAAAAGGATGGATCGATATAATTATCTTGTATTTACATATAATTTGCAACGATCTATCCCACCGCAAGGACGAAGCCGAGTTTTCACTGGGGAGGTTCACCACCGTTCGACAAGGGTGGTGCGCCGAATTTTGCGGCGACGCGCGATTTCCTGGGCTTGGACGACTTCCCTGTATGTTGTGGCTGTTGCGACGACTGTTGCTGCGGCTCGCTCGACGTTTTCTCCCTGGCCTTATTTACAATTTCCAATTTCTGCTTCTGTGCGCGAGAAATTGACGATTTGATCATAATCAAATGCGACGAAAAGAAATGAATTAATTTTTATTTACGTACCTTGGGCAAGGTTTCCTCTTGTTTCTGCTGTTGTTTCTGTTGCGCCTTAGGACTGATACTCTTCTTAGCATTCGGATTCGATTCTTTCGAGGCTTGTTGCACGCTGGCGTTTCTGCTCTTTTTCTGAGCTTGCAACGGAACGAACGCGGTACTATTCTTAATCTCCGTCTTCGATCCGTTTTGAGGACCTTTCTGTTGCCCCTGATGCTTTACTTGCTGAGGTCTGCCTTGACTATACGATGCGACTTGTACGAACGGTGGATTCGGTGGCAATTTTGGATTCCATTTATAAAATAAGGTAGGCTGCATAGGCAGACTCTGTGGAACTGGCGGTATTTTCATAGGACCCATAGGAGGCATCATAGGAGGCCGGATATTTTGGATCCAGTTGTTTTGTTGAGTGTTAAACCACTGAGGTGCCATTACTACTTTCGTATCGTGCACTGGCGCTTTATTCAAATTTAATGCCTAACAATGAAAGTTACATTAATAAAATAAAATAAGATCAGAGGAAACTTTTATTCACTTATTTACCTTGTATGCTTTTTTTGCAGCACTTTCTACAGCTTGCTCATGAGTGGGGCAAGGATCGCCTTTAAAAACCTTTGCATTGTCCAGCATAACGTGGGCGGTAATTAAACCTGTCTTTTCATCGACGATATAATTATATTTTGGTACACCAGCTCCGTTATACGAAAAATGTCTCAACAATTGAGAGCTATACCAGACTGGGTTTGCCTTCTCTTTTTTTTGTTCGTTTCGTCGAGCGTGCTAAACAAACACATATTTTTATGTAAAATTTTTAAATAATATGGATATATATTAATACACAGAATATAAATGCATACATCAAATAATTGTTGAACCAAAGGTGGAGGATTCAAAGTTTGATCCTTCTGCGTGACTGTCTCTTTTTGAAAAGTCCCTGGCGTAGGTTGCGACGTACATTGTTTACTTTCTTGCTTACTTGTTTGCGGATTTACATCAGGAATCTTCAGCATTGCTTTCAAAAACGCGCTTGGATCTTGTGGCTGTAATATAACAATTTCTTAGAAATACATTGAAGCAAATAGAACTTTAAAAGTACAATATTCACTTACCGATTGCATATTGTGATTGTTACTAAATGGCTTAACTTTCGTCGCTGGACTGGGTGTTACTTTCTCTGGCGGTCCGTTCGGCTTCTATTGTATAGTAAGAACATCTTTGAGATTCGTAAAACGATCTCAGAATTTTACATCGCTCTACTTACCTGTATCTTATGCAATTCGTTCCATAATGCTTGAAATTCGGACGCTTGATTCGGCGGCGCATTCTGGGGATTCTGTTGGAATGCTTTGCACGGTATTGTTTTCGGACTCAATTCTACCATGCCGTGCTGTGCCATACTCCTACAAATATCGCGATTCAACTTTTCGAGCCCCTTCTTAGCGAGCTGCATTTGCGGTAACGCCTTCAATGATTGATCGTTCTTCTTACTGGGAGAAGCGGAATTCGCCGTTTGCTTTCGACCTTCCGCCAATTCATTCGCCAGATTTCCCTGCTCCGTTCTTTCGCCGAAGCTAATATTTATTAAGTCCGTAGTTGCCAAACGATAACCGCGAAACTGGGAGCAACCGTTTAACGTAAGTCCACCTACAATGTAGTCCATATGAGCAAATATTTCGACAAAATTAATATGCGTTTAACATCTGGACATCCGGGAAACTGTTTCTTACCCATAAAAGGCTTGTCGAATAGAACGTCGTACATGGTGTCGACCGGACTATTTCCCTTTCGTATTCCTATGATAGTGCCTTTAGCTCCGAGCGGTACGCTAAAGCCGCTTCTGACACAACGAATTCTATCGAATAGACGATTTTGGGAATTTGGATCAGGCGGCACGCTTCGTAAATGTAAACCTGGTTTGTAAAGTAGCTGCGGTTTCACTTGCAGGAAAACTGTCTTCGCCGTGGTCTTCTCAGTCTCCAAGCATTGCTCTACTTCCTCCTCGATCTGTTTTATCAGGTCCGATTCGATGACGTCCATTCCGCAAGGACGGCTTTCTAAATCGTGCAGTTCTGTTTTCAGCCACGTAACCGTATCCTTCAGCTCATCCGATCTACATAATATCAACGTTGCATTATTATATTATTTACGTATATTTTGTGACAAAAGAAAATATCGCAATGTACCCCTTATCAAATAGATCTTCCTCTTGGAAAATGTCATTCGTTACATTCTGGGCCAAGCGTTCAAACAAGTTCGGACATTTTACCATGTAATTTCTAATCAGTTCGATTGCTTTTGTGCTATACAACCATTGACTATTTTCCTTTTTGGTATAACCAGGCACCTTCGATTAAAATTAAAAATTAAGATTCAGAAACTATGTAACATATTAGTTCTATTTATAAAATTATATTTAATATAATGTCTCCTATATTTCTTACCTCTTCATTCCTTTTATTGAATTTCAAATTCAATCCAAAATTATATTTCGTAAGTTCCTCCTTCGAATTTTGTATAACATAAATTGTTCCAGTAATCCTGCTCAAAAGATGACTACTTATTCCAAGACGTTGCGCGGCAATACTACCATGCATGTATCGTGTCTTTTGCTGTGCGTAAGCTTGTTTAATGGTATCGAATGTTGGTCCCTTCACGGTTTTTATAGAAATTTTGATTCTGCGCGATTTTGACATATCCTTATTTTGCATAACCTATAGATACATGAAATCTTTAGTAAAATTATATCCGTTTCAATAAATTTCAAAATAATTTAATTAGAATCATTAATCCTGATAACTAATATGATCCGATGTACCTCTCCCATCGCACCGTAATATGGATGTCCCAACATGAAACAAAAGGTTCCTGGTACAAAAATCTCGTGCATAGTTTCGTAAACTGGTAATTTCTTGCTGTAAACGGAGATATCTCTGACTACAGTCTGATAAGCATGGACCGTAGGATATTCGTTCCATTGTTTCTCAATCATAACTTTTCCCTGAGCACTGAAAATATATTTGTTGCCCAGGAATGAGCGAGTGTAAAGCAGTACATCTGTATCGCCTATATCTATCCCAAGACGTGATATATGTCTAAAAGCAAATATAAATTGTATAGTATTACATTTTTTCAATATTACTCGATTGTAAATGAGAGTATTAATGTCATCTTACATTTCTTTGATTTGTTTGTTATATGCATTCCATTCTGCAGCCAATGCACCCTTCACATCTTCTTTCTTCAAATTATCTTGATTGTAATCGCCTAACCAGTTCATTAAACTGATCTTCACGTTACTATCAGCCACGCCGATCACGAGAGCCTCTTTCAAATGTGGCCATTCCACATACACGCTCTTTCCTAATAGCTCTGATGCTAAAGTTGTCAAGCTTGGTGACGGATTCGATATTATTGTTAGAATCATATTTTCTCCAACTGAATGTTGTTGGAATACTTTGACCTAACAAAGATAATTATGTAACAACTTGTTAAAATTTGAAGTAATATCAAATTTTTATATATATATATATATATACCCTCGCTTTTTCCAAATGCGCTGTATGATCCAAGTGTCGGAGTATAGGAAATCCTGGATAATAAACATCGAGATCAAAACCTGAAGATAATCCTCTAATCAACTGTTCTCTCGGAACAAAAATGTCGTTGCGATTCATTAATTTTACTTGAGAGTAACTGATAAATTCTGGAAAGTATATTGTAGCCTTATGAACATTTTGGACCTCATCGGTATATGAGTACAAGCACATCGGTCCATGTTTGTTCCTTGCTTGTTCTTCCATTGTTAATTTTGATAAATGTGGCTGCATAGCTGTCAAGATAAGATAGAGAGAAACAGAAATTAGTACATTTTATATTGGTACTTCAAAAGAAAGTTTAAAATCTATTATTTAAACGTCTACATTTTATTCCAGACAAATATGGATATTTTCAAGACATAGAAAAGGATTATTACTCACCAGACAACAATAATTTTTCATCAATGAATGGGATAAGTACGACTGCTTCCCATTCTTGTCGTTTGCCATTTAGATCAGTTTTAAAATTATGTGGATAATAATTGATAATAGGAGAAGATTCCTCTGTCAATAACGATTGAAATGCTTCTGGCAACAGGTCTTTGCTAAATGCCGGTAACACAGCTAGCAATTGTTGAAAAGGTAGAAACGGCTCACCCAACTCAAATTCTAGTTTTAAATCTTTAAAGTCTTTTATATCTGAAATATACGGGGCGTAATGATGCGGATAATACCATGACCAGCTGCAACAGCCGTGATAATAATAATGCAAGTTCCACTGTATTGCTCTCACATAGCCCTCAGCTTGTGAACGTAAAACTTCTCTGGAAAAAAAGTAAACTCATGAAAACACATGAATCTTAGATATTTTGTGTAAAATTATAAGACTATAAAATACTCACTCGTCTACGTTCTCATATTCTAACTTATTCATGTAGTAATCTTTCTTATGTTGTACAAATTCCATGTTATATATATCACTATCGGATTCATCATCTATTATTAAATCCATATCTCTACACTCTATAAAGATATCATCATCATCGTCAAAATTACCTAAGGACTGTTGCAAAGCATTAATTATCACTTATGTAGCTATCTCTACAGCGATCGTTAAAAGATATTTAAATAAGTACCATCTCCGTAGTACTTTTAATAAGAGCATCTAAATCTTTATTTTGCGTTTTCTTTGGAGATACAGTCTCACTATCTTCCGATTTCTTATATACATGACGCTCAGATTCATTGGGCCTTCTACCTGTTTTACTTTCAAAAAACTTTATATCGGCATAATGCTCGTTAAACTGTTCTACGTCTAAACGACTAAGTTTCTCCATAAACTTCTCAAAACGGTCGAGTTTTAATGTTCCCGCTTCATTTATGTAACCTGAAGCAAAATATATTTAATTACATAAAAATTAAAAATATAAATTTTTCTATTAATTGATAATTACCTTCTAGCGTTGGTAATACTTCCATGTATGCACGGTACAGAATTGGCAGTGCACCGTTGGCAATATGTAAATTTGGCAGGTGAGGAATAAAATCGTTTCCTACCAAAAAACCCATTAAAACCCAATCATCAATTACTTTCTCGATATCAAATGGAAAGGGTAGCTTATCCTTGATTGGCGAAAACTCGTGCTCTATGTACTCGCGCAAAAGCGACAAGTGAAGAAGGCAAAATTTTGTTTCCTCAGGAGTCGTTTTCACTTGCTGCTTACCAAACTTGACTTCCTCTCTCAAAAGAGAAAAGTTTGGCTCGTGTGAACAAAGACCTAACATTATTAAATCGGCATCTAGACCGTATAAACAATGCCTAGAATTACAGTCATAATCCTTGCTTGCCTTCATGTATCTTATATAATCCATAATTTTGTGTTCTCCCTCTCCAGGGACCTAAAACAGATTCAATCCATTATTTTATTGGATACCTCAGCCCTATTTTTTTTCTGTATAAAGAGGCATATTTGTCTCTCTTATATCACATTGTCTGGGAAGTACCTCGGAACCACTGAACAGTACTTTACACTTCTTCCATGCATCATCAGTGGAAGTCTTATGTTCGACAAAATGTCTGAGTTGCTCGCCCAGTTTTGCCATAAAGAGTGTTCCCGGAGTTATACAATTTGAGTCGAATCTCTTCTCGCTGGGTATTGGGATACCCTTGGACCTGGCTTTAGCCTCTTGCATCTCGGCATCCTTGGCCGACCGAAAACGCCGACCCCTCTGTTGATTGATTTTGGCTCTAGGCGCAACGCCGTCGATCGCCATGAAAAACAACTTTTGTGGGCGGATCATGTTGAACAACACCTCTACATAATGAAGTATATTTTTAAAAATCATCTCCTCGGAGATGCGGAAGCAGACGTCGTCGTTCGGGTGGGAACATGTATGTATGATACCGTTCATGTCCAAATATAAATAATCAAATTCCGGTATCTGAAAAGAAAGAAGTAAACAGATAAGAGTTACGGACCGTTGTCATTTGCTATAAAAATGTCATTATTTTTTCTCTGAAAATCAATTTAAGGGAAGGTGAATCTCGTTTGCGAACAATAAGGGGGAAAAAAAAGAGAGGAGACGACGCCAAAGCATAGCAGGGCGCGGGAAAAAAGGACCTTGTCGTTCCAGGATTCACATTGCTCTCTTTTTCTCTCTCCGCTCTCTTTCTGTTTCCATTCCGTAAAATACCTGATGTTCCTTCACGACCTCGCTGAGGCAGGGGTATCTCTCGCTTATGTATCTGAAGAATTTCGGCACACCCATCCTGAGGCCTTACTTCCAACGTTGAAATAAAACGCGTACCCACTAAAGGCTCTCCGCAGCGAACGCTTCGCGCGTCCCTCACTTCGTAAGGTCGTTCTATCAAAATTACAGATTTCGCTCGCGAGTATACGCTATATCAACTTTGCCTCGACGGTAACGTCCGTCGCAGATCGTCCGTTCTGCAAATAGATGGGAAGCCGAATGCTGGAAGTACCGAATCCGGGATTCTCTCAGGCTCCATTTTCATGGTGGAACATGGAGAGAGGAGAGGGAGGGGGAACTTGTGATTTGATTGGAGACAGTGGGGCGGTATTTTTCTTTTTTATTCAAACGGCAACTATATTGGATACGGAGATAATTGAAAAATATTGACATTATCAACTATTCTATTTAATTTTAATTCTATTTAATTCTATTCTATTTAATTCTATTTAACCTTAAAATATAGTTTTTGGTTCTTGGTTTGCTCAGTCAGTTTTAATTTCCAGTTTGATAATGTCGTATGAACAACAATTATCTCAGTGGCATAGAGAAGTGCGCAAATAATACAAAAATATAATAGAAAAAATTTAAGAAAACAAAAAATTGCGATTATGATAACTGTGCAGTACCAGTACAGCACAGAAAGTTGAAATAACGTTGCTAAGACGTTGCAATGTTGAATGTTAAGATATCAATATTTTTTCAATATTAAATTTATGTTGATTTTCTTACATTGATTCTTTATGTCATTACAACATTGAAAAAACATTGAATAATAAATTATTATCTAGACAGTACAATGATATCATTCAAATATTCTATATTCATACTATGAATATACATCATGTACATAATTTACTGAAAAAATTTCTATAATATTTCGTATAGTATATTATTTCTTATATATCTTCAGAATATACTTGTAATATCTCTTATAATATATTTTGAATTACGCAGAAAGCAGTTATTAATGGATAAATGTGTAGCAATGTGTGTAACAAAATAAATAATATTTTAAAATTTTCATAAAATCTTTTCATAAAAAATTGCCACGTTGCAAGAAAGTTTCTTGATTAGGTTAGATATCCACAAACTCGCATAAGTTCGGCTCACGCCGCTAGGAGTCGCAAGAATTATTCGTAAGTAAAGTCAGTTTCGAAAACTATATAAATAAGCTTAAAGTTCATCTTTTAACTAGTCAAAGCACAACGCTTCTTCGCGTATGTGCGTTGAATCACGTTGAATATAGTCTCAATAAAGCTGAAATTTCATACGAGCAAAGAAAAGCTGGCGTTTATCCCCTTTTCATCGATTCTTGATAAAATAGCTGTTTTAGAGAAAACACGCTCAAAGTTCGTTTCAATCGAACTGTTAGCGAAGCAACGCCGACAGTAATGATTGGTTGTTACTGTTAGATCCCTAAATCTAGACCAATTACATTGACATTACTCAACTGTTGTGCAACCGTTGTGTCTGCTGAACGCGCCCAACGCCAGCGAAGAAACGCTCCATGAAAAGGCAGGAGGCGATAGCTTTAGCTTTTCAACGCTAGAATTGTAATGCGGCGGAGTGGAGATAAACGCTAGCTTTTCTTCGCTAGCATGAAATTCCAGCTTAAGGCATCTAATTTATGTGGAAATAGATGCTTTTAATTTAAATATGTACATTTTGAAAATAACACATAGTATACAAATTAATATAACCTAATCTAATAAACGTGTATATATACATGTGCTATCTGGGTATTTAATGTTTTTTGAATGTTGAATTGCAATGTATACAGGATATGTATACATATTGCAATTCAGCGGACATTAGACGTTTCTACACCGTCTTTTCAAAATTGAATCTATATTTTACAATATTGCTACAACATTGCAATATTACAACGCAATATTTCTAAGATATTGATTCAACATTTGTGTGCTGTATGGGGTAATTTTGCAATCCACTAACAAGGGCATGTGATCCGAGTCCACTCTTTCTCCAACCTTAAATTCTTCTACAATTTGTTTACAATTATCGTTAACTATAACATAATCTATAACAGAGCAACCTCTCGCACCTACATACGTGTATTCTCCTTCTTTATCCCCATCCGCCGTTCCATTCAATATATAGCCTCCTATTTCCCCCACTAAATCTATCATACTTTTGCCATTATTTCCTATTACTTTATCTTTACTCTTTCTTCCTTCCCCACCTATCTCCTCTAAACCTCCTTCCTCCCCTGTCCTTATGTTAAAATCCCCTCCAATCATTATATTCATTCCTCTTCCTTCCCTCATTATTTCTTTTATCTTTTCTCCTATTTCTTTCCACTTCCCTGAGTTATATACAGACACTATTGTTAAATTTTTTCCTTTATGCTTTTCAATAATTTTTGATATCAACATCCCTTCTGCTACTTCTGTACCTATCTCACTATCTACTACTCCCCAATCTTTTCTCTTCCCCACTAAAAACCCTCCCCTCGCTCTTCCCCTCCTTTTCTCCCTCCTCGCGGCGATGTTGGTCCATACATGAGAACTCGGTAATCTATTTTTTATTTTAGCCCAACCTTTCTCCTCCACCCATGTCTCACACAAACTTACGAAGTCGAAGCTCCTTACCCATCTCCAAAAATCTTTGTCTTACCTCTCTTACCTCTACCTGCCACATTTCAAAAAATTAGCTTCCTTCCTCCATTCTCCTTTCTCCTACTAATTCTTTCCACTACCCCTTCTTGGCTTACATGAAATCCTGTTTCGCCCCTCTCTCTTCTCTCTTTTCTTCTCCTGCCCTACTACTCTCTTCTCTATTCCTAACCTCCCCTCTTTCTTCCCCATCCCTCCTTTCCGTTAATTCCCTACCTCTTCTCTCTTCTTCTCTCTTGTCCATCTCCTCTTCAATTTCCTCCCATCTCTTCCATTTTCCCCCTACCATAACTCTTGCAAATCCTATTTTACCCGCCTTCCCCTTTTCCCTTTCTCTTTTCGCCCATCTATTAATTTTCTCCTGTATCTTTCTTTCCTCCCACGTCAAATCGTTCTCTATGTAAATGCTTTTCCCTTTCAATCTCCTTTTATTTAACATTATCTCCCTCTTCATCTCCTCATTCTCCAAACCCATCACTACCACCTTCTCGCTCAACCTACATCTCTTCACCTTTACCACCACATCTAATTCCTTCTTTATAAAAGCCTCCGCCCTTTCATTTGAAATTCTATCTCCTACTTCCCATCCTTTTATTACCACGTTGCCTCTCCTCTCCTCTTTTTCCTTTTCCACCACTAGTCTCTTCAGCTTACCTATCTCCCTCTCACTTAAGCACTCGCTTACCCTGTTTATGCTTATAATCGAGTTACCTCGATTATTAAACACACTATTATATCTCGTTCCTTTGCTCTCTTCCGATCTAGTTTCATATTCGCTATCGTTTCCACTTCCCCTTTCCTGTTCCTCTTCCTCTTTCTGTCTACTTTCTTCCATATATCTCTCCGCAATAATCAATCTACTTTCGAAGTCCTTCATTTTTCTCTCCATTTCCTCCTTCCATCCCGCTATTTCCTGCCTCATCTCCTTTCTTATCTCCTCCCTAACCTCTTCGTCTCCTAACCCGTGTGTACCCTTAAAACTAACCTTTTTCCCTGATCTCCTTTTTCTATCACCAACTTTCCTTGCTTCTCGTCTATTCCTCCCTTACCTCCCCTGCCTCCTCTCATCTTCCCCTCTTTACTCATACTAACAACTTTACCGTCCTAACCTCTACGCCCTGCCCTCTTCCTATCTTGCCTCTCCCCGTATTAATCCTTTACCCCGCAATCTTTACTCTTATCGCTACCTTACCTCCTTCCGCTTCGCTTTCTACCTTCCTTCTACCCGCTCTTTCCTTACTTACACTATAATTCTTACTCTAATCTCGCACTCTTATTCACGCATCCGCTCACATTCACGCCACCTAACCAAGTCCTAATTTTGCAATCAAAATTTCACAAAAAAAACGACGTTATAAAAAGAAACGTACTTAGATAACCGAATTTTTGTAACAACGTCGACGGTACGGATTTTATCATACAACTTTATCTATATTAAAATTAGAGGATTTACGTTTTCGAAATTATTTTCGAATGAATACTATACAGTTCGGAGAATTATTAAAATTAGTAGCCCCGAAGATTACTCGAAAGTATGCTATTCGTGAGCCAATTCAAGCAGAACAACGATACGGTTTTGCTGCAGATTTGTTCGTTCTGTTCAACTTCAAAACAAATGAAACAAACTGCTGTAAGATGTGTTTTGTGTTGGAAATAATGTGTCATGAAAAATTTTCAACCAATAGCAGCGAACTGCTGCTGCTGCACGCTGCGTATGAAATGGCACCTTAATAATTATTGCCTTGTGAATTTTTAATATTTCAGAAATTAGAAATAAATTGATAATTATCTGCAGAAAAATGTCTAATAATCATTATCGTTGTAATTTTCAATTAATATATATATTACACATAGGCTTGGAATGGTTTAACGTGTCGGAGGGACTGTCATTAGCTCACCATCTAAAGGGTAAAATCGTGCTTTTGGATTTTTTTACTTATTGCTGCATCAATTGCATGCATGTTTTGGCTGAGCTGGAAGAGGTCGAGAAAAAAGTTTTTGTAAAGAATGATCTCGTGGTATAACATTGAGTATGAGTATAACATTCTGTTACAGAAGACAGATAAGATTATATCTGATGACTAATAACTTTTCCGTTTAGATCGGAGTTCACAGCACAAAATTTACAAATGAATACAGTTCGAAGAATGTTTTATCCGCTGTAGAGAGATATAATATCATACATCCTGTAGTAAATGACGTAACGTTAAGAATGTGGGTCGATATGGAAATAACGTGTTGGCTTAGTTTGATCATGTTAGGTACGAAACAATCTATAAACTTTTGCTTTTTTTTTCTAATAGTCACGTAATTTATAATTATGCTATTTGCAAAAATCTATTGTCACAGCTGTGTCTAAATTTATTTCAGGACCTAGTGGACAACCATTGGCTGTTTTTGTGGGTGAAAATCACAAGAATGAAATATTATTATACAGGGTGTCAAAAAAGTCCTGGGACAGCTAAATATTTTCTCAGGTAAGATATTTTCGAAAAAGCTCAAAGTCATTCCTAAGGTAACTTTCAACGAGGAATTCAATGATGACCTTTAATTTGCCCTTGAACTTGACCTTCAAGGTCATTTAAAGGTCACGTCGAATTTTTTAAATAAAAACACCTATTTTTGACCTTGGATTCAGAAAAAACGGAAAATTTTACGTTTGGATGAGTACTTGCCGTTTTTTAAAAATGACTTTTAGAGGTCATTTCAAGGTCACTTATTTATATACTTTCCGAAACGGACTTTACTTACGAGAAAACGAATAACTCTTGCGACTCCTAGCGGCGTGAACCGAAACATTTCTTCAAAAATTATATAAAATGATTTATTAAAGTAAAATCAGTATTATATAAAACATTAAATAAACGTTACCTAAATATTTTTCTTACATTTGTATTTTATATTAAGAATTAATGTATTATAACTATTAAATAAACATTAAATAAACGTTTTATAATTATTTCTCTAAATATTTATTATTTGAAATAAATAATTAATGCAAAATAATGTTTAATAAATGTTTAATAAATATTATTTGCATAATAAATAGTAATAAATGCAAAAATAATTAAATATAAATATTTGAAAAATGTTTAAAAAACATTGTCTGCTGATTAGGAATGGAGCATGGTCGTCGTAAACATCCACAAGCAAATGGCACGTTTCCGCAGCACTTTTCTTGAAAAGATAGTAGTGGAGAAGAACTTCTCGCAAATGCTGCTTTTTTGGAACAAATTCCGACATTTTCGATGCGATATGAATACTTGCTGTTTGCATTCCAAACAAAAGTCTTATACTGCGTTTAACAGCTTACATGTACACCTTTTAAATCCATGTATCGAAAGATTAGAAAAGATGCAAGCGATACTATTAATGCCATCTATGGGAAAACGATTAAAACTTATTCCCATACCCAATATTTAAAATGTTTTTTTGTTTAGATATTTCTATTTAAAAATGGCACGGACGAATTTTTAATGTAAGTGTGGCGGCAAGCGTAGTACGCCTTTAGACGACGAATCTTTCTCGCATGTGAAATCATCCACGGTCCCTATAAGAAGAGGACCTCCAGCAGAGTTCTTGGACTTTTCCGCAGCTTAGTGCTGTCGTAACCACTGTTTATAATTTCCCAGGTAGAACAAGAAGTCACAATAATGTTAAAATGACATCAAAATGACTCTAAAATGACATAATAATGACATTTGTAGAGTCATTTTGATATCATTTTATTTGATGTTATTTTGATATCATTGTGACTTCTTGTTTTACCTGTTTTTGTACAGCAAACGGGCTCCTAAGCCTTCCTATCTAACAGCCCATACACTATACAAATTCCGCATATCTAATGGGAATTACAATTATGTGCTGTGTGGGTGTTATTACATTGTAAAAATTATCTCAGCTGAAATTACAATATATTTAGAAGTATAAATCACTAAAGAAACATAAAATTTCACAAAATAAATTTTTTCAGATATTTATTAAATAAACATTTAATTTTTATTTATATTTTGTTATTAATTTCGATGCTTTTAAAATTTTATATGAACGTTACTTTTTTGCCAGATTAATGTTCTAAGAATATTTTTATAATATTCCACGGATATTAAAACAATATTAGGAATATTATGTAGAGTGGACATATAACATCGAAAGAATATTCCCATGACATTAAAAAATATTATGTAATATTTTCAGAGTATTACAGTAATATTATTTTAATTATTAATAATATTCGTATAATATTCTAGAAATATGTTATTAATATTGGGTCTCTGACCCACAGTCCGCAGCAGGAATACGATTAGTAATAACGCGCCTTTCCTTTGGATATATTCTCACTCTTTATTACAGCCCTTTACTTATTACAATTGAGCGGTACAGCCTTTGGAGTATATAGAACATGGAGGCGGAATGCCAGCACTGACAGTGTGTCCAAAGTCTGCGAGAGAGAAAGGTATAGAGTGATATTCGTCCTCTCTGCGCATGCGTCAACCTCGTAACCTACACTTTTTAAGTTTGACACTTCTGTACACTTCTGTACTTAATATACGAATTGTGTTGTGTTAAATTATTGAAATATTGTTAATAAAAATGTCTACTCAATATACCAAGTACTCAAAATCTGTGTACTGCATTTTGTTTCAACAAATGCGAGAAATCGGTTTCTTATCATGCATAAGTAAATATAAATATACTGTTTTTTCAAAGCATTATAAATGGCATTATATTAGAATATAAATAAATTTGTATATAAAGTATATTGATTTAGTAGGATGAAAAATGGATTATTATATTAGGATGATAAAGGGAAAAATAAATTTTAATACATACAATTTAATATAAAAGATAATTTTTATTCATGATTAAAATGTATTAATTTTGTAAATTTATTTCTTATATATTTCTTTTGTATTAAGTCTGTAGCACACTTGGCTTCGTGAAACAAACGTAAATTAATATAAATTGAAATAATACTTTTAATTAATTCTGTTTTATGATTATCAAACATATCTTCATGTAATATATGTTCTGTCATTGTGTTATTACTGAATACTAAATGGCAAACTTCATTAAATACTTTTGTAATTAAAATTATTTTTATATTTTTTTGTCCTAAAATCAATAATTTATTCATTATTACCTGTAAGCTGTAACTGATACATTGTAAATGGAAGGCACAGCATTAGAATTTAGTACTACAGCTTTCCCACGTTTGTTCTTCAAATAATCATGAAAATGATTCGAACATATTCTGGTAACCGTATTAAGGACATCTTTATTAATGCCACAGAATTCTAACCATTGTTGGCGGATTTCCTTTTGCTTGGGAAATCTATTAATGTAATCCAAAATTGATTATATTATTAATAATATGTATGAAAATATACTGCATATATTTATTGAATTTGGTATAAAACCTATGTTTCATCACATTTTATATCTTATAAGAAACAGTATACTTATATTTATATATTTACTTACGCATGATAAGAAACCGATTTCTCGCGATTGCCACATAAAATGCAGTACACAGATTTTGAGTACTTGGTATATTGCGTAGACATTTTTATTAATAATATTGATTTAATACAACACAATTCGTACATTAAGTACAGAAATGTGCAGAAGTGTTAAACTCAAAGAGTACAGGTTACGATGTTGACGCATGCGCAGAGAGGACGAATATCACTCTATACTAGAGTCCTATAATCAGAGAAGCGACATTAGCGAACTCCTTTTGATTGGTCAATTGAGTCACGTGGTTTAGTCGCCATTTTGTGTACCACTTTCGGGCTTCATATACAACAAAATAGCGTGCTCCGTACTATTCAGTGCTACATAAAGAGACAATGCAATTAGAAATTATAAGGTAAAATCTTATTTTATATAATATGTAATATTATTATATTATTATGAGTCTGTTTCTCCAATGTCAGTTAACTTTAACCTATATGATTGTCATGTGACTGTGTGCTCCAAACCCGCTTTGTTGACGTCACCAGCTGTTACAAGCTCATGGACACTCACTCACACACTCACGGATCAGCTCCTAAGGTACACAAGATGGCGAACCAAAGTCATGGTGGGGGTAAATGTCGCTTCTCTGACTATAGGACTCTACTCTATACCTTTCTCTCTCGCACAGACTTTGGACACACTTTCGGTCTATAGGAAACAAAGCAATTCCGCCTCCATGTCTATATACTCAAAGGGTACAGCCGGATAGAAAATATATATATATATACAGGGTGTCCCAGAATTGTGGAACAAATTTTCGTGAGCAGGTAGAGCGGACGAAACTGAATCGAAAAGTCCTTTACCATTTTGCAATTTTCGCAATAGTTAACAAGATATTAATGATTAAAAATCACCGTATTAGCCCGGCCCTCCGCCGAATATAAGCGCGCGGCGCGAGACGACCGCCCAGCGTTGCTAGGCACTCGAGGAATTGTTTACTACACGCGGCAATGCTTACGAGCGGCGGTTTTGAGTTGCGTCCCCCTGTCCCCCTGGTTTTTGCCATTGTAGAAAACAACTCCTCCTTGGAAACAATGACGCTGGGCGGTCGTATCTCGCCGCGAGCTTATATTCGGCGGAGGGCTGGGCTAGTACGGTGATTTTTAATCATAAATATTTCGTTAACTATTGGGAAAATTGCAAAATGGTAAAGGACTTTTCGACTCAGTTTCATCCGCCCTATCTGCTCAAGAAAATGTGTTCCACAATTCTGGGACACCCTGTATATATATATATATATATATATATATATATATATATATATATATATATATATATATATATGAGAATCAACGGAAAAATGTAGCAAGCGTACCACCATAAAACCAGGGAAAAACTAAAATATTGAATCTATGAACATACAAGGATACTAATTCTGCCGCGAGATACAAATATGATATACGTTTGAATATAATAGAAGAATAAGTCAGTGATAGATACTTGAAAGAGAAACCATAAGTGAAATAGAAATAAAAGGAAAAAGTTGGAATCTTCACAAAATATTGTGTGCTTATAGGGCCTTAAGTATAAAGTTTTATTGAAATAAACTTTTAAGTACATTCATATTATAGTCAGCTTTAAGTTTACTCTTAAAATTACTCTTTTTATTACTTTTATTGCATCTGAAAATTTTAAATTCCTGTTTTAAATTTTAAGTTTCAAAGGTTTAACATTTGTCTATTTTGGTATGTCTCTTCTTATCAGAAAGAAAATTTGTATCTTCTCTAATTTTTATATTTTGTTTTCATTGAAATAAGACGAGCTTCGTATAAGAATTTTGTTTGATACACACAACCGTTGAATAAAAAAAAATGATAGCGGACCAAAAAACATGAGACGGTGAGAGAATTTTAAACAGAATACTCGAAATAAGTTTAATAGTTTTATTTATCCCAATAGAACTTAACTATATGATTGGATTAATTATTTTAATATATGATAAATAAAACTACGAATATATTATAATGAAATAACAATGAGCTTATAATAAAAACTACGAAATATGTTTTTATAACGACACAAAGGAAATGACCACAGCACATGCAAGTCACAAAAAAAAGTCAAAATGTAGTTTACCGCACACACAAGTCTAGATATATTTTCACAAAGTATTTACATATAATGTACAAATGTATTGCACACAAAAACGGGCCTGCGAGACAAGCGATCTCGAGGGTTCCGCAGATTTGGTGTCGCTGATGCGCCGTTATCGATTGAAAAAGATAGAAATATTGTTTATCTCCAAGAGTAAAGTGCTCTTTAAAAATTTGTTCTGGCAAAAGTGTGAGTTGTTCCGGTTTGTTCTATGTATATTTGTTATTGTTCTACACGTTGATGTCGCTGACGCGCCATTATCGATCAAAAAAGACGAAAAAATAAAAAAGTGTCTATTTCCAAGAGTAAAGTGCCCTTTATATGTTTGTTCCGACGAAAGTGACAATTGTTCCAAGTTGTTACGTTTGTTTTTTGTTTAAATATGTAATTTGTATTCAGAAAATAATAGCTGTAAACAATAAAATACTATTATTTGTACGCTTTAAATTATTTTTTTATTATATCTTTTTAAATTCTATATTTGAAAAATTAATACTTTGGAACAATATTCGGAACAACTAGAACAATCTGGAACAACCTTGAAAAGTTCGACTTTCGAGAAATGGGGTGTCAGGTCCAAAAATCGTTTTTTTCAATTTTCTCTTAAAATTTTATCTTTTGGAACAATTTAGAACAAGTTTGGAACAACATAGAACAACTGTTAGAATTTTGAAATTCCAAAAATGGGGTGCTAACTTCACCTACGTGAAGTTTTCATGTTATATCTACGATATGTGATATGCTAAAGAAGTTTTCATGCAATTAAAATTAAGTATGTTGTTAGGACTTTTACTCCTTAAAAAGAATTTTTAGTGTTGCCTATGGTTAATAAAGTATTCATGATTAAATATGGGCTAATATAGAAATTATAGAAATTGCAATTGGATCTGAAAAATTGTAAAATATATGTATATTTCTGTTCTAAATTTAAATGTTACATTTAAATGTTACATGTATAAGTGAGAAACTCTAAGTGATTGATAAGACACTGAGTGATGCAATTTTTTAAAAATTAATTTGCGCCTTGTTGCTGTTGATTGAAGGATTCAATTTTTTAAGGGGATGCTGGACTGTTCTTTTTTACCATCCGAGATAAATAATTTTTGCATTCTTGCCAATTTTTTTTGGCTTTATAGAATTAAAAAACTTTTTCACAGGATTAAAGTAGACATTTCAAAAAAGTAGGGATGATAGTTGTTTTGTGCCTAAAATCTACTAAACTTGTATACGAAGTTGTTGCATTCATGTGTCAACAATTCTAATCATAATGTTATATTTTAGTTAGAATTGTTGACACATGAATGTAACAGCTTCGTATACAAGTTTAGTAGGTTTTAGGCACAAAACAACTATTATCCCTACTTTTTTGGAATGTCTACTTTAATCTTGTAAAAACGTTTTTTAATTCTATAAAACCAAAAAAAATTGGCAAGAATGCAAAAATTATTTATCTCTGGCAGTAAAAAAAACAGTCCAGCATCCCCTTAAGTATTGACATCAACCATATTGAATCCACTACTTTTAATTTGTCAATGTTGACATTGAATTCGTATTCAGCGATCTAAAAAAGTTTTAAATTTATATAAACATAATTGAAAGTTATTTGATAAATCATCAATAACAAATTCATAATTTTTCAGCAATAAACCCCATATTTAACCATGAATACCTTATTAACCGTAGCCGATACTAAAAATTTCTTTTGAGGGCTAAAAGTCCTAACAACATACTTAATTTTTATTGCAAGAAAACTTCTTTATCACGTCACATCGCCAGTCAGTTGTAATATTACAAACTATATGAAAATAGCCCATTTTTGCAACTTTAATTGCAAATTTTTCAAAACTGTGACGTGATGGAGTAATTTAACAAATGGATTCGTGATTAGTGTCTAAAAAACTATGAGAAATGACTATTCTCGTTCTAGTGTTAAAAAAAGTCATTTTTTGTGGAACAGTGTAATTATTAAAAGTAAATTTTAAGAATTCTAAAGAGTAAATATTGATAATTTTTAAGTTTTCTCTTCAAGATAATTTCAAAATAAAATATTGTATTTACATAAATACGACATCTATTTTAAAATTATTTAAAAAAAAAACTAAAAAAATGTAGACATTTACTCTTCAGAATTCTTAGGTTTACTTTAAAATTTTTTTAAAAATAAATTTTAAAATTACTTTAAATAAAAGTTTAGTGTTTAAATTTACCTTTTAGATTTCTTAAGTTTTCAGTAAAGTAAAATTTTAAGATTTTCTAAGGTAAATTTTCTCAAGGGTTATGCGCTAACTTCTTTCGATACTGGGAGTGCACAGTCCATAGACATAATATAACTAGACCGAGCATATCCAGTAGACGGCAATGAAGATCAAGTAGTAAATGATAAAAAATGTATACCGAGTACCTTTCTCTCTTTGACGCTTATTGTCCTCCCACTTTTCCTACTCTTTCTTACCCCCACTTTCTCCTCATTAGAAAGAGAGAAGTATACGGCATCTATTATCCATCTCTTTCTACCTGATCCTCACATTCCGTTTTATGCTCGATCTAGATATACTATGTCTATGGCACAGTCTACTGAACGTTATTTTTTATTTTTTTTCTTCATTCATTTTTTATTGAAGTTAATCAATTTCGTACATTTTGCTCCATACAACAGCCATAAAGAAAATATCACAGCTACATGGCAATTTTTTTTCGAATTCAGTATACTTTAAGGTTCAAAAAATTGTAAAGATAAAAATTTTATTGTTAGTTAACACATTTGTTTTTGGATCTGGGAATAAAAAAGTGAAAAATTGCGAACTTTTATCAATATTTTCAACTGAATTTTTAATGTGTCTACAATATTAAGAAAAAATTCTCAGTTATAGTGTTTGATAGAACAAAGTTTCACCTTTAAAAATCTATTTTATGAATTGCTGTACGATTATTTTCAGAGGAGTTATGAGCAATCAAAATCAAAATGCCTATTTTTTCTTTAACCCTTGATAACTCGAAAACAAAAAATCGTAAAACATTTCATAAAGAATGGAAATTGTAAAAACTCCACTCTTTCATGTAGTAAAATCGAAAATTTCCTCCGATTTTTTGTATCGCTCGTGACAGGTCTTAAAGTGACAAGAAAAATTTTCATTTTGTCCAGCTTGTCGTTTTTGGTGTAAAATTTACAAAAACAATAGGAACGTAAAAATTATACAGGTCGTTTAAAAGTAGAGATTTCAAACTTTAAAGGTTCGCTTTTTTTTATTTGCATTTCGATAACTTTTAATGACGTTACAACTATTTGAAATTTTCCCATTTTTTGAGTCCTCATAATTCTATTGAAGAGAGTAGATCTCAAATACAAATTATGAGATAAAACAAGAATTATAATGTAAGTTATCGCAAATGAAAATAATGTATTTATATGTATTTATATATGTATATGTATAACTAATATATTCTTATGTATAAAATAAAATAAAATATCGATTATATTTAAATGTGACTTGTACATCGTTATTGAATATTTGAAACTTAGGTAGCAGAACAAGTTACTTTGGATGAGATGTTATTACGTCGCGAAATGTGTCGCGATAAATATCATAACGCTACTATAAATATCAGATAGTTAAATTATTTTCTATTAATTGTTGGACTATTATCTATCTAGCGATGATTCTCGCTACTCGCGAATGTGTTGAGATATTATTTGTCGCGAGGCGCGTTATCACATACGATTTATACACAAAGGCCCGTTCAGAACGCGTTTCTATGTCATTCTATCTTTATTATTCAGTAAAAATAAAACGAGGATAGAAAGACATAAAAACGCGCTAACATCTTTAGAAACACGTTTTAAATACGGACCAATGACTAGAGCGAAAAGTGAATAAAAATATACAGAGTATACTATAATTATATCCCACATAGCACAAAATATAACACAGAACATGTAATATCACAGAAATATTATTTCTCCATAGCAATATTACAATGAAATATAAATATTGATGGAATATTATAAAAATATTACTATAATATTAAGGTGGCTCGTCAGTAACATTGTTAGTCAATAACACAACTCACATAAAACTTCATAAAATACATCATAATTTTTCCTAAACATCTTATCTAAATAAAAATTATTAATATTGATAATGGTCCCATTGACTTTTCATAAGTAGTTTATAAATTTATAATAATTATAAAAGGTCAATTGATTAATGTTGTCTTGATTGCACTAGTCGAGCAGCTGCTCGTTCGCAGGATAGACATTTTACTTCTGAGACACGTATGCATAATCGCTTTCTCGATAAAATATTTCTTAAAAATCCGCGGCAACCCACAATCTTTCATGTACCACTGGAAAGCTTATAATTTCATCTTTCAGTGATCAGTTTTTGATTAGCATCTCTAGTTTTTCTTAAAAGATATATCATTTCTGGTAAAAATTCAATAACCTCCCATAAGAGCTATGTTAAAAAATGATTTTTTATATTGCTCGTTTGCAATAATTTACGCGACAACACGGTCTGAAATTTTGAGAGATGGTTTATTATATGTTAAATAACAACCTTCCAAAGTTTTATTTATATGGCTAGTCTTTTAGTTTACTGACGAGCCACCTTAAAATGTCCGCTAAAATAAATCACAATAATATTACGGTGACCTATCATAAATTTATTATTATAATATTTATGTAATATTGCTAAAAATAAACGCGTCTTGAATACTCAACATTATGGGAAATATAATGCTCATCAGAAGCGAGAAATTTCCATTAAAAATTCATCCATGCCATTTTTAAATAGAAAAATATTTGAATGAAAAAATACTTTAGATAGTTTTAACACATTATAAGTTAGAGTTATAAACTCTTAGAGTTATATACTCTATTAATACAACTATTTTTTTTCTTGAGTAAATAAACAGCGATAAAATGAATGTGGTATAGAACTCACAATCAGTCATATTCATTTATGGCTGTTCAAAACTGTCAAGGGAAAAATAAGATGGGAATATTTTACAAGTATGCTAAAATTATCTAAAATGCTTTTTCCAGACATCTTATTTGAAAATGACACGTACAAACAAATGTTTAGTGCGATTTTTTCGCTTCTGGCGTCACATTTTCCATAATGCCGCAATGACCACTCAGGAGTCTTAAATCAATTTAATATTTTTATATTGCAAACATATGTAATTGTTGTTATTGAAAAAAATCTCTCGAGGAATTATATTGTAATTAACATAACACGTTAATTACATGGAATTACTTTATTAATATAAAACTCTTTCAAGCCTTAATGATGTCTTAATGTTATTTATGACATCTCAACATTAGGCTGAGTCTATAATAGATGTAATAAGCTTTAAGTCATAAGAAAAATTGTAGAACCTCATTTATTTAACGTAAGTCTCTAAACATCAATAAAATATTAAAGCATACTCTTTTTTAGAAAAATTTATTTTAAATGTAGTTAAAGTTTTTAAGAGTAATCTTTCAAATCGAAGAGTTTACTTAAGAAATTTTTAAGTAACCTAAAATGAGTAAAAGATTAATTTAAAGTGACTTAAGAAATTTTAAAGTATTTTCAAACTGACTTTAAAACAATCTTAGAAAACTTACAGATTTTAAAAACTGACTTTAAAATTGTCTTCAGGTATTTTAAATAATGGAAAAATAGCTTTAAAATAATCTCAGTAAATCTTAAATTATTCTAAAATAACATTAAACTTTAAAGTATTTATACATTTTTTATAATTCTCGATTTTAAGTATAAAATTTTATTGAAATAAACTTTTAAATACATTCATCTTATGGTTAGCTTTAAGTTTACTTTTAAAGTTACTCTTTTTATTATTTTTATTACATCTAAAAATTTTTAATTTTTAAGTTTCAAAGGTTTAATATTTGTTTATTTTTATATGTCTCTTCTTATGAGAAAGGAAATTTGTATCTTCTCTAATTTTTATATTTTGTTTCCATTGAAACAAGACGAGCTTCGTATAAAGATTTCAAATAACACAAAGTGAAACTATATTAAAATATCATTAAATTTTAAAATAAAGTAGCAGGTTTTTCAATAATCACAATATTTTAACAAATAGAACCACAGTATACTTAGAGGTTTAAAACAAAAATTTGTTAGCAATTTTTAATTTATATGTCAAAGCATAGTTACATTTTTGGAACTAGTGAAAACAGATTTGATCGTTCTTATTTCTATCACTAAATGAAAACAAAGAAATTAAAAAGTAAGTCTAAATTATGATTATAAATATGATAAACATCAAAGATAGGATTAAATTATATTAATTCAAGTACATGAATAGTAAGTAATATTACATAAAATAGTAACTTACATAGCATTACAAGAGCAGCAAAAAACTTTGCAGCAAATACTACAACTACTTAAGAAATAAAAATTATATTGCGTTATATTGTAATATTGTACTGCTTATTGAGTATAAAATACTGTACAAAAAAAATCTTCATAAAAAACTTAACTTATTTTAAAATACTCTTACTTTAAAAGAACTTAATAATTATTAAAAGTAAATTTTAATAATTCCGAAGAGTAAATGTCGACAATTTTATATATGTACATATACGTAAATTTTGTATTTACGTTAATACGATATTTTATTTTAAAATCAAATTAAAGAGAAAACTTAAAAATTGTCGACATTTACTCTTCAGAATTCTATTTAATGTTAATTTTATATTTATCGCCCAGTATATTATTTATTTAAAATGCAATTAAAGAACATGTTTAATATTTTGTGAAATATTCTTCTTTAATTTAAAGTGTGTTTTATTTTATTTTACAAATTATTTTACCTTATTTTTTAGCTAATATTTTATTATTAAATACATATTATTTATTTTTTTATGGAAAAATAAACAAATATTAAACATTCTTAACGTTTATTTCACGATTTTTAACGTGTATTGATTTAATGTTTATCTTTAATTATTTAAAATAAAAATTTCAAAAATAGAAAAATCATCATTATTTTCTAACTCCGCTCATAAATTCTAAAAAAATTTAAACAATTCTAACATATGTAAATCGGAGAAACATACACATAATATGTAAGTATAAAAAAATAAATAATATGTATTTAATAATAAAATATTAGCTAAAAAATAAGGTGAAATAATTTGTAAAATAAAATAAAACACTTTAAATTAAAGAAAAAGATTTTATTTGACGGAATGTAGAATCATGCAGAATTTGTTGCTAGGATAAGAAAAAACCGTCAAATAAAATATTTTACTTTAATTTAAATGTGTCTTATTATATAAATTTTTTTTACTTTTCTTTTCATTTTTCAACTATTTTATTCAACTATATTATGAAATACAGAGTACTTATTGATCGTGTAATTTTTTTTTCGGGAAGGGCCCCAGTTGCCTACAAATTGATTGCCTACAGCATCGATTGCCAACAGACCGTTTGCCAACAAATCTTTTGCGCACAAATCCTTTTGCCTACAAATCGATTGCCTACAAGCTTCTTTGCGCATAAATAGAAAATTAAGAGACGACGTACGTTTGCACACATAAACTTTTGCGCACAAACTAGATTGCACACATAACACTATTGCCTACGGAACGATTGCCTACAATCTCTTTTGCGCACAAATAATAAAATTTAGGTATAAACATACATTTGCACACATGTCACTATTGCCTACAACCTCTTTTGCGCATAAATAATAAAATTTAGGTATAAATATACATTTGCACACATGTTACTATTGCGCACAAGTGGATGGATTTTGTTCTAATTTGGCAAATCGGCTCCTTTTTTATAAAAAAAATTCTTTTTCAAAAAAATTTTTTAATTATTAGAATTTAATTATTAGAAATTAATTAGAATTATTCCAATAATTTTTTGTTAACTCTATAGCTAACATTCTTTTTGTCTCTATTATTTTTAATATTCCGCGTGTGTAATACTATACCACTATTATTTTCTAATAGTCTTGAGAAAAATTATTGAGATCCCCCTCCCCCCTCCCTCATAAAGCTGTACGCAATAGACGACATGTGTGCAAACGTACATCGTCTCTTAATTTTTCATTTGTGCGCAAAGAAGCTTGTAGGCAATCGATTTGTAGGTAAAAGGATTTGTGCGCAAATGATTTGTTGGCAAATGGTCTGTTGGCAATCGATGTTGTAGGCAATCAATTTGTAAGCAATTGGGGCCCTCCCAATTTTCGAAACGTGAAAAGTTTCACATGGACTCTAGGATTCCAACCAATGGGATCGTTTACGTGAAAATTTTCACTTTTCATGTTTCCACCCTATAAAAAAGTTACATGATCGATGCCCTGGTTATTTAATTTCTTATGTATTTATTTGCATTTTGTGTGCGTGTGCGTGTGCGTGTGCGTGTGCGTGCGTGCGTGCGTGCGTGCGTGTGTGTTAAATATATAATATATTAACATTTTTATAAATTTATGAAAAATTGTGTATGGCTACAAAAGATCTCTTTTCTATTGCTAATTGCATTAGCCATACATTTGACGTGCGTGCACGAAAAAATTGGCCGATCTATGTGTTCCAAAATTCACTGCCAGAGTTAAAAATCTATAGTATACGTTATGTGCACTATAGATTAGCATTGGCAGTGAATTTTGGAACACAGCCAATATTCCTGATCTTGTGTTGAGCAGCCATAGCCAGAAGTGCATGTGCATACAGAAGCATAGCAATTGTAGTCGAGTGTTTTTTCTTTAATGTGCATTGATTTTTCGATATAAGAAAGATATTTGTTTATGTTTGAGAAGTAAGTAATGCTAATTTATACTTTGTACATATATCCTGATGTACAAACATTCAACCTGACATGTTCTGTAGATATGTAGGTATGTATTAGGTGTAAATTTGTATCAATTATAGAGAAAAACAAAGAGACGGAGAGGAAGAGAGGATTTATGAACATCATTTTCGATAGAAGAACAAAGTACTTGTTTAGATACGAAGGGTAAGTAATATTAATTTATTGTACCTCTTAACCTATAGCGTGATCTCCAATAGATCTCCAATAGTCTCATGAACTTCTTCGGATATTTGGAATATCCTCAAAATGTCCTTAATATACTAAATTCTTTTACTGTATGCATACAGGGTGATTTAAAATAACCTTATGTTATGTTGATGTCATATTCCTGAGTTAATTCTAAGACGATTTTTCCTCTACGAAATTTTTGTCCGAAGTTTACTTTTTAAGTTATAAGAGGAAATAGTTTGCAAATTATGGGACGGGTACAGAAGATAGGTAGGGACTCATTATCAGACGCGGGCGCTTACGTGCAATGATCAGCTGTACACGATAATACGAAGTTATCAAATATTACAAGGTAATTTTTACAAGTAAAGGTATCATTTCACGCTGACGCTTGATACTCATTTTCAGCGTCAAAAGACGACACGTGACCAAAAATGACGCATCGGTATCTTTGGTCAGAAAAGGTACCTCAAGCGAGTGAGAGAGCGAGAAAGCAAGAGAAAAAATGTGTGTGTATATCATCGTGTACATACAGCTTATTGTTGCACGTAAGCGCCCGTGTCTGATGATGAGTCGCGCCGTCGCTACTTTCTGTACCCGTCCCGTAATTTGCAAACTATTTCCTCTTATAATTCAAAAAGTAAACTTCGAACAAAATTTTCATAGAGGAAAAATCGTTTTAGAATTGACTCAGGAATACGAGTCAATTCATTAAAATAACATAAGATTGTTTTGAATCAACCAGTATGTATAAAATTTTCATAGATATTAAAAGAAATTTTTCAAATATTAATTTCTTAAATATTAAACAAACATTTTTTTTAACGTTATATCAAACTATTAAAAAACATCTTTTTAAATGTTAAACCAAATGTTTATCAAATGTTTATAAAACTTTTTTTATAAATAAAAAAAAAAGATTATTAAATATTTAAAAAATATTTTTAACTGTAAAAAACGTTTTTTTTAATTAAAAAAGGGAACTTATCCCATTATTTTTAACGTTTTTAAAAATGTGTCTTCAATGTTTTCAAATATTTTAAAAAATGTTTCTTAAATATTATTTTGCTGGTTGGGTAGAAAAATCTCAGCAAAATAGTCTTTACATTTGAAAACTGTAAATCTATTCTTAATAAGTACAAGATTATTATACTTTTAAATGATTAGTTTGCGTAACATTGTCGATTAATTACAAAAACGAAATTAATTTTACATCGAAAATCGATGACTGTATCTGTAAAGTAAAAATCATCGTTTCCTTAAATGATAAAATGTTGACTTGGAAAATCATAATGGTTTAAAGGGAATTGCATCGAGACCCAATCAGCAGACAACATTTTTTAAATGTTTTTCAAATATTTATTTTTAATTATTTTTACATTTATTACTATTTATTATGCAAATAATATTTATTAAATATTTATTAAACATTTATTTACATTAATTATTTATTTAAAATAATAATTTAAAGAAATTTATAAAACGTTTAATGTTTATTTAATAGTTATAATACATTAATTCTTAATTTAAAATACAAATGTAAAAAAATATTTAGGTAACGTTTATTTAACCCTCAACATACTCCCGAGGTAAAACAGACCCCAGAGTCAACTTTCAGAGCAAATTTCTTTATGATACCATTGGAAATGGGACTTTGGTGCGCCATATAAAAAGAAATCATAATATTAAAAATTATGTTATTAAAAAACCTCCTTTATTATATAATACCATACTGCTTTTTTTTCACAATTCGTCACTTTCAATCTTCAGAATAAATATTTCAGAAAAAATTTTTTCCAACACGTCAAACTATTTTTTTCTCAAAAGTATCATGTCTCGAGAATATGTATATAAGTGTTAAATATAATATATATTCAATATTCAAAAGAATAAAAATATAATATATGTTCAATAGTCAAAAGAATAAAAATATTCAAAATTAAAAACATGAATTTTTAAGTAAAATTAGTCGATTTTCATGATACTTTTTATTCAAGAATTTTTTTTCATACTTAAATATATATTTTTCATCTTCGTAATAATATCAGATTATCACTAATGTCTTCAAGATTAACTATGAATTTTTTCAAATTTTAATCATTAATTATATAAATTTAAAAAACATTTTATTTACATAAGAGTCCGATGGACCCCGTATGTATGTAGTGCTGCAGGGAAGTATGTATGTTGAGGGTTAACGTTTTATATAATATTTATTTTACTTTAATAAATCATGTCAAATAATGTTTGAAGAAACATTTATTTAATATTTATTTTATAATTACATAATATTTATTTTACGCTAATTATATATTTAAAATGATATTAAAAAAATGTTTATATATTATTTATCTCATGTTTATTTAATATTAAATTTATATTAATAAATTGTTTTGAGTAATGTTTAAAAAAATATTTATTTAATATTAATTTAATATTTATGTTACATTAATTATTTATTGAAAATAATAATTTGGAATAAATACCCATATAGCACATAATATAACAATAATATCGCAAAAATATTATTTCCCCATAACAATATTATAGTGAAATATAATATAAAATATTACAGTAATATTGACAAAATATTGCTACAACATTAAAATATCCGCTTACATGAATCACAATAATATTTTCGGGATATATCATAAATATATTATTGTAATATTTACGTAGTATTATTGTAATATTGCGAGAAATTCAGACCCCTGGATACTTACTCGGCATTATGGGAATTGTAAGTCCCGTCAGGTGTCAGCAATTTATGTAGTGTATAGCCCCCCCCAAACAGCAAAACAATATTTAAAAAACATTTTGACAAATATTTGAAAAATATTTAAAAATACATTTTTAAAAACGTTAAAAATAATGAGATTAGTTCCCTTTTTTCATTAAAGAAACGTTTTTTTAACGTTTGGAAAAATATCTTTGTAATATTTAATAAACGTCTGTATAATATTTAGAAAAATGATTTTTAAAGATTTGTTCTAATATTAGAAAAATGTTTTTTTTTATATTTAAGGAATCTATATTTAAAAAATTTTTTTTTAACACACATAATTCATATATTTATTACACATATATTTAAATCAAGAGCATCTATTTCCACATAAATTAGATGTCTTATTGAGGTTATATTCAATGCATGTACGCGATGAAACATTGTGCTTTGATTAGTTAAAGGACAAGCTTTAAGCTTATTTATATACTTTCCGAAATGGACTTTACTTATGAGAAAACGAATAACCCTTGCGACTCCTAGCGGCGTGAACCAAAACGTTTCTTTAAAAATTATTTAAAATGATTTATTAAAGTAAAATCAATATTACATAAAACATGAAATAATCGTTACTTAAATATTTTTCTTACATTTGTATTTTATATTAAGAATTAATTTATTATAACTATTAAATAAACATTAAATAAACGTTTTATAATTATTTCTTTAAATTATTATTTGAAATAAATAATTAATGTAAAATAATGTTTAATAAATATTTAATAAATATTATTTGCATAATAAATAGTAATAAATGTAAAAATAATTAAAAATAAATATTTGAAAAATATTTAAAAAAACATTGTCTGCTGATTGGGCCGTTTGCTATAGAAAAAGTTACAATTAGTGGTTACGGCTAACAGCACTGCAGAGCTGCAGAAAAGTCTAATTGGGTTGAAAAGCCCTTTTAAATAATAATGCCATTCTATACTTTACATCTAATTATAATTTGTTTTTTGGAATTTTTAAAACGCGTAATTACGCAGAAAAAAATGTTTAAAAATTAGTAGTTTTTGAACCGGCCAATTACGCGCCGAAAATATGGAGCGTGTAGCAGACATACGTATGACGTCACGATCATAAATTTCTCACAGTTTGATATATCGATATGTTCTTATATGTCTTATGCGATATTTTAATTTTTAATCTTTACCATGTGCGACGATAAAATGCAGATTAATAAATTAAACTTCCTCGTGGTTATCGTTCATGTTTTGTTCCTCAATGTAAAAATAATTCAAAAAATTGTCCTGATAAAGTTTTCATTCACGTACCAAATGACCAACAAAGGAAAAAACTTTGGTTTACTTTTGCACGTCGTCCAGATCTACCTACAAATTCTCATTTTTACTGTTGTCAAGATCATTTTGATGTAAGTAGAGACAATTATTAAAATAATGTAGTTATAATAAATACAACCTATATATTTGAATGACACATGAAACGGTGTGATATTTGCTACGTTGGATGTTATAGAGATCATATTCTTTATGATCGTGACGTCATTGCAAGACAAAGTCATTTGAAAAGGTCTAAGAATTCATTATTTTTAAATAATAATTTACAACAAATTGAGCATGAAAAAAATTGAATTATTGCCAAATCTAAGTTTATTTTTAACTGAAGATTACATAAAAATAGTTTGAGGTCAACTTATTTTTTTTTTTTTAACAACCCAATTGTAATAACTATGCTGGGGGTCTCCTCTTCATAGGGACCGTGGATGGTTTTCACATGCGAGAAAGATTCGCCGCCTAGCGGCGGCGCCTCGTACTACGCTTGCCGCCACATTTACATTAAAAATTCGTTATTTTTAAATAGAAATATATCTGAATGAAAAAATATTTTAAATAATTTTAACACACTTATAAAATACTCAATTAATACAACTATTTTTTTTCTCGAATACCTAAATAAACAGCGGTAAAATGACTGTGTGAATGTATAGAACTTACAATTAGTCATATTTAATTATGGCTGTTCAAGACTATCAAGGGAAAAAAAAGTGGGAATATTTTACAAGTGTGCTAAAATTATCTAAAGTGTGTTTTCATCTAGATATCTTCTTATTTGAAAATTGCACGCAAATACAAATGTTTAGTGCGATTTTTTCGCTTCTGGCATCACATTTCCCATGCCGCAATGACCACTCAGGAGTCTGAAATCAATTTAATATTTTTATATTGCAAATATATGCAGTTGTTATTGAGAAAAATCTCTCGAGGAATTATATTGTAATTAACATTACATGTTAATTAAATTACGTGGAATTATTTTATTAATATAAAATAAATTCTTTCAAGCGTTAATGACGTCTGAATGTTATTTATGATATCTCAACATTAGGCTGGGTCTACAATAGCTGTAATAAGCTTTAAGTCATAAGAAAAATTGTAGAACCTCACTTAACGTAAGTCTCTAAACATCAATAAAATATTAAAGCATCAGTTAACTTTACCTTGTTATTTAGGATATGTGATATATTGGTATAATATAACTCTAATATTTCAATATTATTTATAAACGTGTAATATTGTTGAATTTTACGGGTGAACACGGATCTGAATAAGGAAACGCAGTAGAAAATAGACAGATATGTTTAGCTATTAAGCAGTAAATATATTTAGAGCACAAATGATACTTCTGAACTTTACAATAAAAAAGAAATACAAAATTGATGTAACGCGATTGAGGTGAATAAATTCAGTGTGATGAGAATCCACAAAGACAGTATATAATGTAAGCTCTCAACGCTATGATCAAATTAATGGAGTATAATATAATTTTGAATAATTGAACGAATATTGAGCTATCAATACAAAAACTGTTACTCGTTAATATGGAAGAAATCAAAACAATTTTTTTATTTATATTCTTATCTGTACGCCGGAGTTGTGGATCCACGCTTCGCCTCGCTCGCTCATGCGTACGCTCGAATGCCCAATCAGCAGACAATGTTTTTCAAATATTTATTTTAATTATTTTTACATTTATTATTATTTATTATGCAAATAATATTTATTAAATATTTATTAAACATTATTTTACATTAATTATTTATTTCAAATAATAATTTAAAGAAATAATTATAAAACGTTTATTTAATGTTTATTTAATAGTTATAATAAATTAATTCTTAATATAAAATACAAATGTAAGAAAAATATTTAGGTAACGTTTATTTAATGTTTTATATAATATTGATTTTACTTTAATAAATCATTTTATATAATTTTTGAAGAAACGTTTCGGTTCACGCCGCTAGGAGTCGCAAGGGTTATTCGTTTTCTTGTAAGTAAAGTCCGTTTCGGAAAGTATATAAATAAACTTAAAGCTTGTTCTTTAATTAATCAAAGCACAACGCTTCTCTGCGTATGTGCGTTGAATGTAACCTCAATAAGGCATCTAATTTATGTAGAAATAGATGCTCTTGATTTAAATATATGTATGAATTATTTGTATTAAAAAATTTTTTTAATATAGATTCCTTAAATATAAAAAAAAAACATTTTCCTAACATCAGAACAAATCTTTAAAAATCATTTTTTAAATATTACAAAGATATTTTTCCAAACGTTAAAAAAAAATGTTTCTTTAATGAAAAAAAGGAAACTAATCTCATTATTTTTAACGTTTTTAAAAATGGATTTTTAAATTTTTTTCAAACATTTTTTAAAAATGTTTTTGAAATATTGTTTTGCTGATTGGGTTAGGCCATCACACGTACATTTCCGTAACCGTAATCGTAAGATTTCGACCAATCACATTATTCAATTCGGTTGACCTTAATCGGCCGAATCAACCAATCGTGTTGCTCAATTTCTTATGATTACGATTACGAAAATGTACATACATACATACATGTGATGGCCTTTTGTACGGCACTCCCGACTTTAACCGCACCCGACGCGCACTTTACCGCGTCGCGATGTTGCAGCACGAAAGAATCACGATCCGCTCGACACTCGTGACGTCACGCAATAAACGAATCTTGAACAACGATGGAAATTCGGGAACTAGATATTTAATGAATATATGAATATTGTTCTGTATGGGGTCTTATGCGATTCTAAATCAATCAGAGAGCCGAATTAGCATCTTAAGATCGTACTTGAGACGATCTTGAAATAAGAATTGACTATGAATACTGGCCATGACCATGCTTTTATGAACGGTTGCGCCTTACCCAGTGAGAAATAATAATCGAAAAGATATCGAATCAATATCAAATCGATACCTTTTCGATGCAAAAAACATCGAATCGATATCGACATTGATTCGATGAACCATTTCTCACTGGGTAGTGCCATCTTTAAAAATTATTGTATTCGGTACTAAGACCTATGTTTTACGACGACCGCAGACGATAAGAACGGAGAAATCACGATCACATTATCGTAGAAGAAAAGTGCAAATGTACTTATGGCAGAAAAAATGGTCGACGACGAACGGCGCTATCGAAACTTTTTGATAATTTGAATACTATTCATTGATAGAAATAAAAACATTATGCTTGATTATTGTAAAACTTAAAATGTGAAATTGAAGAAAGTGAAGTGAAGTCGTCAAGAAAATTGTAAAAACTTAATTTTCTTCTTTTAACTTAGTAATATCTATGTGACTTATAATAAAGATCAAGATAAATATGATAAACTGTGCTCTTCTCAAAGCAACCTATGACGAGGTTTCGTTATTCATTTCGTAAAGTAATAATTAATTATTAAAATAAGAGGATGAAAAATAGGAAACCAAAAAAGAAGAGAGGAGGGGGAGGGGGAGTGGGAAAGAAAAGTGAGAGAGGCTAGGAGAGGGAGAAAAAAAACTTTTAGGAAATGGATAATTTATCGAGGAATTTTATCCTCTCGATTACCTTTCATTCCTTCACATTTGGTCCAACAATGATGCTAACTTTCAAATATGATCAAAAACTTTAACTTATTTCTTCACTAACTTATTTATTTATATATATTCAAAATTTTCTATTAATACTTGATGAGATATACGTTTTTTTATTTTAATCTACTGACAATCCTTTTTACTTCTTTTCCCTTTTTTATTTTTTTATTTTACTTGGACTATATTCGAATTTATTTGACGGTTCATTAGGCCGATGAGCCTTAAACTATCATCCCGAATCACCTTTGGATCATAAAAAGACTCCAGCTTCTTGTCTCGATATATAATAATAGAAGTTTATACATTGATTGCGAGATCATACGAGAATCAACGTAATTATCATGTCGCATACAAGAATCAGCGTAACAATTACACACAAAAACGGTATAATTATTACATATTATATCGATTATTTTCTTTTATATATTATAAGTTATAGTTAACGACTTTCTGTCACACTGAAGATAACTTCATTACAGGTCGAAACGTTTGTGTATATATTTATAGCATACATCCAGTGGTTCGTTAGTCCTTACCCCAATAAAACAGTACGTGAAATCCACGTTATTGCCAGATGGAACCCACGTTTGCACATGGCAATAACGTACGGATTTCACGTACTGTTTTATTGGGGTTTCTAACTTATGTTAATTCATTTATCGAATCTCAAAAAGTTCTATATTTGATTAAATCAATTAAATTAATTAATTAAATATGTACATTTATATATCTCTACTTATTTATGAATTAATTATCAACAAATATTTACGGAGAAGGAAAATTTCTTTTACTTAAAATTGCTAATAACATATTACAAAAATATATCAAGAAATGATTTCTGGTTGTCAATATATAGATAATTAATCTATATATTGTTTTAGATGTCAATATATAGATAATTATTTTCTTGATTGTTGTCGAACATTGAAAACATTTGATAACAATGCATTTTTTTGTTATGGTCTGTAATTGCTCCTGGATTTTTTTATAAATTCTCAAATCACTCCATCGAAGACGACGCGGCTTGTCCGTGCGTGAAACGCGTTTCGAGTACCAGCTGAAAGATGAAAGACGATCGCCTTCGTGTTCTTCTCCGCGAAAAACGGCGGTTAAGCACTTTCGAGCTGACACATTGCTCAAACATTTTGATTGTTACTATGCGCAGTGCGGTGCGTGTTAGCTGTTCCGTCCTGTTCGTCTCGATCGAGCCGAGGAGAGCATAGAAGCGATCGCAAACGATCCTCATTATTGACGTCTCACCGAATAATATTATATGTCAACGGCGACGGCCGGCAAACGTTAGAATTTTGGATCCGGTAGAAAAGTAGAAGGGAAGAATAATAGGGAGAGAGAGAGAAAGAGAGAGAGAGAGAGAGAGAGAGAGAGAGAGAGAGAGAGAGAGAGAGAGAGAGAGAGAGAGAGAGAGATAGAAAGAGAGACCTGCATCTGATAAATGGGAAAACGCGCCATTTACGAGGGCCGCTATCGGCACCGCTGATCTCTCGGAGATCGTTTCTTTGTCTCGCTCTACGCGTTTGAATAATTAATTTATTCTTCGTGTGCTTCAGGGATGACGCGTTACACCGCCTTTCGTAGCTGCACGACGTGTATACGCTTATCCAGAATGTTCAAGATAGTGACGGCCAGTAACACAACACAGATTTTTAAATTACAAACAACGGATCTCCGACGTGTCCGTCGATACGGAGGACATTTTACTCTCAATGCTCGCAGATCAATTTTCTTTTCCACTTACATTTTTATTCGATAGAAAGAGATGTATCAGTTTCATGAGAAACGTAAAGCTCTTTTAGATATACAGAACAATGAAAACTAATACGAAGCATTTACTTTAATTTTAAAACATAAGCATGAAACTCAAAAGCGCAGAGTTTCGCAATTGCACATTTTCGCTATGAAGTTTTACATATTGGATCACCTGTAATTCTTCTCGTTGGGAAAAGATTTGATTAATAATTAATATATATACTAATATATAATACTTTTTTATTTCCGTTTTCCGTCAAAGCTCTCGAGTCTGTCTTTGGGTGCATTAACTTGATGCTTTTCTTCATGCGACCCGATGTCTCGACTCATATTTCGCTTCGATGAACAAGCGCGATAACTTCCGTTGCATTTATACGATATCCTTCGGATGATGTTTGAAAAACGAAGCTAAATTTTGCTACGTAAAGATTTTTAGAAGTCAGAACTTAAGGAGAGAAAAAGTTCAATGACGTCAATCAGCGTTCAATGAGATAAACAAGATAAGGCTAGAGATAAGACAAGATAAAACTAATCGGAAGGATACCGACTTTTCCGTCAAGAAGAGAAAAGGTACGATCATGTGTGAAACGTAAGAATATAAATGTAAATCCTCGTGAGATATTTTTTCTCATTCTAATTCTCTCCACTGGAATCAATATGCTAAATAGATAAACGGACGGACGAACGGATACCGCGGCGAGCTACCGTGGTATCGCGATCGATATACAGTCTCGATAAAGGGAGGCCACACTGGCCGGTTGATCGAGACGAAGAGGACGATGCAGAAGCAAGAAAAAAGAAGGAGACGAAGAGTCACGGCGATGTTATAGGTGGCATCATCGACATAGAGTATGTTTCACTTATCGTTCATAGAATTATTTTATCCTTTATATCTTTTAGCAAATAATAAGCAAGGATGAAATTATTCTACGAACATTGCGAGCGATAAGTGGAATGCATTCATAAAGCATGGATTGCACTATCTTAGCGTATCAAATAGCGTATCAAATAATAAAATTAATAAATAAGAGAGAAAGAAAGCATGAAGACGATCAATCTCTCTCTTTCTCGCGTTGATAAATTGGCTGTCTTTGTATTCTATTTCACTAATTTTTGTCGATCACTTTTATACATGGCACAATCCATGCTCTATATCAATGGGTGGCACGATATAGCCCGATTCACACTATCAATCCGCTCACGCTCCGGTCATGTTCCCATAAAATATTCTTTTACTATTTATAACATATATTGTTTATCCGTATTTACATTTACATCCCAAATAGGAAACTTTTGTAATAAATGCACAATTATTGCATCTTTCCATTCACAGTATTTCGTACTAATGATCATAAAATAATTCAGCAAAACGCATATCTTTTGCTGAAGTAGAATTTTATAATTATAAGTTCTAAATATTGACAAAATTATGACGCAAAGTTATGTAAAAAATATAAAGTAAAAAGAATTTCTTACTTTTACTTGAATAATTATTGTACAATTTTTATGCTGTAACGATTTTTACAATAATTACAAAATTAATTTCAGTAATAATTGTGCTAGATGATTCTTACTAATATTACAATTATATAGGAATTTATTTTAGTCATTAATTTTTTTAAAGATTGCTACATGTTACAATAATTAAATTTAGAATTACTGATTTTTTAATTTAATTGTAGATATTATTACGCAATATATTATACATTATATTTTAAAATTAAGATAAGGCTAAAATTTTTCTGCATGCGTTCCTATCTGGGACTATGGTAACACTCGGATCGCGTCACCAGATTATGACTCGATAATGTAAATACTTTAGAAATATGATTGTGAGTGGATCATGAGAGGATCATGAGAGCAGAGCTTGAAAGGACCGACAGTGTGGTTCGGGCCTATATAAGCCACTTGTCCGTGTCTCCGTCCATGGTCGGGCATACATAATCGGGTAACCGTTTACGTGACACGACGCGGAGCTGAATCAATTGGCAACAAGCGACGCAGCGTCTTTAGGAAAAAAATACGGCATTTCGATAGAAACGGCTGATCAGCAGGATACGGCCGATATATATATATATATAAGCTGTAGATGGATCTCTCGTTTCAGTTGCCTGAAAACTCTCGCAAGTTCTGAACGATCTTACCTTTTCCATGCTAACGCGTCTGTTCCACTAGCGAGCCCTTTACGACCTTTCTTTTCTTCCTGCCTTACTCGCGTCGCACGTTCTCCATTTTTTCTCTCTCATATCCCCCGAATTCGCCCCGTTCTCCAATCTTCTACAGTCCGCCCGTCCCTTAGCCCTTCGTCTATAGATCTTGCATACGCATCGCACGTCGTTGATGCACATGCGTTTACATATTAACTAAACTATACCGCGCATTCATCATTGCGCTCTTCTTCTTATCTCTCTCGTCTTCTCGTTCGTCCATACTCTATCGTCCTTGTTCTTGTCCTGTCCCTTCTCGTCAGGAGTCATCTTGGTCCCTTTTTGCCGGTTCCCGGCTACCGGCGAACGCACGCGTCTTCTTCGCTTTCTCCCTCTCCCCCTTCCTTCATCCCTTCCAACCCGTCTAACTTTTTCTCTTTTTCTTCCTCTCTTTCTAACTCCCGTCCTCGTCGTCGGTTCTGGCTGTTTTACTTTTACACACTCTCGTTTATCTCTTCTGCAACGAGCGCGTGATCTCTCCTGTATTACTACTTTGCACATTCTCGCTGTGTAGTTGAACGTTGAAGGATTCGCGAGGTACGCGTCTACTTGCACATCGAAATAAGGAAGCTGAAAGGAAGAAATCGAGAAGACAGGATACCGGAATAAAAATGATAATGTTGGAATGGTATATCGGGATCGCGGCCATCCTGTTGACCTTTCTCGTCTACTTTGCGTATTTCTTCAAATTCAATCGGGTGAAAGTGAGTGTTGATTAAGTGATTTTATCCGACCTATCCTCTGTGTTTTCGCTGCAAAGTATTCTAAGATTATAACTTTGGATTCTTTAAAGGATTTGAGAAGCAAAAGTAAGATGCAGCAAACCGACGGCGTTTACGCGAGTAACAAAAATCGAAAGGTGGGCAAACTACCGCCGGTCTATCCGAACGGATGGTTCGCCCTGCTCGAGTGTTCGCAGATAAAAAAGGGTCAGGTGAAGCATGTGTCTGCCCTCGGCGAAAATTTCGCGGTGTTCAGGTACGTCAAAGTTTCTTTCAAATTAGTTTCCTTTATTTCTTCCATACATTTTAAAATATACTTCGGAACTTTTGGGATAAAGCATGTATTTATCAAGTAACGTGTTCTATTAATTTCTTAAAGAACCGAAAGAGGCGTAGTCAACATTTTAGATGCGTATTGCCCGCATTTAGGGGCAAATATGGCCGAGGGTGGCCACGTCAAGGGAGATTGTCTGGAGTGTCCCTTTCATGAGTGGAGGTTTCGCGGAAAGGATGGCTACTGCGAGAACATACCTTACACGGAAAAGGGTATTAATCAAGTTCTACATAATATCGTCTCAGACGATATCTATTTATTCTTTTATTCCCATAGCTTCTGTACGCTATATCAGCTAGGACCAGGTGTTTTTTATATCTTAGAACCACATTCCTGCATCGAAATGCTTGTTTGCACATTTTAACATTCAAATATTTGTGTCTGAATTTTGGACGGCCGGTGAATCGTGGCCCTATATCGCTTGCTGGATTAATTATTCGCAATTCTTCTTTGCTTTTATATTATTTATAACAGTTTATACTTACTAAATATTCTTTAAGAATTATATCACAATATTATATAATTTTTTCCATTTCGTACATAATATAATGTAAACTTGATAAGAGATAATTAAATAGACTGTATGATTCGGCAGAAAAATAATGAATGATAAAAAATAGTCATAATTGAAAATTATTTCAGTCACATATTTGTATAAATTCTTACCTGAAACTGTCTTTCAAATTTTTTAAAGCCTATGATTAATGAAACACCCTGTTTAACAAAAATAACTTTACTTTAATTTACCACTATATAATAATTAAAATAATTAAAATACAATATCATATACTTAATTGTGGAAGAATATATTATTTGATGAAATAAGGAAAGCTCTGAGAATCATCTATCAACGCATCTATCCTAGCTGATTGATTTTTTTATGCGCAGTGCCACACATCGCTCGAGTGAAAGTCTGGAAGTCCTGCGAAGTAAATCATCTCATCTTCGTCTGGTACCACTCAGAATCAATTGAGCCGGACTGGCAACCCCAGCCGCACACGTGCATTTCTAACGGGGCGTGGCGCTACCAAGGTCGTAATGAGTATCTCGTTAACTGCCATATACAGGTTTGTCGTGCATTTAATTTTCTGATATAATCGTAACAAAACACAGATGAATTAATCATTAGTATTTACTTAAAGATAATGTCAAGAATCACTTTCCAGAATTATGAACTGGAAAAAAAATATTAGAAAAAGAGGATTATCCTTTTTGACTTCACTCTTCTATTCTTTTATCCTTTCCGAGAATTTCAAATAGACAGTACACTTAATATATTGATCTGTGCATTAGGATATAGCTGAGAATGCGGCTGATTCTGCACATTTCAGCGCGGTACACGGTGCGATTATGTTGTTCCCCGGCAACTTACCCTGGTTTGGTCGGCATGTGTGGACCATTCACAAAGGATGGCAGCCGCACTGCTCATACAACAATGAGACGAACGAGGACGTAAATACAGGCGCGGAAGAAGTGAAAATGCATGTCAAATTGAACGGTTTGTCGATTCACCGGATCGAGAACGGCAACGGCAGAAGGGAAAAACACAAGGCCGATCTGCGTATGAGCCACAAATTAGTCCTGCTGGAACGCTTCAATCTATTAAATATCGACGTATGCATCGAACAGATCGGGCCTGGCTACGTCGAGCTGATGCTCAACACATCGTTCGGACCCATGTGCATCCTACAGACAGTAACACCGATCGAGCCGCTGCTGCAACGGGTGACCCATCAGATTTTTTCGCCACCCTTGCTGGCGCCGTATGCCAATGTGGTCTTCCTGGGCGAGTGCGTCATGTTCGAGCGTGACGTCAAGGTCTGGAATTACAAGAAATTCGAGCGGCAACCGATTCTGGTGCGCGAAGACCATGCCATCCTCGCGTACCGCCGCTGGTATTCACAGTTCTACTCCGATCACAGTCCCTCCTATCAAATGGCCATGAAGGACTTACAGTGGTAGTGATGTCTCTCTTTTTTGAAATTTAACTTATATATATTTTATTACATTTTTTGATATTATTTTTATTATTAAAATAGATAATTTATGTAAAATGTTTATTTTTAAGAAAACGGATTTGAGATATGTTAATTATGTATAGTATAAATGTACATATAGATAATATTGTTAATTTAAAAGAAGATTAATTTTCTTCATCAAGATGGCGATACATTATCGCTTTATATATTGAACTTATCTACAATACATATAAAGTTTTATAATAGATAACGATGATAAATAAATAAAAAAACAATGAGTTTTATATATCTAACTTTAGTCATTGTTATTTATTTTGTCGCGTATTGTGTATAAAATAGTGATGTTTAAAGCCTCGTCTACAATGAGTCGTAGTCGTAAGATCGTAAGCAAATCGACCAACCACAATCTGATTTTCTTATATATTCTTGACTGTCGTTGGTCGATTTGCTGTACAACCTTACCACTACGACTCATTGTAGACGGGCCATAAAAGTCTAATTTTTAAGATATATTTAAAATATATTTAAGATATATTTCAGATATGTAAAAGATTTCAAGATATATTTAAAATTAAAAGTAAATTGTGAAAATTGAATGTAATTAAAAATCCATAAAACTTATTACGTACATAAAATACAAATTTTGATTAACATATTCAATGATGTTTTATTATTTTTCACGCATTACTATATCAGCTCGTTAAATTATTCTACGAAGAAAAATGTTTTAAAGTTCACGACATATTACAAAATTCATCGTTGTGTATAACGCAATAACTTCATTGTATCATTGTCGAAATGTTAGATAATATCATTTCAAATATTTTACATAGTTATTTAATATACGCAAATTTATGTTTAAATCAAAGGATAAAGGAAGAAAATTGATGTGATTAAGATTCAATATCAAGTATATCTTTCGCGTTTTAAATTTAATTTGCCCGCTGCTTCTGGGATCAATAGATGGAATAATTCAAATAGAAATTAGAAAGTCATGATATGTAATTGTTGTATTGTATACATAAACAGTGATACATAATTTATTAATCATTTGTTTATGATATAGTGATTCATGGGATTGATACAAGAGATATTCAAAACATATTCACGCGCATAATATCGAATCGCGACTTCATCATAATTAGCCATTACGCGTAGTCTCGCGGCAGATTAATGTGAAGTTGGCCGCGCGACTAATTATTCCCATCACGCAAAACTCGTTCGCTGTATTAATCTGTGCTGGACATCTAATTTTTGTCGAGCGGATCGTCGTTTCGTGCAATCGCATCTTCTTCGCATCACCTTCCAGCCATGACAAAATGTGCGTCGCGTTCGGGAGCGTGTAAAGGCCCTATCACACTACAGACTCCCGACTCTGACTCGACTACTGACTCGGATTCCCGACTCAGAGTTCATCAATTACACTACGAAGCTTTTGACAGGCTCTGACTCCCGACGTAGCTTTACACTTTAAACATTTATCATGTTGTTTGTGATGAAAAATTATAAGTTATTATAATTCATCGGTATAATCAACGCCGCAAGAAAATTGCAACATTATTAATGTTAATTATTGTAAATAAATCAAACGAAAATCAAACCTTAAAAAATCAATAGAATACGAGACATTTTATACGTGTGTGAAGTTAGCATCTCAATATTCAGCATTTCATAAATAAATTTCAGATTTACTTGCATCCAGCACAGTTTTACAGTTCCTCATACGTTTTTACAATAGTTCCGTCAAATGAACTATTAAAATCGCGATTTTATAATTGAGATGCTAACTTCCGAAAACATACAACATCTCCGAATTTCGAATATTTGACCACGGAGGATTAAAAATCTGTTGAGGAGTTAAAATCTTGGAGGAGTTAAAAATTTAATAAAAAATTTTTAAAAATAGTTTTCTTCAGAACTCTTCGGAAAACGATTAAGTATGTTCAGAACTATCCGATAAATACAATATTATAAACAGAACTGTCGGATGCCAGCTAGCATCTCACCCATATCCCCGTAGATACATCTTTTTTGAACTTTAAAAATTTATTAAAAAATAATTAAAAATAATTTTCTTCAGAACTATTCGATAAATACAATATTATAAACAGAACTGTCAAATTTCGATCAGCATCTCACCTATATTCAGATATTATAACAATGTATTTTTTTCTACGAAGTTTAACTGTCGGAACTATTGAGGGGACATGTCTAGACGAGAGAACTCAACGGATTTATAAAGTTGACTCTCGTGAACTTGGCACACCATACTTAAAAATCTAATCCACCAAATAATTAAAATCAATTATTTATTGAAAGTTCTAATTTATTTTACAATAGTTCGACGAAACTCATAGAAAGCTTCGGAACTATTGCAAAACTATCAGAAAATACCATAAAGTCGGTTGGAAGTTGCTGTAAAGTAGTACTTTACTCTTGTCATGATGTGCCAGCGGTCAAAATACAAAATTGTTTAAGAATATGTAAAGGCCGGAACTGTCGATGAAACTCATAGAAAGCTTCGGAACTACTGTAAAACTATCGGAAAATACCATAAAGTCGGCTGGAACATGCTTAAACGTAATACTTTATTCTTTTTAGGCTCTTGGTTTTCAAAACTCGATTATTTGCTTTTGATCGCTAGAACTATTAATATATTTAACATAGAATTATAGAACTATTATAAAACAAACTAGAACTTTCAATAAATAATTGATTTTAATGATTTGGTGTGCTGCGTGAACTTAGCACACTATATTTTTAAATTCGGTTTTTTTATACTTAATCAACGGATCTATTGAAAATTCTTATGTAGAACTTTAAAACTATTCAAAAGAATGCCAGAACTCTAAAAAAACTATTAGATTTTTAAGTATGGTGTGTCAAGTTCACGAGAGTCGGGTCAGAGTCGGGAATCTGTAGTGATGGGCCTTAAAGTGTCACACAATCGTCTATATTCTGGCGATTGACGCGCGCGGGAACGTATGTACTTAGCATCTAGTGGGTTTGCCATGAAGAAACAACAAGGGTGGAACATGAGAATGTGAAAAAAAGGAGAAGGAGATCGAAGGATGACGAGGCATCCAAAGGGGTAAGTGATTTATTTATTCGTTACCTATTTATGTACTTTTTACCCATGAAATTGACAACGGCTTTGCGGCTGTTGCGTCCGAGGCGTGAGTGGAGCGCATTGCGCGCCATTTCGTAATGCAAAAGATTACATATATGTATGAGGTATACATAGATATACATGTAATACTTCTGGGTATTTTGAAAGATCTAAAATAATATTTACATGATATTTACAATTTGACGCGCGATTCTAACTAAAATTTCTTAATTTTTGATACATAAAGTTGTATTCTAAAGTTGTATATAATAATAGCGAGATAGTTTTAAAATTATTGCTTGAATGGCTTGAATATGATAACGTTTATATTAAATATATTTTTGACAATTTTTTAGGCAAATATTAGAAACCGAATTTATGATCTTATAATTTATACAAAGAATGTTGTATAAAAACTGCTATGATATTATATAGAAATTTCGGGTATTTTAATTTTTTATTCTTATACAAAAATATAGAAAAAAATAGTCAAATTCTTATTTTTTTACTAAATTAAAACTTATAATTAATATATATATATATATATATATATATATATATATATATAATCATTAATATGAAATACATTTTATAAAGAATTATTAAAATCTAAATGTATTTCTCTTTTTTTAATGAAAGAGTAATTAGAAAATAATTAAATTCTTACGTATTTTCTCGATGAATTGAGAGTTTATAATATAATACTAACATGAGAAAATAGATAGACTATAAATAACCATAAAATTTTTTATACAAAAATGAAAGCCGTAATTAAAACTAACTGAATTTTTTTCGTTTTGTACAAAAATTCTTTTTACATAAATAAAATATTTGTCCAAAAATCGGCAAAAATTTGAAAAATATTTGTATTTAAAGATGCCGAAAATAGACCCACAAACCGCCTTTCGGAGTTGGTAAAAAGACTCCGGGCATTATGTTTAAAGGTACTAATGTCCTCGGGGATAGTTCCATGCTGTATTTTCTCAGAATCATAACCAGACCTGCTTTTACCTGTAACTGGGCCATTTTCATACCCACGCACATTCGCTGACCCTCGCCGAAGGGAAGATAGGCGAATCTCTCGATGCTGTGTTTCCTGTCCGGGTTAAATCTTTCAGGATCATATTCTTCGGGATCTTGCCAGTATTGAGGATCTTTATGCAAACCTTGAACCGGTATCAGAACTTCTGTTCCGGGTTGCACGCGACAGACAACTCCATCGGATCCTTTTAGTTCGTGTTCTTGCGTGCATTTTTTCTTCAAGAATACTGCTACGGGTAACATCCTCATTGTTTCGTTGAAGACTTGGTCCATGTATGTCATTTCTTTCAAACCTTCATAAGTGATTTCACCGTTGTATCTATTAATCACGGATACCACCTCTTCGCGTAATTTCTTTTGTATTTCCGAGTGACTGGCTAAATGGAAGCTGATAAAACTCATAACAGTACTGGAAGTCTCATAGCCATCGATAACGAATGACAGCGCCTGTCCGGTGATCATTTCAGTGTCGAATTTATCGCCTTCTGCCTTCTCCAGTTCAGCCATCAAATGGAGAAAATCATTCCTAGGTATTCCATCCGTCCTTCTTCGCTCCATCAGGTCCGCAACCAACGTTCTGAAGAAATGATCGATATGCTTTGGAATAAAACTCATTTTGACAATTTTGTTCAATGATGGAACTAGAAACACGAGACCGAACAAAATTTTGTTTCGCACCGACGGTTCAAAAATGGCTTGACCGATTTTTCTAAAAGACATATCCTTCTTCTCGTCATCGAAGCAGTATCCATCCACGCCAAAACCAGCGGCAGCTACTACTTGCGCAGTGTATCTGGCGCACAAAGACTTTAGCTCTAATTCCGCTCTCTCGACATTGCTCAGTTTTCCATCGATATACTTTTCACATGTCGCACATACCTGCTTGACACTTTCGAGCAGGATCTTCAGTCGCATACTAGAAAATGCATAGGTCAAGCGCTTTCTACTGTGTATCCATTTGTCTCCGGTAAGGACAAAGGGATTATGTGACACAAGTGGATCCACTTCAGGGTCAATATCGATGGTGTTCTCGGCGAAACTTGAGAAATTGGTCTGTAGCACCGTTTTCACCAACTCCGGCTCGAGGACGATCAACGTCGGTCTTGAGAACTCGTAAATTCCTACCATACTGCGACCCTTATTATCATTGTAGATTTTGGAATAAAAATCGCCGATGTTTAATTTCAAGCAGACCATTGACAACATGTGACCGATTCCTGGCAGGGCTCCATCCATGCACGGAACCCCTTGATTTTGCCAGTATTTATAATTTCGTGTCAGATAAAAGTAAAGAGCTATAAACGCTCCGAGAATCAGAGATAGCAATACGACAGTCATGTTGCTTCTCTCGGATAAATGTTAAGTAACACTTCTAAATAGGTGTAGCTTTAACTGTGTTTCATTCGCAACTGATTATAACGTAGCGGATCCAAATCCTTGAAGTGAGTGTACGTTGCATAATACTGATTAACTGATAATGAGTTAAAATGAGCAAGGCTGCGAAACTTAACAGAAATTAAATTCGCACCTGGAATTTTCAGTGTTATCAAGTAATCTTATGTAATGATAATAAACATTTTATCAGAATTGTATAGATAAAATTTCTCACGAACATTGAAAGAAGAATATAAGGAGTTATATATTAAACATATTAAAAAACTTGGATTTGTTTTTAAATTGATTTGAAAACGAAAAAATAAAATATTTTAATGGTGACATGTGGTTCAACAATGGTTGAAAGGGGATTATTTTACAAAAAATTGCGTTATATTTCAATAATTTATTTTGTTTTCTTGTTTAAATGTTATATATACCTTATATATACCTTACTGCAACTTATAAGTGATGTAGAGACATTCTTATCAGACCTTCATCTAATAGCTAAATAGATCAAAATACAAGTAATCTTTGCTTGGATTCAAATTATATATATATATATATATATATATATATATATATATATATATATACATATTATAGCAAAAAGATTTTTAATTTTTTTATTCTAATATAAAGATACAAAGATAAAAGTGGTTATGTTTTTACTTTCTTACTATACTAAGACTGTATCATATTCATAATATTAATATTGCATACATATTATAAAAATTATTTGATTCCAAATACATTTTAATTCTTTCTTTATATAAAAATACTTAAAAAAGTAATTAAACATTGTGAAATTCTTACTTATTTTCTTGAGAAATTAGGAGCTAATAAATTTGGATAAGATAATAGGTAAAAATTTACGAAAGGGGAGGCCACTTCAATGAAATTGACTTTGACATATGGTGTCAAGGTCACCCTCCTGAGTGACCTTTAGAAGGCTTTAGCCGTCGTTTATTGTTTATTAAAAAGTTAATAACAAAAAAGTTTAGTAAATATAACAGTTATTTTGTATAAATAAGTACATGAATAGACAAAAGATGTAGAAAATAGTCGACCAGTATTCAAAATAAGAATTTTAATTAGTATTTAAACGGTCTAATGGATACATAGAACTCATTATTTCAAAAAAAAGCCACAATACAACAGTAAAAATTCTTACAATTGAATGTACTATTTGAAAGTTTGTGTTTTCCATTAAAGCATATTTTTAAAGCAAATATTGCATATTTAACTGTTTGTGTTTTTCGTTAATGCAGAGAATAATTTGTATTTAACTGTTTGTATTTGTGGTTAAAGTAGAAAATATTTTGTATTAATAATAAAAAACTATTCTATATATTAACGATTCACTGTTTTAAATGATTTATTATATTTTCGTTCAAACATTCATTAAATTTAAAAAAATATAATTATGATAAATGAGTTGAAACTTTTTTGAAATTCTGAACGTTATATAGCCAATACAAAATAAAAATTAAATAAAAATATTGTAAAAAATAATACTTTATAATATTAGTAATAAACTTGCGGAGAAAGTTGAAAATTTCGTCTCATTTATGAAAGTTTTTTGTCATTAACTTTTTAACAAACAATGAGCGACAGCAAAAACCTTCTAAAGGTCAGTCAGGAGGGTGACCTTGACAACATATGTCAAGGTCAAGGTCATTGGAGTGGCTACCCCTTTTGTAAATTTTTACCAGATAATAAAATAAACAATCATAAATTCCAAATACTTCTTTTAGCATAAAAATAGAGGCAATAATTAAAACCAATTACAATTAAAAAGAATAACATCTTATAAAGAAATTTTTCGTTTAACATGAACGAATTATTTGACACTAAAAATTAGGAAAAAATTTTCAAAAACTTTTTTGTTCAAAGATGCCGAAAATAGACCCACAATCCACCTATCGGAGTTGGCAAAATGGCCCCAGAAATCATCTTTATAGGTATTTGCGTCTTCGGAGATAACTCCATTCTGTATTTCCTCAACATCATAGCTAGACCTGCCTTCATCAGTAGCTGGGCCATTCTCATTCCCACGCAGATTCGAGGACCTTCACCGAAAGGAAGATAGGTGAATTTCTCGATGTTGTGCTTTCTGTCCGTGTTGAATCTTTCGGGATCGAATTCTTCAGGATTTTCCCAGTATTGAGGATCTATGTGAAAAGCTTGAATCGGAATCAAGATCGTTGTTCCGGGTTGCACACGACAGACAACTCCATCGGATCCTTTCAGTTCAAACACTTCTGTGCATTTTTTCTTTGTGAATTGTGCCCCTGGCATTAATCTCATCGATTCCTTGAAGACTTGGTCCATGTAAGTCATCTCTCTCAAACCTTCGTAAGTGATTTCCCCGTTATATTTATTGAATACAGACACCACCTCTTCGCGTAATTTCTCCTGTACTTCCGGATGATTGGCTAAACAAAAACTGATGAAACTCATTACAGAGCTAGTAGACTCATAGCCATCGATGACGAACGACAGTATTAGTCCGGTAAGCATTTCAATATCGAATTTCTCTCCTTCTACGTTCTCCAACTCGGTCATTAAATGGAGAAAATCGTTCCTAGATATTCCACCCTTTCTGCTTTGCTCCATGCGATCCGCGACCACTGTTCTTAAGAAATGGTCGACGTGCTTTGGAACAAAACTCATTTTGAAGATTTTGTTTAACACTGGGATAAAAAATGAAAGAGTAAACATAATTTTGTTTCGTATGGACGGCTCAAAGATGGCTTGCCCAAGTTTTCGAAAAGACATATCCTTTTTCTCGTCATCGAAGCAGAATCCATCCACGCCAAAACCAGCGGCAGCTACTACTTGCACGGTGTATCTGGCGAACAAAGATTTTAGCTCGAACTCCGCTTTATCGACGTTGCTCAGCTTTCCATCGATATATTTCTCGCATTTCGCACACACTGGTTTGATACTTTCAAGCAAGATCTTTAGTCGCATACTAGAAAACGCATAGGTCAAACGCTTTCTGTTGTGTAGCCACTTCTCGCCGGTAAGAACAAAGGGATTATGTGCCATGAGCGGATCCAGTTCAAAGTCGACAGCAAACATATTGTTTTCGGAAAAACTTGAGAAATTTGTCTGCAACACCGTTTTCACCAACTCCGGTTCAAGAATCATCAATGTTGGTTTCGCGAACTCATAAATTCCTATCATACTGCGACCCTTGTTGTCGTTGTAGATCTTGCAATAGAAGTCACCGAAATTAATCCTCATGCAGGACACAGACAGCATGTGACCAAATCCTGGTAGGGCTCCATTCAAGCACGGAATTCCACGTTGTTGCCAGTATTTATAATTTTTCGTGAGATAAAAGTAAAGAACAACGAGAGCTCCGAAAATCAGTGACACTAGCATGATGGACATGTTGCTTTTCTTAAATAACAAGTTGCACTTGGTCGGATAAATTGATGCAACCTTGTCCACATATCAGCCGCGACTGGCTACGATGTAGCGAACTCACCGAAGTGAGCGTACATACGTTGATAACAATAACAAGCGAGACTACAACATAATTTGTTTAAGGGGATCCTAAAGTGACATAGTTACCGATCGAGCATAATTAATTTCAGATTTATTAATCTTTTAATTGGTTTTACAGATTTTAAAATCCTTTTTCAGAATTAAAGTACAGACAATAATACAATGTGTACGTGAACTAATTTACTGCTATGCGTTACCTTTCCACCAATTTCGCATGCAAACACATGATACTTTCACATACGAAATTTTCGTAGTCATGCCACTTGTTTATTAAAGCATCTAGGCTTATTCTAAAAACACGTGTGATTATAAATATAAAAATTGCATAAATTTTTTGCTTATAATAGAATGTATTATTTTATTTTTGTTGTTTATTATAATGATATTTCTATGAGATATGATAATAAACGAGGCAGTCATTTCATTTGCAATTTGTGATTGCAGAGGCAGAAGTGACGTATATATATATATATATATATATATATATAGTATATATATATAGAAGTGCGATCTGCCAAAACGTACGTGTCAGTACGTTTTGGCAGATCGCAAGAAACGGAAAAGCGCGAATTCCGTTACTGTCTACTGTGAAAGAATAGCCAATCTATTCTAGGAATGCTCCAACTTTACCAAAACCACCTCAAAAAATGCGTCTTCTGGACAGAGTTAAAGTGAAACATATTCCGGAAAGATGAAATTGAAATTGAGGGAATTATTTTGGAATATTTAAAGTTATAAGTTGGAATATTTAAGCATTATGTTTACAGTATTGCTTGTTTGCTTGTTCAAGTGCTATATATATTTCACTGTAACTTGCACAGATTTGTAGTGCCGGAATGATAATCGCGGAGTCAAAAGAACATCACTTGAGGTTTTTTTTTCAGTAAATTGACCTTACATTGACCTTACATTATCTAATGAAAAGCGTTTGCTATATTCTGTTATCATTATTTACTATTAGTTTGTCATAGATAGTAATGATAATCGTATATGCAATAAGAGAAATTAGAGAGAGAGAGGGAAAAAGAGATTTCCTGAAAATTAAACAAACATTAGTTGAGTAAATCTAAGAGAACTCAGTTTAATATGCACTATATGTATATGGGTCATTTTCTTATTGAATAATAGCCAGCAATTTTTACTCGTTCTGACTGTTAATATAGGATGGCGCTCAAATCGTCTAAATGTCTATCGTGCAGTAATCGTTTCGACTTTAATATCAAGTTCGTTTTATTAATAATGTAAAAATTACAAGTCTTCAGTTATTAAATACTAGGAAATTGTTTTTAATGCTTACGATAGTAAATAATGTTTTTATGTGCAATTTAGCATTACATACATATGTATATTACATAACAGATATATGTATATGGGATTAATTGTTACACCTTTATTTAAAACTAATTTTTTTTATGTACTCATTTATTTAAGATTAAATATATATTTTTAATATCTAAGAGTGTAGATATATTATCAAAAAACACGGTACTATTTTTTGTCAAGTATAAGTAGCACAAATCTCGAGACACGCGAGACGAGGATTTGAGAGATTCTTACATTACCAAATCTCAACAGTTCAACATCAAGTCATGAGTAAGTTCACCAGTCGATATGTTGAGTTCGAATTATATACAATATAGTAAAAGATGTGATATTTGTTCTAAGATAGACACAATAAAAATGGTAAAAATTCTTAAATTATGAAAAAATTCTAACATAATCATAATACTAATATAATATAAAACATTTTTTATAAAGAATTATTAGATTCCAAATATACAATCTTCTTTTTCCTTTATAAGACAAAGTAATTAAATATGGCTAAAATTTTATTGATTTTCTTGGTGAATCGGAAGTAATATAAAATTTATTTAAGAAAATATATTATAAACAAATATTATATAAAATTGCAAGTAACATTTTAATTTTTATATGAAAATAAAAGTAGTAATTAAAACTGATTAAATTTCAAAAAAATTACATTCTGTAAAAAGAAATTTTTTTCGGACATAAATAAATTATGTCGTAACATTGAAAATTTGAAAAAAAATTTGAAAGATATTTACTCTTAAGCACGCCGGACATAAACCCACACACCGCCTTTCGGAATTGTAAAATGGCCCCAGGAATCATCTTTAAAAGGTATTTGCGTCCTCGGAGATAATTCCATGCTGTATTTTCTCAGAATCATAACCAGACTTGCTTTTATCTGTAGCTGGGAGATTTTCATACACACATATTCGCTAACCCTCGCCGAAGGGAAGATAGGCGAATTTCTCGATGCTGTGTTTCCTGTCCGGGTTGAATATTTCAGGGTCACATTCTTCGGGATTTTGCCAATATTGAGGATCTTTATGCAAACCTTGAACCGGTATCAGGACTTCCGTTCCGGGTTGCACGCGACAGACAACTCCATTGGATCCTTTTAGTTCGTATTCTTGCGTGCATTTTTCTTCAAGAATACTGCTACGGATAACATTCTCATTGTTTCGGTAAAGACTTGGTCCATGTATGTCATTTCTTTCAAACCTTCATAAGTGATTTCACCGTTGTATCTATTAATCATGGATATCACCTTTTCGCATAATTTCTTTTGTACTTCCGAGTGACTGGCTAAATGGAAGTTGATAAAACTCATAACAGTACTGGAAGTCTTGTAGTCATCGATAACGAATGACAGCGCCTGTCCGGTAATCATTTCAGTGTCAAATTTATCGCCTTCTGCCTTCCCCAGTTCAGCCATGAAAATGAAAATCATTCCTAGATATTCCATCTGTCCTTCTTTGCTCCATCAGGTCCGTAACCAACGTTCTGAAGAAATTATCGACATGCTTTGGAATAAAACTCATTTTGACAATTTTGTTCAATGTTGGAACGAGAAATACGAGACCGAACAAAATTTTGTTTCGCATCGACGGCTCAAAAATGGCTTAACCGATTTTTCGAAAAGACATTTTCTTCTTCTCGTCATCGAAACAGTAACCATCCACGCCGAAGCCAGCGGCGGCTATTACCTGCGCGGTGTATCTGGCGAATAAAGACTTCAGCTCGAATTCCGCTTTCTCGACATTGCTCAGCTTTCTATCGATATACTTCTCACACGTAACGCATGCCTGTTTGACACTTTCAAGCAGGATCTTTAATCGCATACTGGAAAATGCATAAGTCAAGCGCTTTCTACTGTGTATCCACTTGTCTCCGGACAAAGGAATTATGTGACACAAGTGAATCCACTTCAGAGCCGATATCGATGGTGTTCTCGGCGAAACTTGAGAAATTGATCTTTAGCACCGTTTTCACCATCTCCGGCTCGAGGACGATCAACGTCGGTCTTGAGAATTCCTATCAAAATGCGACCCTTGTTATCATTGTAGATTTTGGAATAAAAATCGCCGATGTTTAATTTTGAGCAGATCATTGAGAGAGAGAGAGAGAGAGAGAGAGAGAGAGAGAGAGAGAGAGAGAGAGAACATGTGACCGATCCTTGGCAGGGATCAATCCATGCACGGAACTCCTTGATTTTGCCAGTATCTATAATTTTGTGTCAGATAAAAGTAAAGAACTATAAATGCTCCGAGAATCAGATAGCAATACGACAGTCGTGTTGCTTTTCTCGGACGATAAATGTTAAGTAACACTTCTAAATAGGTGTAGCCTTAACTGTGTTTCATTTGCAACTGATTATAACGTAGCGGACCCGAATCCTTGAAGTGAGTGTACGTTGCACAACACTGATTAACTGACAATGAGTTAAAATGAGCAAGGCTGCGAAATTTAACAGAAATTAAATTCGCATCTAGAACTTTCAGTGTTGTCAAGTAATATTATGTAATGATAGTAAACATTTTATCAGAATTGTATAGATAAAATTTCTCATGATCATTGAAGGAAGAATATAAGGAGTTATATATTAAACATATTAAAAAACTTGGATTTCTTTAAATTGAATTGAAAACGAAACAATAAAATATTTTAATGATAACATTGAAAGGGGATTATTTTGCAAAAAGTTGCGTTATATTTCAATTATTTATTTTGTTTGCTTGTTTAAATGTTATATATACTTTATTGCAACTTATAAGTGTTGTCGAAACATTCTTATCAGATCTTCATCTAATAGCTAAATAGAGTACAAGTAATCTTGCTTGGGTTTGAATTATATATATGGTAACAAAAAGATTTTTAATTTTTTTATTCTTATATAAAAATACAAAGATAAAAGTGGTTATGTTTTTACTTTCTTACTATACTAAGACTGTATCATATTCATAATATTAATATTGAATACATATTATAAAAATTATTTGATTCCAAATACATTTTAATTCTTTCTTTATATAAAAATATTTAAAAAAGTAATTAAACATTGTGAAATTCTTACTTATTTTCTTGAGAAATTAGGAGCTAATAAATTTGGATAAGATAATAGGTAAAAATTTACGAAAGGGGAGGCCACTCCAATGAACTTGACTTTGACATATGGTGTCAAAGTCACCACCCTCCTGAGTGACCTTTAGAAGGTTTTAGCCGTCGCTTATTTGTTTGTTAAAAAGCTATTAACTAAAAATTTAGTAAATATAACAGTTTTTTTGTATAAATAAGTACATAAATAGACAGAAGATGTAGAAGTTAATCGACCAGTATTCAAAATAAGAATTTTAATCAGTATTTAAACGGTCTAATGCAGTGTCCGGAATTAGTTGCCCTTTTCGGTCAGATTTCTGAGGCGACGCCTACTGTCTCCCCACTACCGCTCGAAGATCGGCGGCCGAGCCGCCGATCGCACGCGTGACACTGTGCCTCGGAAGCGTTCGTACATGACAAATATTTTAGGTCCGTATCTTCCGTCAAATTATATAGAATTTAATATTTTAACAATCAAACTTTTTTTATGTTGAATTACTCATAATAATTACAATTATTAGCAAAAAATTTACGTAATAATTTGTGATAATTTGATAGAAAATACGGACCTAGTATATTTGTCATGTACGAACGCTTCTAAGGCACAGCGTCACGCGTGCGATCGGCGGCTCGGCCGCCGAATTTCGAGCGGCAAGGGGGAGACAGTAGGCGTCGCCTCAGAAATCTGACCGAAAAGGGCAACTAATTCTGGAGACTGGTCTAATGGATACATAGAATTCTTTATTTCAAAGAAGCCATAACACAGCAGTAAAAATTCTTACAATTGATTATACTATTTAAAAGCTTGTGTTTTCCATTAAAGCATATTTTTAAAGCAAATATTTCATATTTAACTAACTTGTGTTTTTGGTTAAAACAGAAAATATAAATTTGTATTTAACTGTTTGTGCTTAAAGTAGAAAATATTTTGTATTTATAATAAAAAACTATTTTATATATTAACAATTCACTGCTTTTAATGATTTATTATATTTTCGATCAAACATTCATTATATTTAAAAAAGTGTATTATGATAAATGAATTGAAACTTTTTTTGAAATTATGAGCGTTATATAGCCAATATAAAATAAAAATAAAATAAAAATATTGTAAAAAATAATACTCTATAATATTAGTAATAAACTTGCGTAGAAAGTTGAAAATTTCGTCTCATTTATGAAAGTTTTTTGTTATTAACTTTTAACAAACAATGAGCGACGGCTAAAACCTTCTGAAGGTCAGTCAGGAGGGTGACCTTGACAACATACGTCAAGTTCAAGGTCATTGTAGTGGCCTCCCCTTTTGTAAATTTTTACCAGATAATAAAGTAAACAGTCATAAAATTCCAAATACTTCTTTTTGCATAAAAATAGAGGCAACAACTAAAACCAATTACATTTAAAATAAATTACATTTTATAAAGAAATTTTTCTTTTAACATGAACGAAATATTTGTGACACTAAAAATTAGGAAAAAATTTCCAAAAACTTTTTTGTTCAAAGATGCCGAATATAAACCCACAAACCGCCTATCGGAGTTGGCAAAATGGCCCCAGGAATCATCTTTAAAGGTATTTGCGTCTTCGGAGATAACTCCATTCTGTATTTTCTCAACATCATAGCTAGACCTGCCTTCATCAGTAGCTGGGCCATTCTCATTCCCACGCAGATTCGAGGACCTTCGCCGAAAGGAAGATAGGTGAATTTCTCGATGTTGTGCTTTCTGCCCGGGTTGAATCTTTCGGGATCGAATTCCTCAGGATTTTCCCAGTATTGAGGATCTACGTGAAAAGCTTGAAGCGGAATCAGGATCGTTGTTCCGGGTTGCACGCGACAGACAACTCCATCGGATCCTTTCAGTTCAAACTCTTCTGTGCATTTTTTCTTTGAGAATCCTCCTGGAATCAATCTCATCGATTCCTTGAAAACTTGGTCCATGTATGTCATCTCTTTCAAACCTTCATAAGTGATTTTCCCGTTGTATTTGTTGAATACGGATACCACCTCTTCGCGTAATTTCTCCTGTACTTCCGGATGATTGGCCAAACGAAAACCGATGAAACTCATTACAGAGCTAGTAGACTCATAACCATCGATGACGAACGACAATACTAGTCCGGTGAGCATTTCAATCTCGAATTTCTCTCCTTCTACGTTCTCCAACTCGGCCATTAAATGGAGAAAGTCATTTCTAGGTATTCCATCCTTTCTGCTTTGCTCCATGCGATCTGCGACCAATGTCCTTAAGAAATGGTCAACGTGCTTTGGAACGAAACTCATTTTGAAGATTTTGTTTAACAACGGGATAAAAAATGAAAGAATGAACATAATTTTGTTTCGCATGGACGGCTCAAAAATGGCTTGCCCAAGTTTTCGAAAAGACATATCCTTTTTCTCGTCATCGAAGCAGAATCCATCCACGCCAAATCCAGCGGCAGCTACTACTTGCGCGGTGTATCTGGCGAACAAAGATTTTAGCTCGAACTCCGCTTTATCGACGTTGTTCAGCTTTCCATCGATATACTTCTCATATGTCGCACACACTGGTTTGATACTTTCAAGCAGGATCTTTAATCGCATACTAGAAAACGCATAGGTCAAACGCTTTCTGTTGCGTAGCCACTTCTCGCCGGTAAGAACAAAGGGATTATATGCTATGAGCGGATCCAGTTCAAAGTCGACAGCAAACATATTGTTTTCAGAGAAGCTTGAGAAATTTGTCTGCAACACCGTTTTCACCAACTCCGGTTCAAGAATCATCAATGTTGGTTTCGCGAACTCATAAATTCCTATCATACTGCGACCCTTGTTGCCGTTGTAGATCTTGCAATAGAAGTCACCGAAATTAATCCTCATGCAGGACACAGACAGCATGTGACCAAATCCTGGTAGGGCTCCATCCAAGCACGGAATTCCACGTTGTTGCCAGTATTTATAATTTTTCGTGAGATAAAAGTAAAGAACAACGAGAGCTCCGAAAATCAGTGACACTAGCATGACGGACATATTGCTTTTCTCGGATAACAAGTGGCACTTAGTCGGATAAATTGATGCAACCTTGTCCACATATCAGCCGCGACTGGCTGTGATGTAGCGAACTCGCTGATGCGAGCGTACATACGTTGATAACAGTAACGAGAATAACAAGCGAGATTACAATATATAAATTGTTTAATTTATTTACCAAGATATTAATATGTAATATTCATAAATATTTTTTCACAATTGTACAGATTAAATTCCTCGCAATAAATGAAGGAAGAATATTAGGAAATATACATTAAAGATATTACAAACATTTTTTGTTTTATTGATTTTTAAATTCGAATTAAAAACAAAACAAAAATATTTAATAATGAAATTGAGATTGAGGGGATTATTTTGGGATATTTGCGTTATGTTTGAACTATTGCTTGTTTGCTTGTTCAAGTGCTATATATATTTCACTGTAACTTGCACAGATTTGTAGTATCCCCAAGGAGAACAGAAAAACCAAAATGAATTTGAAATCATATTGCCCTAAATTTGTCATTTTTTGATCATAATTGAAATCTAAATCTTTGATGACTTAAAATTGATTTTATATTGATTCCTATTTTACTGTGTCTTTTTAGAAAATGTGACGTACTTTTTTGGTTATATATATATATATATATATATGTATATATATATACATATATATTATGAAAGTGTAAAACTTGCGACTTAAATGTGTATCTTAATTAACATTTTCAGTTTTAGTTAAAATTAGCAAAAATTTATATATTTTTCTTGAGTATAATATGATTTTTTACTGTAACAATAATAATTTATTTCTTCATTTCAAGAATATTAATAACGTTTTAAAATATTTTTACAATATTTAAATTTTACAATATTACAATGTTACACTTAACAATATTAATTTTTACATTATCATTTATTTTCATGTGCAATATATTTTTATTTAAAATAAACGATAAATGCTGTCAAGAAAACATCAAAAGTTTTTGCAATTGGATTTATTTTGACAATCTACAATTTGATCATATTATGACATCATTTTGACGTCATGTTGACTTTCCTGTTCTCCTTCCTAGGTAGAATAAGAAGTCACAATAATGTCAAAATGACTCTAAAATGACATAATAGTAACATTTTTAGAGTCATTTTGATGTCATATTGACATCATTGTGATTTCCTGTTCTATTTGGGTTGGGTCGGAATGATAATCGAGTCAAAAGAACATCATTTGAGGTTTTTTTTTCAGTAAATTGACCTTACATTGACCTTACATTATCTAATGAAAAGAGTTTGCTATATTCTGTTATCAATATTTATTATTAGTTTGTCATAGATAATAATGATAATCGTATATGCAATAAGAGAAATTAGAGAGAGGCAAAAAGAGATTTCCTGAAAATTAAACAAACATTAGATGCGTAAATCTAAGAGATCTCAGTTTAATATATACGATATGTATATAGGTCATTTTCTTATTGAATAATAGCCAGCAATTGTACTTCTTACTCGTTCTAACTGTTAATATAGGGTGGCGCTCAAGTATCGTCTAAATGTCTATCGTGTAGTAATCGTTTCGACTTTAATATCAAGTTCGCTTTACTAATAATATAAAAATTACAAGTTTTCAGCTATTAAATACTAGGAAATTGTTTTTAATACTTACGGTAGTAAATAATGTTTTTTATGTGCAATTTAGCATTACATATATTACATAACAGATAAATGGGATTAATTATTACACATTTTTACAGCTTTATTTAAAACTAATTTTTTTATACACTCATTTATTTAAGATTAAATATATTTTTTTAATATCTAGGAGTGTAGATATATTACCAAAAAACACGGTACTATTTTTTGTCAAGTGTGAGTAGCACAAGACGTTTCGAGACACGCGAGACGAGGATTTGAGAGATTCTTACACTACCAAATCTCAACAGTTCAACATCAAGTCATGAGTAAGTTCACCAGTCGATACGTTGAATTCGAATTATATACAATATAATAAAAGATATGATATTTTTTCTAAGACAGAGACGCAATAAAAATGGTAAAAATTTCTAAATCATGAAAAAAATCTATCATAATCATAATACTAATATACAATATAATATAAAACATTTTTTATAAAGAATTATTAGATTCCAAATATACAATCTTCTTTTTCCTTTATAAGACAACGTAATTAAATATAGCTACATTTTTATTGATTTTCTTGGTGAATCGGAAGTAATATAAAATTTATTTAAAAAAATATATTATAAACAAATATAAAATTGCAAGTAATATTTTTATTTTTGTATGAAAATAAAAGTACTAATTAAAACTGATTAAATTTCAAAAGAATTACATTCTGTAAAAAGAAATTTTTTTCGGACATAAATAAACTATGTCGTAACACTGAAAATTTGAAAAAAATTTGAAAGATATTTGTTCTTAAGCACGCCGGACATAAACCCACACACCGCCTTTCGGAGTTGGTAAAATGGCCCCAGGAATCATCTTTAAAGGTATTTGCGTCTTCGGAGATAATTCCATGCTGTATTTTCTCATAATTATGGCTAGACCTGCCTTTATCAATAGTTGAGCCATTCTCATACCCACGCAGATTCGAGGACCTTCGCTGAAGGGTAGATAGGTAAATTTCTCGATGCTGTGTTTACTGTCCGGACCGAATCTTTCAGGATCGAATTCCTCAGGATTTTTCCAATATTGAGGATCTACGTGCAAACCTTGAACCGGTATCAGGACTTCTGTTCCGGGTTGCAAGCGGCAAACAATTCCGTCGGATCCTTTTAGTTCGAACTCTTCCGTGCATTTTTTCTTCATGAATATTCCAAATGGCAATAATCTCATCACTTCGTTGAAGACTTGATCCATGTATGTCATCTCCCTCAAACCTTCATAAGTGATTTCTCCATCGTATCTATTGATCACGGATTTCACTTCTTTGCGTAATTTCTTTTGTATTTCCGGATTACTGGCCAAATGAAAGCCGATAAAACTCAAAACAGTGCTGCTAGATTCATATCCATCGATGACAAACGGTAATATCAATCCCGTGAGCATTTCAGTGTTAAATTTATCTCCTTCTGTCCTCTCCAGCTCCGCCATTAAATGAAGAAAATCATATCTAGGTTTTCCATCCTTTCTTCTTTGCTCCATGAGATCCGCGACCATCGCCCTCAAGGTTTGATCGACAAGCTTTGGAATGAAACGTATTTTTAAGATTTTGTTCAACGATGGGATAAGAAATGCAAGAGTGAACATAATTTTGTTTCGTATGGATGGCTGAAAAAGGGCTTGCCCAAGTTTTCGAAAAGACATATCCTTTTTTTCGTCATCGAAGCAGTATCCATCTATGCCGAAACCAGCGGCAGCTACTACCTGCGCGGAGTATCTGGCGAACAAAGACTTCAGCTCGAATTCCGCTTTCTCGACGTTGCTAAGCTTTCCATTGATGTAATTCTCACATGCCGTGCACACTGATTTGACGTTTTCAAGCAGGATCTTAAGTCGCATACTAGAAAATGCATAGGTCATGCGTTTTCTGCTGACTAGCCACTTCTCGCCGGTAAGGAAAAAGGGATTATTTGCTAAGAGTGGATTTATTTTGAGGTCGAGCATCATGCCGTTCTCGGAGAAACTTGAAAAATTGGTCTGCAATACTGTTTTCACCAACTCTGGTTCACGGATCATTAACAACGGTTTCATGAACTCGTAGATTCCGACCATACTACGATCTTTGTTGTCATTGTAGATTTTGCAACATAAGTCGGAGATGTTCATCTTCATGCTGATTACTGACAGCATGTGACCGATTCCCGGCAAGGCTCCATCCATGCACGGAATTCCACGTTTTTGCCAATATTTGTAATTTTTCGTGAGATAGAAGTAAAGGGCTACTAAAGCTCCGAGAATCAGAGACACCAGTATGACGGCCATATTGATTCTTTCGGACGACAAGTGACACTTGGTGAGCTAAATCGATGTAGCCTTGTCCACATATCAGTCACGACTGATTGTAGCGGAATCATAGAAGCGACTTTATGTTGATTGCACCGATTGATGTGTAAATGAGCGACAGCGCAATACAAGATTAAATTCATAATAGCAAGTTATCTCTCTAACTTTCCTGTTATGTAATATCAGTGAATTTTTTCTCGCAATTATATAATTTAAATTGCTTGCAATCATTGTAAAAATAATATGTAAAAGAAAATTTATACTTATTTATTCTCAAATGTATTAAGAAAATTTTTGTTTATTTTTAAATTATGTTAAAAACATTCTAATGATGAAATTAGGATATAATTATTTTGAAAAATGTTGCATTACGTTTAAATTATTATTTGTTTGCTTGTTCAAGCCCCACATATATTTTATCGCAACTTTTAAGTCTGTTATCGAACGAGATAATAACCGCGGCGTCAAAAGAGAGCATCACTGAAAGTCTTTATTAAGGAAATTAACCTTACATTGACTTTATCTAATAAAAAAACAAGTTGCTATATTCTGTTATTGACTCTTGACTATGTCATAGATAAATTAATAGTCATGTGCAAAATACAATGCAAAAAACAAATTAGAGAGGCTTCTTGGAATTTATTAAATAACCATAGCATAACTGAAACTAATATGTAAAAAATGTAATATAATATATAAGCCGTTTTCTTGTCGAGTAATAGCATTGCTCAGTTATTCGTTTTAGTTTTTAATATAGCATATAAGAATCATTTCATTGTCAATAGAGCAATAGTAATCTTAGTTTCAATATCAAGTTGATTTTATCAGTAAAAAATAACAAATTATATTCAATAGAGATTTTTAATCTTTATGATATGCAACGTAAATTTACATAAACTATACATATAACAGATACATGTAGAATTGTTTTTATATTACATTATATTTTCATAGCTTTATTTAAAACTAAATAATTTCAATTTGTGAAACAATATGTATAAGATTTATATATATTTCTTAATATGTAAAAAATACAGATATACCAACAAGAGATACGATGTTTTTTATTAAATGTAAGAAGAGCAAGACATGCTGGTTATCTCATACGAGACAATGAGTTGAGAAATCATTACATCTCAATAACGGGTGAGCAAATTTAAATCTGAGTTCTAAATAGACTCAATCGATAACTTGGATACAAATTATACAGTAAAAGTGTCTTTTTTTATACAACATATAGGTTAAATTCTTAATTTCTTACTAAAAATTAGAACTTATCATAATCATAATATAAAACACATTATATAAAGAAATTATTTAATTTCAGATCTTTTTTTATAAAGACAAAGTATTTAAACATAATTAAATTCTGACTTTTTTTGATAAATTAAGAGCGCATACTTAATAACATTTGTATTAGAAAATATAAGTATTATTAACATTCCAAATATTTTTCTTATTTTTATGTAAACATAAAAACAGTAATTAAAACTGAGCAAATATAAAAAATGTTCAATTTTGTTTAAAGTTTTTCTCTTGGACGTAAATAAATTCTTCATGAACTAAAACTGGAAAAAAATTTCAAAAATATTTGTGCTCAAAGATGCCGAAAATAGACCCACAGACCGCCTTTCGGAGTTGGTAAAATGGTCCCAGGAATCATCTTTAAAGGTATTTGCGTCTTCGGGGATAGTTCGAGGTTGTATTTTCTCAGAATCATAGCCAGACCTGCCTTTACTTGTAGCTGGGCCATTCTCATTCCCACACAGATTCGTTGACCTTCGCCAAAGGGAAGATAGGCGTATCTTTCGATGCTGTGTTTTCTGTTTGGATTGAATCTTTCGGGATCGAATTCCTCAGGATTTTCCCAGTATTGAGGATCTTTGTGCAAAGCCTGAACCGGTATCAGCACTTCCATTCCGGGTTTTATGCGACAGACAATTCCATCGGATCCTTTTAGTTCGAACTCTTCTGTGCATTTTTTCTTCATAAGCACTCCTGCTGGAAGTATTCTCATCGTTTCGTTGAAGACTTGGTCCATGTATATCATCTCTCTCAAACCTTCGTAAGTGATTTCACCGTTGTATCTATTGATCACGGACATTATCTCTTCGTGTAGTTTCTTCTGTATTTTCGGGTAAGTGGCCAAGTAGAAGGCGATAAAACTCATAACTGTACTGGAAGTCTCATAGCCATCGAGGACGAATGACATCGCTTGTCCCGTAAGCATTTCAGTGTCGAATTTATTGCCTTCTACCTTTTCCAGTTCAGCCATCAAGTGGAGAAAATCATTCCTAGGTATTTCATCCTTTCTTCTTTGCTCCATGAGGTCCGCAACCAACATTCTGAAGAAATGGTCAACATGCTTCGGAATGAATCTCATTTTCAAGATTTTGTTCAACGATGGCATGAGAAATACGAGAGCGAACACAATTTGGTTTTTCGTAGACGGCTCAAAAATGGTTTGCCCAAGTTTTCGAAAAGATATATCCTTTTTCGCGTCATCGAAGCAGTATCCATCCACGCCAAAACCAGCGGCAGCTACTACTTGCGCGGTGTATCTGGCGCACAAAGACTTTAGCTCTAATTCCGCTCTCTCGACATTGCTCAGTTTTCCATCGATATACTTTTCACATGTCGCACATACCTGCTTGACACTTTCGAGCAGGATCTTCAGTCGCATACTAGAAAATGCATAGGTCAAACGTTTTCTGCTGTGTAGCCACTTCTCGCCGGTAAGGACAAAGGGATTATATGACAAGAGCGGATCCACTGCGGAGTCGATAACGATGGAGTTCTCGGAGAAACTTGAAAAACTGGTCTGCAACACTGTTTTCACCAACTCCGGTTCGAGAATCATCAATGACGGCTTCGTGTATTCGTAAATGCCTACCATACTGCTACCCTTATTGTCATTGTAGATCTTGCTGCTGAAGTCAGCGAGGTTCGTCCTCATACAAGTCACTGATAACATGTGACCGAATCCCGGTACGGCTCCATCCACGCACGGAACTCCACATTTTTGCCAATATTTATAATTTCGCGTGAGATAGAAGTATACAGCTGTAAGCGCTCCGAGAATCAATAACACGAGCTCGACAGTCATGTTGCTTCTCCTGAATAACAAGTGGAGACTAAACTTGGGCGACGAAAATGATATAGCCTTGACCACGTATCAATGACGGGTTGATATAGCGTAATCGCTGAAGCGAGTGTTAACACTGATTGAATATATGTGGGAGACTGCAAAACAGAAATTAAATTCGCATCAGCGACTGCTAGTGCCACGATCATGTTATGTAATGACAATAATTTCATTTTTCATTTTGTACACATGAAATTCCTCACAATCATTAAAGAAAGAATATAAGAAATTATATATAAATTAAATGTATTACGATATATTGGGTTATTTTTAAATTGTATTAAAAACCAAATAAAAATATTTTAATGACAAAATTGAGGTAGAGAGGATTATTTTGAAAAAAGTTGTGTTATATCTAAATTATTACTTGTTTGCGTGTTGTTCAAGCACTATTTTACTGCAACTTGCAAATTTGTTATCGAAATAATAATCATGGTATGAAGATAACATTACTCTCATCGAAAAAATCGACCTTACATTGATTTTAATAAGCGACAGTTATTATATTTTATTATTTCTTTTATTATATGTATGTCATAGATAAATTGATGACCATGACATAACAGAAGCTATATTTCCTGTAATTTATTAAACAAACATTTCGCTGAAACTAAACGCACACAGTTTAATAACATACAGTATAAGCCTTTCCTTATCGAGTAATAGCCAGCTACTGCATTATTCAGTCATTTGTGCTAACTTTTAATATAGAGTGACGCACAAAATTTATTTCAATGTCAATAGAGCAATAACAGTCTCGGCTGATACGTGGTCAAGGCTATACCACTTTTAATGTTTCAATCTCAAGTTGGTTAGGTTTCATTAATAACATAAAGAGATAATATCCACACAATGGAGATTATTTTTAATCTTTACCATAATGAGTAAAAATTCAATATGCAACATAATAATACAAAACAGTATAGAGTTAATTGTCACATTTCCACAGTTTCATTTAAAATTAAATATTTTAACTTATTAATTGAACTTTTTCGTGTATTAATACAGAGTGCACCAGACCTACCGTATAAACCGTTAATGGTAGAATCCAGAGATCATTTTGAGACGAAAATTCTAATGCCAAAATGTCGAGGCTATTATAGTTTTCGAATGGGAAAGGTTCAAAGTTGGCCAATTAGCTTGTCAAAGTTTCACGCGCTCAGGGACACCGCATGTCGAAAGGGCCTTTCTACAACATTACTTATTTTAATAATAAATGCTTGTGATAATAATACTTGAAGTTATTATTCACTTTATTTGTATACTTGCAAAATATTTGCAAGATTGAATATCGTAGTGATATCTTTAAAATATGGAAATGCAATGAGCGCCGAATTGTCAAAACCTTTGCGTGAAATATGCTGCGGACAAATGACATTTCTCACATTAAAGATCCTATTTTTCGCGTGTAATACAGTAATCGCAAAACTACTATAACTAATTCTTCTGCAACAAAAAATATTTTATTTAAAAAATTTAAAAATATTTGAAAACATGTTAATATTTTCTTTCCTCGTGAATTTTTTATTTTTCATTAGCATATTTCATGCAGTAGACTTACTTCGTATTAATCATATTGATTTTCTCTCACCATGGGTACGTTCCACTTAACGCTCGCAATGCTCGCGAGCATTGTTGGTCCTTGTTTAATATTTGATGAACAACAAGGATGAAATGATTCCACAAGCGTTGCGAGCATTAAACGGAACACACCTCAGATGTGTTCCGTTAAATGCTCACCGGACAATGTGAAAAATCTCATTTGTCCGTAGCATATTTCAAGCTAACGTTTTGACAATTCGACGCGCATCGCATTTCCATATTTGAAAGATATTATCACTACGATATTCGATTATGCAAATATTTTGCAAGTATACAAATAAAGTAAATAATAATTTCAAATCTTATTATCTTATTTGTATAAATTCAATATTTAATATTTAAAAGCTGACAACTGACCCTCCTCTATATAAGATGAATTTCGCATTATCTACACGATCGCCATTCTGTATCATCATCATCCAGCATATTCATTGGTTGACGCTATCATTTTCGTAATTGCTTTTGAGAGAAGCAGTCGCAATTGATAATAATCTTTGCTCATTATCTTCTTGGACGTTGGACTATTCAGTGTCGTTCAATCCTCCTCAAGAGCAGAGATGGCTCTCATGCTCATCCTCTCGATCCTCTTGGCTCTGGTGGGTCTCTATCTTTTTCTGACGAAAAATATTAAATACTGGCAGAAACGTCAAGTACCTTGCGCGGATGGCGCCGTGCCAATCTTCGGTCATTGCTGGGAACCTATCGTTTTGAAGAACACTTTCGCCGAATGCTGTCGCAAGATTTACAATGCTAATCGGAATCGTAGTATGGTTGGAATCTACAATTTCATGTCGCCGAATTTGATAGTAATCGAGCCGGAGCTGGTGAAGACAGTGCTGCAGACAAGTTTTTCGAATTTCCACGAGAATGGTTTTAAAATTGATCCCAAATTGGATCCTCTTCTGGCGCACAATCCCTTCTTTTCCTACGGTGAAAAGTGGGCGACTGGAAGAAAGCGCTTGACTTACGCGTTCTCCAGCATGCGACTGAAAATCCTGCTCGAAAGCGTGAAGACAGTGTGCCAGAAGTTTGAAGGCTATCTAGATAAGAAGCTAAGCAAAACCGGGAAAACAGAACTGGAACTGAAGAACTTATTCGCAAGATTCACTGCGCAGGTGGTAAGTGGCGCTGGCTTTGGCGTGGATGGATTATGCTTCGATGAAGATAAAGAGAAGGAGTCTTTTTACGCACTGGGCAAATCTTTCCTCGAGCTAACCGTATGGAACACCTTTATTTTCACCACTTTGTTTTTTATGCCATGGTTAGGCAAAATCCTCAGAACAAGATTCTTACCAAAGAAGGCCGACCATTTTTTTAGAACGGTAATTTCGGATATTATGCAACAAAGAAGAAAGGAGGAGTCGCCTAGAAACGATTTCCTGCAGTTGATGGTCGATCTGGAACGGACAGAGGGTGATAAATTTGACCTAGAGAGCGTCACGGCCCATGCGCTATCGTTTTTCATCGACGGCTACGAAACTTCGAGCACTGTTTTAAGCTTCATCGGCTTCAACTTGGCCATTCATCCAAAAGTGCAAGAGAAATTACGTGAGGAAGTGATATCTGTACTTAATAAATACGATGGTATGCTAACTTATGACTCCTTGAAAGATATGACCTACATGGATCAGGTAATAAGTGAATCGCAGAGAATCATACCCACATTGGGACTTCTGGACAAAGTTTGCACGGAGGACACCGAATTGAGGGGATCCGATGGAACTGTCTGTCGCGTAGAACGTGGAACGCACATTCTGATAACCATCAGCGGATTGCACGATGACGCCCAACACTGGGAGAATCCTAAGATATTCGATCCCGAAAGATTTGGCCCGGAGAGAAAACATAGCATCGAAAGATTTGCCTATCTTCCCTTCGGCGAGGGACCGCGAATCTGCGTGGGAATGAGAATGGCTCAGTTGCAAATAAAAGCATGTTTGGCCACATTCCTGAGGAAGTACAGATTAGAGATTTCCCCGAAAATGCAATTACCCATAAAGATAACGCGTTCATCTTTTCTAGCTGCTGCGGACGGCGGCGGCATTTGGGGCATCGTCCGGCCGATTTAATTACGAGACGTTTATTAAGTTTCTTTCGACAGATTATTTTTTTGTTTCAATTTACTTTTTTTATAATTATATGGGTTTTTGTAATGTTAATTTTTCTAAAATTAATATTTTAATAATACTTTTTGATTAATTTGAAATAATACATGTCTTGTATTTTAAAAATAAACAAATGTTAAAATACGTGAAATTCATTAAAGGAATTTTATTATAATAATTCGGAGAATTTTAAACATTATGGTCTTATTTTTTAATTATATAAACCTAACTTCTATTGATCTTTCGTTTCATCTTATACTTTAAGAGAAAATTTTTATTAATATGTTTTAAATATTTTTCATAGCATGTCTAGATTAGTTATTACTGTAGTAAAAAAGATAATGTTTTAAGACAAATACTGTTGACATAAAACTTATTGCGCACAATTCCGTAATACAAATTATCAAATGCATGACTTGAAAATGTTGCGATAGTAAATTGGCTTCAGAGAGCTGACAATGCACATTTAATAAATAATTTTTTTTACGCGAAAGTTAATAATATGCATTAAATAGAAATGTATAATTTACAAAGGATATATAACTTATATTCATAATACATAAATCAGCTATTTTAAAAAGTATAATAATTGCGCTGAATATAAGTCACATTTGATTACAAAATGTGTCTTCAGTTATAATTAAATCATATGAGTGTATTTATTGCAGTTACTAACAATAATTATATTATAATCAAATATAATTTCCCGTTTGCAAATACATTATAAAAAGATAATATTGTATAGATATAACAAAAAATCTATTTTATATACTACTTACGGAGTTTATTTATTAAATGTACTTACATTATATTATGTACATATGTCAAATAGCAGTACTTTAATGTATTTTTCTCATAAGAATTTATGTCTTCTTAGCCACACTAAAACTAAATTTCTATTACATTATTTTACGATGATAAAGTACCTACATTAATATATACATACATTAAAATCTATCAAATAAGGCACTATACTGTGAAACCAAAATATAATCAATCTCGCAGACGATAATCGTTAGGTTTGCAAGTTAAAATTAAGTTAATGAAATTCGAATCATAATTCAAATATTCATCAAATATTAATAAAGATAATAATATTAGGGATCGAACAAATAGGTAGGGTAAACAGAAATGGTATTAATAACGAGTGAGATAAATGTGTAACGATTATACAATAATATGTTTAAGACAGACAAACTAATAACTTCAACTGACCAAAATTCAACGCAAAATACAGAACACATTTTAACTTTGTTATGAATTTTTAACAACAATGATAACGGCGAGATATGTATCGTCAGAATTCACGTAGATTTGGAATGTAACGGAACATATAAATCAGAAAATAATACGATTTTTTAAATGTAGATTTTGAAAATATTTTTTAAAATCTATCAAATTAGGTAATGTTATGACATGTAAAGTTATTCTTTTTTCTTTTTTTTTTTTTATTGAAATATCTTGATGATATTGGAAATTCAAAATTCTTATGTTTATGCGATTTTGTACGATAACAAGATTGAGAGAGTGTGTTTCTAATTTTGAAATTGACTTGCATTAACTATTAAGACATTAGAAATGCAGCGAATATAATGTCATAATAGAATTTGCGATAAAATATCTATTCAAAATTTGTAAATAAATGAAAGGGGAGAGAGGATGTTAAATGCTTTCGAAGGTATGAAATGGTTTTCCGAGTGCAGAGTATTTGACAGAAGTTTCGCGGATGCATGATGATGATGATGTACAACACGAACAAAATATCAACAGTACAATCAACAAAGGATTAACAGTGTTAAACACGATTTTTGGACAAAACTGAGAACGGTCGAAGTCTCGGGTAAGTAATGGGGAACATACCATAAAGTAACAGGGTTAAACAGTTATTAAAGGGAAATGGAATGTAACATATTTGATAACTTATTAACAGCAACAGAAATGCCAAACAGAAATTCAACGTAAACAACAGGAATATCTTGGGTATTATATCAAGTGACCAAAAGCGTAAAATTCGACACAAACGTAAACAACAGAAACAATAACATTCAGATAAGTAATATATGAGAAGCATTCAAAAGCAGCATAATATGTTTATGTATTGTGTCTGAATAATTCTCTTTCGTCGAATATAAAGCGTCTCCTTTCTTTACGAAATGTACCTTGAACGTCTTCGTTCGGATTGTATTACTCCGGATAATAAAATTTAACTTCAATCGTTACCACAGGCAAAGTACAAATCAACTATATTGTAAATTTCTTTACGGGAAAATCGATATTGAGTCCATCGACCTTTCATTTGAGTAATTAACATAAACAATTTTGTTTCTGCAAAAAACTGTATTTGTTTACCCTAGATCTTAAAACTATATATCGTTTTAAAAGATGTTGAATTGTATAAAGAAAACTAATACCGTTAAACTGCAATTTGTAACTGCGTTAAGTTGCAATTTGTCGAATGGATATTAATATGACTATTCTTAAGACTGAAAAAATGTCTGCTTACTATATTTGAATAAGTACTAATGGACTAACATATACACCGATCTGAACTAATTAATTAGTCCTCTCACGAAAATTATATACTTTTAAGGAATCTATGCCTATTAATCAACTGTAAATTGATAGTTTTCGACTTGTAGCTTTCACATGAATAACGTAAAACTTGACAATGAATATATAAACGAAAAATTCATGAAATAATTGTAGTGTTGGAAATAGAAAGAAGTACTCTATAATTAGCGTATTAATATTAATGTACAGCATTAAAGCATTATTAATTCACAGTTGACAGACGATATCCCACGCTAAATATTGTAACGTTCACGACTTGTCCTTATCACTACTCACAGTATCCATCATTTGTGTCTAGCATGTTTGTCCCTCGATTATGCTTACCAGCAACAAATTTAAATCTAAACGTAAAGTACCAACGATACGATTTGTGTATAAATTTTATATGTACGTGTTAAGGAATTCACGTTCTACATCGAACATTTGTCAAAATAGTCAATAAACAAATTTTCAGAAAAACTCACTTCTCCACTCACGTGATTTCTGATAATTAGAATGACCGAAACCACGCACCAGCAAATCTGAATCGCGACTAAAATACATAGATACTAAAAGGAACGTGTTGGATTCGCAAGACGACGATTACGTTGTGTAATTCATAATACTTACGAATTACGTAATGCAGACAATTTTGAGAAACAAACACTTCTTCATATCCTTTTAACATCTTCGCACGGCAGTCGAGACAACAGATTATCATCTTGCGCAACAATGAAGCACAAATGTTTATTTCAATTTTAGATTAGAATTACTATTGTATTCAGTCACCATTCAGTGAATTACTTTGGAGACATGTTGACTGTAGAACGTATTATTTCGCGTAGAATGTATCATGCTTTAAATTTACATGCTTATTTTTTTCCTTTTGTTCTCTCTTTTTTGGGAGAATTTTATATTGTTCTTTTTTATGGATAAAAAAATTAATGAAAAATAAAAGAAACAAAATAAAAAAAATAAAACAGATACAACTGATCAATTTGTGAAATCATCGAAATGTAAGGAATGAATCAAATTCAACAAATATTAAACGACATATGTAACATGTGATAATGAAACATGATAATAGAGTTTACAAAGCGCAATTAAATAAAAATCTAAAATTACAATATACCAGATTTTTCGAAATCTTGAATGTAACATTTGGATGTATAAAAGTTTATCATTCTTACAACAATCAGAAAGTTTATGCCAAGTGGATTAAACCATTATTTACGATTATAAGTACAATATATCGTTTTCGCGGTTTCATACAGATTTATATATTTTTCACTGAGATCGTTTGAATGTCTAACTGTAAAAATGACAAAACATTCCGCATTTCTGTTATTCATTCAAGACGAAAATTGAATCTGTATCTTTTAAAATACGCGAATGCTTATATAAAATATGATAAAGAAAAATGAAATATATAATTTATGTACATATATTTCAGAGATCTATGGCGGAGCGCTTTGTGCTTTGGTGTTAACGACGATTTCACAAAATAGGCAAAATAAAAGTAACCGAATGAAATAAAAGTAACGGACAAATTAAAAGAATAATGAAATAAAAATAAATAAATAAACTAAATCTACGAGAACTTTTAAAATTAATTAAGTAGGGATTTAAGTGCCCAAAAATGCAGAACTGTGACAATTGATTTCTACCATAATAGTTTTCGCTTCCAGTTAATTCTTACGATCAATCGATATCGTTAATGACTTAAATATAATCTAGGATAAAATTGTACACTTAGAAGAAAGGATAGTACCTTTGCTGATGGTTCCACGACATCCCGCGACTTCCCGCGTTGTCTGTGATTTAAACGATTGTGTTCCATGTTGTTCCGCTGTGATTTGATGCTCGCGATTTTCCATGTGCGTCCAAGAGTTATCTTCCGAGGGTAGGTGCTCCGATGAATTTCCACGAAACTTAAATGGTCCTTTATTCATTCTTGATTTCTTGAACGTAAAGCTCTTGTTGCTTGACAGGAAAAGAAATATAAAATAGTTGTCGATTAGATGAAGTCTTGCGATTAACTTATTGAGGATTCTTGCACAGTCGGAAAGGTCCGCGATAGCGGTTTTTGTTCTGCGATTTGCATCGAGTCAGAGTGCCTTTCGATGAAAATTCTGTACTTCATCCAGATGCGAACCTTCGTGTGATTCGTGTCGAATTTGTGTCAATGTGCAGAGTTTAGTGTTCCTGAGTTTGCTCCGAGAGTAAATGGTTCTCGCCATTCTTGTTTTCTGGCGGTATTTTGCAGTAGTTTTTTGTATTCCTCAAGCGGTATTTGGTCGTTGAGCATGAATTTTAGGGTGAGATAGTTGACTTATGCCGCTACAGAGCCGCGTGGAAGAGTTATATTTTTGGTTCACTTTTGACATAGTGAAAGTTCGCAGGGTTTATGATAATTTCTGACTGTTTTTTTTTTTCAGAGTATCCTTGGATTGGACCAAAAAGGACTCCGCGTGTACTGTTTTGCGTAGCGTCATTCGCAAACGAACGTTATAAATTAGATCGACTATGATAATTCAATTGATTTTGAGATTCGATTATAAATTGGTTCGATCAATGATTTCGATTGATTTCGGGATGACATCCGCTCTGAATATCAATCTTTCCGCCCACTTCCCTTGATTTTGTTTATGGATTTTGTTCGCGCGGGTCGCGGTTTTGAGATCTGTTTGGAGCGCTGCTGTTTTGCTCTTAGCTAATCATTAATCGATCGAGAAATTGTAGGTCGGGTGTTTGACGGGTGCGCTAACTCGTCGATCCGAAATAACTTACGAATTTCGATCGAGAGCTTGGAATTATTCTTCGCCAGGTTGAACTCCGGAAGATTATTTTTTTCCGTTTTTGTGATTCAAATCCGTGCAGAACTGTTTTTTCTGCACGTTTTAATTTATGTCGTGATTCCCGTTTTTGCGATTTGGCACTTTTGATATGCTCTGAAGCTTTGATTCAACGCATGTCGTCGTTTGACATTCGTTGTTGATCGATCGTCTCCTATTTGAACCGTGAAATGATTAAAAATGGTCTTTTGCAGAAACGCTTCACGTAAAAATTGCTGAAGGCAGATTCAAATTAATCATCGATAAATCGTTAAGAACATGAACTTGAAATCACGTTGTATCTCTTTAATGATGGCGCAGCGCGTAAAGAACGTAGAGAAGTGTAACATGAAATGTTTCCTCGCGGTACAATCTGCGAATGCCTTCTGTAAATCTTAATACGTACGAAAACAACGGCCGCGCGTCCTGTGTTGTGTCAAAACCTTTGCGTGAAATATATCGCGGACAAATGACATTTCTCACATTAAAGATCCTATTTTTCGCGGTAATTCAGTAACTTTTCAAAAAAAGGTACAAAAATGCGCCAAGTATACGCGCTCAAAAAACGCCTAAAAAATTACGCCTCAAAAAAGAATCCTTCTACAAAAGTACGCCTAAAAAAAGAACTCTTGTATTAATTACCTTCGTACAAAAAAGATTTTTCCTACAAAAAATGTGATATCAAGGAAATGCGCCAACTATAAAAATGGATAGTTTATAATACTCTTTGGTTAGTGTTTATAGTGATAAATGTAAGAAATAAAATAATGTAAGAAATAAAAAAGATAATATAAAGCAAACAAATAAGTATTTTTATACAAATAATTATTTTAATACAAATAAATATTTTAATATATAAATATTTCAATACTATACATAAATCTTTTATAAATAAATATTTGATCGCACGCACGCACGCACGCACGCAGTGAGAAAGAGAAAGAGAGAGTTAGGCAATTAAGATATTTATTCGGTATGAAAGATAATAATTTTAACACATAATTATTTGAGTACAAATAAATTTTTTTTTAAATACTTGGCGCCGCCAAACCGATTAAATTAATTGTCTAACCTTTTTTCTCTTAATGTGTTTGTGCGTGCGCAGATGTGTGCGTGCGTGCGTGCGTGCGTGCGTGCGTGCGTGCGTGCGTGCGTGCGTGCGTGCGTGCGTGTGTGCGTGCGTGTGTGTGTGTGTGCGTGTGCGTTTGCGTGTGCGTGTGTGTGTCTTTCGTATTTTCCTCCTCCTGCGTATATGTATAAATTATTATTATCATAGTTGATAAGTTAGTATGTAATTTAGTAAGAAATGATTGTTAACATATTAAAGCAACTAAGACATTTATTCGGTTTGGCGGCGCCAAGTATTTAAAAAAAAATTTATTTGTACTCAAATAATTATGTGTTAAAATTATTATCTTTCATACCGAATAAATATCTTAATTGCCTAACTCTCTCTTTCTCTTTCTCACTGCGTGCGTGCGTGCGTGCGTACGTGCGATCAAATATTTATTTATAAAAGATTTATGTATAGTATTGAAATATTTATATATTAAAATATTTATTTGTATTAAAATAATTATTTGTATAAAAATACTTATTTGTTTGCTTTATATTATCTTTTTTATTTCTTACAGACTATAAACACTAACCAAAGAGTATTATGAACTATCCATTTTTATAGTTGGCGCATTTCCTTGATATCACATTTTTTGTAGGAAAAATCTTTTTTGTACAAAGGTAATTAATACAAGAGTTCTTTTTTTAGGCGTACTTTTGTAGAAGGATTCTTTTTTGAGGCGTAATTTTTTAGGCGTTTTTTGAGCGCGTATACTTGGCGCATTTTTGTACCTTTTTTTGAAAAGGTAATTTTGTTAGGATTTCACACATTTTGTAGTAATAATTATATCTTTTTTGAGACGTAGATTTTTCGTGCGATTTGAAAGAATCTCGACGTCGATTATTTCGATGTTTCTATGTTTTTACAAAATATTATTTAAAAAAAATTTCGCTACGTCTACTTTTCATGTCAAAATAGGATTTGTTAATATTATAAATAATAATTCTATTTAAAAAGTATGAATTCATGAATCTGATAATTGGCGACAAAAACATTAATACCACGAAAACGTGCACATGAACTACATAGCCAACGTACACGTTTGGGCTGAAAGATAACGCGTATGTGCACGATTCTGATTCTGTTCCGTATTATGGTAGACGGGGGTTGTCTGGCACGGTCCCTATGCGTGCCCCGGTGCCGTCGAACTCATTGGTTCTCGTGGCGCATCTCTGTGTTGCGATCTTCGCGACCCGGACATTCCGGTTGACGGGAGTCGCCTGGCACGATCCCTACGCGTATCGCGGTGCCGCCGAACACATTGGTTCTCATGGCGCATGTCTGTGTTGCGATCTTCGCGACCCGGACATCCCGGTTGACGGGAGTCGTCTGGCATGGTCCCTACGCGTACCCCGGTGCCACCGAACACATTGGTTCTCGTGGCGCATCTCTGTGTTGCGATCTTCGCGACCCGGACATCCCGGTTGACGGGAGTCGTTTGGCACGGTCCGTACGCGTGTCCCGGTGCCACCAAACCCATTGGTTCTCGTGGCGAATCTCTGTGTTGCGATCTTCGCAACCCGGACATCCCGGTTGACGGGAGTCGCCTGGTACGATCCCTACGCGTATCGCGGTGCCGCCGAACACATTGGTTCTCGTGGCGCATGTCTGTGTTGCGATCTTCGCGACCCGGACATCCCGGTTGACGGGAGTCGTCTGGCACGGTCCGTACGCGTGTCCTGATGCCGCCAAACCCATTGGTTCTCGTGATGCACCTCTGTGTTGCGATCTTCGCGACCCGGACATCCCGGTTGACGGGAGTCGTTTGGCACGGTCCGTACGCGTGTCCCGGTGCCACCAAACCCATTGGTTCTCGTGGCGAATCTCTGTGTTGCGATCTTCGCGACCCGGACATCCCGGTTGACGGGAGTCGTCTGGCATGGTCCCTACGCGTGCTCCGGTGCCGCCAAATCCGTTGGATAACACATTGAGATTATAGGTCGGTTCTCTTTATTATAACTATCCTGAGTTGCACTAGTTCAGCAGTGCAGCTGAGTCAGTGCAGACGCCGCATAACAGTGACGCTCTTACGTCGAAAAAGCGAACTAGACATTTTTCGCTGGGGCGACGATGACGTTTCTTAAGTGAAAATTGCGCATTTTATATGATTTTAAATTTTACATCGCGATATCTCCGCTCGTGGTTCACGTAAAATAAAAATAAAAACACTTTCATTATATGATTTGACCCCAAGCTTTCGATTAAGCCTACTTAGAATTTGATCGGTTCCGTCGTTAATGAGATCCGATAATCGAAGGATTTCTCATAACGACGTCTCGCGTAAAAGAGGCACGGCCGTGTCTCGGCGCCCCGTTCGCGTAACTTGGCGCGCGAGACACTACCGTGCCTCTTGATAGCAAAACTACTATAACTAATTTTTTTGCAACAAAAAATATTTTACTTAAAAAATTAAAAAATATTTCAAAACATGTTAATATTTTCTTCATTGTGAATTTTTTATTTTTTATTAGCATATTTCATGCAATAGACTTACTTCGTATTAATCATATTGATTTTCTCTCACCATGTGTACGTTCCACTTAACGCTCGCAATGCTCGCGAGCATCGTTAGTCCTTGTTTAATATTTGATGAACAACAAGGATGAAATGATTCCACGAGCGTTGCGAGCATTAAACGGAACACACCTCATGTGAAAAATCTCATTTGTCCGTGGCATATTTCAAGCTAACGTTTTGACAATTCGACGCGCATCGCATTTCCATATTTTAAAAATATTATTACTGCAATATTCGATTTTGTAAATATACAAATAAAGTAAATAATAATTTCAAGTCTTATTATCTTATTTGCTTAAATTTAATATTTAATGTTTAAAAGTTAACAATTGACCTTCCCTTATATAAGATCAATTTCGTATTATCTATACGCTCGCCATTCTGCAGCATAATCATCCAGCATATTCATTGGTTGACGCTATCATTATCGTAATTGCTTTTGAGAGAAGCAGTCGCAATTGATAACAGTCATTGCTCATTATCCTCTTGGACGTTGGACTATTCAGTGTCGTTCAATCCTCCTCAAGAGCAGAGATGCTCATCCTCTCGATCCTCTTGGCTCTGGTGGGTCTCTATCTTTTTCTTACGAAAAATACTAAATACTGGCAGAAACGTCAAGTACCTTGCGCGGATGGCGCTGTGCCTGTCTTCGGTCACTTCTGGGAACCTATCGTTTTGAAGAACACTTTCGCCGAATGCTGTCGCAAGATTTACAATGCTAATCGGAATCGTAGTATGGTTGGAATCTACAATTTCATGTCGCCGACTTTGATAGTAATCGAGCCGGAGCTGGTGAAAACAGTGCTGCAGTCAAGTTTTTCGAATTTCCATGAGAATGGTTTTAAAATTGATCCCGAATTGGATCCTCTTCTGGCGCAAAATCCCTTCTTTTCCTACGGTGAAAAATGGGCGACCGGAAGAAAGCGCTTGACTTATGCGTTCTCAAGCATGCGACTGAAAATCCTGCTCGAAAACGTGAAGACAGTGTGTCAGAAGTTCGAAGGCTACCTGGATAAGAAGCTAAGCAAAACCGGAAAAACAGAACTGGAACTGAAGGACTTATTCGCCAGATTCACTGCGCAGGTGGTAAGCGGCGCTGGATTTGGCGTGGATGGATTATGCTTCGATGAAGAGAAAGAGAAAGAGTCTTTTTACGCACTGGGCAAATCTTTCCTCGAGCCAACCGCATGGAACACCTTCATTTTCACCACCTTGTTTTTCATGCCTTGGTTAGGCAAAATCCTCAGAACAAGATTCTTACCAAAGAAGGCCGACCATTTTTTTAGAACGGTAATTTCGGATATTATGCAACAAAGAAGAAAGGAGGAGTCGCCTAGAAACGATTTCCTGCAGTTGATGGTCGATCTGGAACGGACAGAGGGTGATAAATTTGACCTAGAGAGCGTCACGGCCCATGCGCTATCATTTTTCATCGACGGCTACGAAACTTCGAGCACTGTTTTAAGCTTCATCGGCTTCAACTTGGCCACTCATCCAAAAGTGCAAGAAAAATTACGTGAGGAAGTGATGTCTGTACTTAATAAATACGATGGTGCGATCACTTATGACTCCTTGAAAGATATGATCTACATGGATCAGGTATTAAGCGAATCGCAAAGAATCATACCTACATTGGGACTTCTAGACAAAGTTTGCACGGAGGACACCGAATTGAGAGGATCCGATGGAATTGTTTGTCGCGTGGAACGTGGAACGCACATTCTGATACCCGTCAGCGGCTTGCACGATGACGCCCGACACTGGGAGAATCCTAAAGTATTCGATCCCGAGAGATTTGGCCCGGAGAGAAAACATAGCATCGAAAGGTTTGCCTATCTTCCCTTCGGCGAGGGACCGCGAATCTGCGTGGGAATGAGAATGGCTCAGTTGCAAATGAAAGCATGTTTGGCTACGTTCCTAAGGAAGTACAGATTAGAGATTTCCCCGAAAATGCAATTACCCATAAAGATATCGCGTTCGTCTTTCCTGGCTGCTGCAGACGGCGGCATTTGGGGTATCGTCCGGCCGATTTAATTACGAGACATTTATTAAGTTTCTTTCGGCAGATTATTTTCTTTGTTTCATTTTACTTTTTTTATAATTACATGGGTTTTTGTAATGTTAATTTTTGTAAAATTAATATTTCAATAATATTTTTTTATTAATTTGAAATAATACAATACATAAATTGTATTTTAAAAATAAACAAATGTTAATATACTTGAAATTCATTAAAAAAATTTTGTTAATTAGGGGAATCATAAACATTATGGTGTCTTATTTTTTAACTATATAAATCTGATCTAACTTCTCTCGATCTTTCGTTTCATGTTATACTTTAAGAGGAAATTTTGATTAATATGTTAAATATTTTTCACAGCATGTCTAGATTAGATATTACTGTAGTAAAAAAGATAATGTTTTGAGACAGATACTGTTGACATAACACTTATTGCGCGCAATTCCGTGATATAAGTTATCAAACATGACTTGACAATGTTGCGATAGTAAATTGGCTTCAGAAAGCTGACAATACACATTTAATAAATGATTTTTTTTACGCGAAAGTTAATAATATGCATTAAATAGAAATGTATAATTTACAAAGGATATATAACTTATATTCATAATACATAAATCAGCTATTTTAAAAAGTATAATAATTGCGCTGGATATAAGTCACATTTGATTACAAAATGTGTCTTCAGCTATAATTAAATCATATGAGTGTATTTATTGCAGTAACTGACAAGAATTATATTATAATCAAATATAATTCTCCGTTTGCAAATACATTATAAAAAGATATTGTACAGATATAATAAAAAAACCATTTTATATATTACTTACGGAGTTTATTTATTAAATGTACTTACATTATATTATATTATGTACATATGTCATATAGCAGTACTTTAGTGTAATTTTCTCATAAGAATTTATGTCTTCTTAGCTACACTAAAACTAAATTTTTATTACATTATTTTACGATGATAAAGTACCTACATTAATATATACGTACATTAAAATCTATCAAATAAGGCACTATACGGTGAAACCAAAATATAATCAATCTCGCAGACGATAATCGTTAGGTTTGCAAGTTATACTTAAATTAATGAAATTCGAATCATAATTTCTTTTACTCAGATGATTTTAAACTTAATGAATGTAGCGAGTATCGTGTAGCGTGTATGATATCTTCATCATTCTGCTTAAATCGATTTGTATTTCGCTGATTAAAATCTAGATTCTTTAATCTTATTTCGATGACGGAAAGAAAGAGAAAGAACGGAGGAGAGAGAAAGAACGAATTATGCTTGCTTTTGGTGCCAATTTAACAGTAACAAAACAGCTTCTACGACAAATCCTTTAAGAACAAAAACTGAGAAACACGGGCATTAATAGTAGGCAACTTCTCAGTGCGTATTCAGAGGTAACAACGGTAACTTAACAACAACGTAATTTCGCGTACATAACAATAACCAAGGATACATAACAAGAATCAGATAACAATAACGATTTTACGTGCGTCATGGTGGGTTAATTGGCTGGCCAAGTGTTTCTGACAATTAAATAGTTGTCATAGAATTTAACTGCAAGGAGATTAATTGATAATCGGTCTTCAATTGTTAAAGGAATTTTCAAATGCGAATGAAGTGAAAATCGTATTTTCATCTATTCATGGCTGGAATATATCGAATAATTGTCGTTCGCTTCTATTTATAATTATATGATTTCAAATATAACTTTTCCATGCATAACGAATTATTTTTGAAAGAGGAGAAATTTAATAAGTTTCCACAACTTAAACATTCATTTTCAGTTCAAGTTTACATCTATTTTTTGGAACATACTTTTTACCGTGCATGCGAGAATTATATTTACAACATCGAACATAGTCGTAAAGAAATAAATTTTCATGTATGCCAGGAAGGAAATATAAGCGTAAACATTATTAATTGCCCAATTGGAATCAATTTGATTGATCGCCCTGCCGTCGCATTGTCAACAATAATAAAGCAATCTGGAAATGTAATGTTCTCGTAATAAAATCTAAATAGCAAATATTAATAAAGATAATAATATTAGGGATCGAACAAATAGGTAGGGTAAACAAAAATGGTATTAATAACGAGTGAGATAAATGTGTAACGATTATACAATAATATGTTTAAGACAGACAAACTAATAACTTCAACTGACCAAAATTCAACGCAAAATACAGAACACATTTTAACTTTGTTATGAATTTTTAACAACAATGATAACGGCGAGATATGTATCGTCAGAATTCACGTAGATTTGGAATGTAACGGAACATATAAATCAGAAAATAATACGATTTTTTAAATGTAGATTTTGAAAATATTTTTTAAAATCTATCAAATTAGGTAATGTTATGACATGTAAAGTTATTCTTTTTTCTTTTTTTTTTTTTATTGAAATATCTTGATGATATTGGAAATTCAAAATTCTTATGTTTATGCGATTTTGTACGATAACAAGATTGAGAGAGTGTGTTTCTAATTTTGAAATTGACTTGCATTAACTATTATTAAGACATTAGAAATGCAGCGAATATAATGTCATAATAGAATTTGCGATAAAATATCTATTCAAAATTTGTAAATAAATGAAAGGGGAGAGAGGATGTTAAATGCTTTCGAAGGTATGAAATGGTTTTCCGAGTGCAGAGTATTTGACAGAAGTTTCGAGGATGCATGATGATGATGATGATGTACAACACGAACAAAGTATCAACAGTACAATCAACAAAGGATTAACAGTGTTAAACACAACTTTTGGACAAAACTGAGAACGGTCGAAGTCTCGGGTAAGTAATGGGGAACATACCATAAAGTAACAGGGTTAAACAGTCATTAAAAGGAAATGGAATGTAACATATTTGATAACTTTTCAACAGCAACAGAAATGCCAAACAGAAATTCAACGTGAACAACGGGAATATCTTGGGTATTATATCAAGTGACCAAAAGCGTAAAATTCGACTCAAACGTAAACAACAGAAACAATAACATTCAGATAAGCAACATATGAGAAGCATTCAAAAGCAGCATAATACGTTTATGTATTGTGTCTGAATAATTCTCTTTCGTCGAATATAAAGCGTCTCCTTTCTTTACGAAATGTACCTTGAACGTCTTCGTTCGGATTGTATTACTCCGGATTATAAAATTTAACTTCAATCGTTACCACAGGCAAAGTACAAATCAACTATATTGTAAATTTCTTTACCGGAAAATCGATATTGAGTCCATCTACCTTTCATTTGAGTAATTAACATAAACAATTTTGTTTCTGCAAAAAACTGTATGTGTTTACCCTAGATCTTAAAACTATATATCGTTTTAAAAGATGTTGAATTTTATAAAGAAAACTAATACCGTTAAACTGCAATTTATAACTGCGTTAAGTTGCAATTTGTCGAATGGATATTAATATGACTATTCTTAAGACTGAAAAAATGTCTGCTTACTATATTTGGATAAGTACTAATGGACTAACATATACACCGATCTGAACTAATTAATTAGTCCTCTCATGAAAATTAATACTCTTAAGGAATCTATGCCTATTAATCAACTGTAAATTGATAATGTTCGAGCTTGTAGCTTTCAGATGAATAACGTAAAACTTGACAATGAATATGTTAACGAAAAATTCATGAAATAATTGTAGTGTTGCAAACAGAAAGAAGTACTCTATAATTAGCGTATTAATATTAACGTACAGCATTAAAGCATTATTAATTTACAGTTGACAGACGATATCCCACGCTAAATATTGTAACGTTGACGATTTATTACTATCACTACTCACAGGGATAACGTTCACTTGTGTTTGGTATATCTCTGCCTCGATTGAGCTTACCAGCAACAAATTTAAATCTAAACGCAAAGTACCTACGATACGATTTGTGTATAAATTTTATATGTACGTGTTAAGGAATACACGTTCTACATCGCGCATTTGTCAAAATAGTCAATAAATAAATTTCCAGAAAGGATTTCTCTTCTTCACTTACGTGCTTTGTGATAATCAGAATGGCCGAAACCACGCACCAGCAAATCTGAATCGCGACTAAAATACGTAGATACTAAAAGAAACTTGTTGGATTCGCAAAACGACGATTACGTTTTGTAATTCATAATGCTTACGAATTACGTAATGCAGACGATTTTGCGAAACAAACACTTCTTCATATCCTTTTAACATCTTCGCACGGCAGTCGAGACAACTGAATATCTTCTTGCGCAACAATGAAAGACAAATGTTTATTTCAATTTTAGATTAGAATTTCAGTTGTATTCACGCACGCTGAATTACTTTTGAGACAAGTCGACTGTAGAACGCATTATTTCGCGTAGAACGTATCATGCTTTATATTTACATGCATATTCTTTTCCTTTTGTTCTCTCTTTTTTTGGTTTTTATATTCTTCTTTTTATGGATAAAAAATTAGTGAGAAATAAAAGAAACAAAATAAAAGAAATTAAAACTGAAAACAAATATAACTGATCAGTTTGTGAAATCATCGAAAAGTAAGGTATGAATCAAATTCGACAAATATTAAACGACATATGTAACATGTGATAATGAAGCATGATAATAGAGTTTACAAAGCGCAATTAAATAAAAATCTAAAATTACAATATACCAGATTTTTCGAAATCTTGAATGTAACATTTGGATATATAAAAGTTTATCATTCTTACAACAATCAGAAAGTTTATGCCAAGTGGATTAAACCATTATTTACGATTATTGGCACAATATATCGTTTTTGCGGTTTCATACAGATTTATATATTTTTCACTGAGATCGATTGAATGTCTAACTGTAAAAATGACAAAACATTTCGCATTTCTGTTATTCATTCAAGTTACAAGTCGAAAATTGTATCTGTATCTTTTGAAATATGCAAGTGCTTATATAAAATATGATAAAGAAAAATAAAATATATAATTTATGTACATATATTTCAGAGATCTATGGCGGAGCGCTTTGTGCTTTGGTGTTAACGACGATTTCACAAAATAGGCAAAATAAAAGTAACCGAATGAAATAAAAGTAACGGACAAATTAAAAGAATAATGAAATGAAAATAAATAAATAAACTAAATCTACGAGAACTTTTAAAATTAATTAAGTAGGGATTTAAGTGCCCAAAAATACAGAACTGTGACGATCGATTTCTACCATAATAGTTTTCGCTTTCCGTTAATTCTTACGATCAATCGATATCGTTAATGACTTAAATATAATCTAAGATAAAATTGTACAATTGTACAATAGAACAAGGGATAGTACCTTTGCTGATGGTCCCACGACGTCCCGCGACGTCCCGCGTTGTCTGTGACTCAAACGATTGTGTCCCATGTTGTTCCGCTGTGATTTGATGCTCGCGATTTTCCATGTGCGTCCAAGAGTTGTCTTCCGAGGGTAGGTCCTCCGATGAATTTCCACGAAACTTAAATGGTCCTTTATTCATTCTTGATTTCTTGAATGTAAAGCTCTTGTTGCTTGGAAAAGAAATATAAAATAGTTATCGATTAGATGAAGTCTTGCGATTAACTTATTGAGGATTCTTGCACAGTCGGAAAGGTCCGCGATAGCGGTTTTTGTTCTGCGATTTGCATCGAGTCAGAGTGCCTTTCGATGAAAATTCTGTACTTCATCCAGATGCGAATCTTCGTGTGATTCGTGTCGAATTTGTGTCCGTGTGCAGAGTTTAGTGTTCCTGAGTTTGCTCCGAGAGTAAATGGTTCTCGCCATTCTTGTTTTCTGGCGGTATTTTGCAGTAGTTTTTTGTATTCCTTAAGCGGTATTTGGTCGTTGAGCGTGAATTTTAGGGTGAGATAGTTGACTTACGCCGCTACAGAGCCGCGTGGAAGAGTTATATTTTTGGTTCACTCTTGACATAGTGAAAGTTCGCAGGGTTTATGATAATTTCTGACTGTTTTTTTTTTTTTTCAGAGTATCCTTGGATTGGACCAAAAAGGACTCCGCGTGTACTGTTTTGCGTAGCGTCATTCGCAAACGAACGTTATAAATTAGATCGACTATGATAATCCAATTGATTTTGAGATTCGATTATAAATTGGTTCGATCAATGATTTCGATTGATTTCGGGATGACATCTGCTCTGAATATCAATCTTTCCGCCCACTTCCCTTGATTTTGTTTATGGATTTTGTTCGCGCGGGTCGCGGTTTTGAGATCTGTTTGGAGCGCTGCTGTTTTGCTCTTAGCTAATCATTAATCGATCGAGAAATTGTAGGTCGGGTGTTTGACGGGTGCGCTAACTCGTCGATCCGAAATAACTTACGAATTTCGATCGAGAGCTTGGAATTATTCTTCGCCAGGTTGAACTCCGGAAGATCGTTTTCCCCGGTTGCGATTCAAATTCGTGCAGAACTGTTTTTTCTGCACGTTGTAATTTACGTCGTGATTTCCGTTTTTGCGATTTGGCGCTTTTGATCTGCTCTGAAGCCTTGATTCAACGCATGCCGTCGTTTGACATGCGTCGTTGATCGATCGTCTCCTATTTGAACCGTGAAATGATCAAAAATGGTCTTTTGCGGAAACTCTTCACTAAAAATTGCTGAAGGCAGGTTCAAATTAATCATCGATAAATCGTAAAGGACGTGAACTTGAAATCACGTTGTATCTCTTTGGTGATGTCGCAGCGCGTAAAGAACGTAGGGAAGTGTAACGTGAAATGTTTTCTCGCGGTACGATCCGCGAATGCCTCCTGTAAATCGTAATAGGTACGAAAACAATGGCCGCGCGTCCTGTGCTGCGGCCGTTCGGTAATGCTCTGCGAAATTATAATCCTGAGGGTGCGAGACTTGCACTTTTGTGGCGGCGTATAAGTCCGAAGGGTTGCCTGGTTAAGGTCGGAGGAACGATTCCGTCCATGCCGTGAGCCTTTCGTGAGGAGAGACGTTTTGTCCTTTCCAATCCAATTTTGAAGCGAGACGTGGTCCAAACTCTCGCAAATTTTTCGCGCTGCGAAACAACGCGGAATACGTTAATGCGTGCGCGTGCATGTGTTGATGCGTGTGTGCGTGTGCTTTTTGCTCTCTTTCGAAGTGACTGTGTGATCCTGAAGTGTATCGCGTAATGTGCACGCGCTGTGTGACATTTTTCGTGATTTTGCAGTGATTTTTCAGAGAATTTTCGTCGATAGTATTACTATCATTAATATTAGTATCGTTGGCTGTGAGGGTAAAAGTAACGTCGGCGTTGTTTGTTTTGAAGTAATAATAATAGTGATAGTAAATGTGTGACGTTTTTCCAGGTCTTGCTGTTTTTGACGATGCTCCAAGTGTTGCTTGTTGAAAGTGTTCGATTTCATTGGGAAGGTTTTGCTCTTCGGTTCGGCGAGAACGACAGGTGCAGCCTTCGCCAGTCAGGAGATTTCTGAGCTTTCGAAAATTTCGCGTTTTTGGAGATCGTGTGATTGACGATTGAGCCGTCTGGCGAGTGAAGTAGACCTTGCTAGAGACGGAAGGTAGTTGGTCCAACGAAAAAAAACTTTGCTGCGTTTGATCTTGAGAGAGTCGGAAGGTTCGTCCGATATATACTAGAATTCGCGGAGCTTTGTGTACGCCTCGAGGATGTCTCGTTCGAAGGCGCTTTCGAGTGTGCAAGATAAATCATTTAAATATCCTCAGGCTCGCCGGGTAAAACACGTGAAAGCCTGTTTTCTCCTCTTGTGTGCGAAAGTGTATAAATGCGATAAACTTCAACCAATGATGCGCGACAATTGATATAAATCCAACAAATCCCGTAGATGCAATAAACATAATAAACTGCCTGGTAGACTGAAGAATCGAGATTGCGATCGTCGCTCGTGATCTCCGATGATCTCCCCCGACCATCGAGGAACGAGATCGCGCCGGATACATTCCTTATCCGCTTATTTCGTTACTCATTTTGACTCCTCGCTGGATAGCTGGCTTCCGCCTGACGCCGGACTTTGCGGCTGCACCCGCTGACTTTGTTCCTCCCGCGCCGTCCCGTCGACTGGTTGATGCCATGATTGATGCCCTGATTGCCCTTGATTGCTGCTGCCTTGTTTTCCCGGGCCGTCCGAGTGATGAGACCTGGAAGGGTGTGAGCGTTAGCTACGAAAAAAAAAACACACAAGGGCCGGTTGTTCACGTTTTTTTCCGTGCGTTGAAACTCTAATCTAACCGATATCTACCAAATGCTCTTTTAGTGGCGCTAAATAAGGTAAATAATCCCTTTGAGATTTCGAATAGTATTAGTGGTTCGAAAAGTGTGCATGCGATCGTGGTCAAGCGTCGTCTTTTAACTATCACGAAGATGGATGCCGAGAAACTTTCGTTCTCCACTGTTTGCGCTTCTTCCTTTTGGCAGAATTCGCGAACGCCTTGCACGTCTCCTGACGAGTTTCCGTGGATGAAGAATTTCGATCAATTTTGACCAGGCGTATTCTTCATGAAATTTGCAGTGACGTTAACGGTAAATAGTGCAATGATATTTTGGACTAGCATCCGTTCCTTTTTATTCCACGTAGACGTTTTGTATTTCGATCAGAAGGTATTTCACGACGCTTAACTTCACGGTGAATTTATATGTGTTCGGAAAATTTAGCTGTGCTGAAGAAAGGATGTAGAAAATTTGCGGTTGTGATATCGGAAAGTCTATTTTTTCTTTGAAATTTTAAATTAGATTGAGAATCAACGTTTGGCGGATATCTGGCAAATATCATTTTTTGATCATTTTACAATTTTTCTGTCACAATGTTCCAATTAATCTTAATTTCTTCGTGAACAGTTTTGATAAATTAGTTTTGTTTGATTTAGAGTGTTAAATTTTATTTTTATTTTTGATCAATTGACTGTCACTGACAGAAATAATGATAATAAGGTTATTCAAGTCTTAAAAAAATTGTTTTATATGTTCGTCTTTATAAATATTTTTTAAATGTAAAACTTTAAATTCTATTAAGATTGTAGACAACTTTTTCACTCTTTTTGTAAATTTTGCACTCATAAATTGCTGCATTGCTCGTGCTTTTGCGAAATGGACGTCTGTCTGCCGTAAATTCGTGTATACTTGATTTCTTAGAGCAATTCGATCATTCGTTCAATAGATACGATCATCCCGAAGAACAGTATTGTACAAGCTTTCTTCTTTGAATCTTGAACGTAATAGAAACATCTATTTCGATTTTCATAAACATAAACATGTTCTCGAATGTTTCCAAATGAATCTTATTTTTATCCTCGGTCGATGTAAAAGATTTTTTAATCATCATTTTGTTTGCGAAACATTGCCTGATATTTCGTAAAAGAACTTATATCGCGTAGATAGCCAAGAAATTGCGGATTCATGGGTCATGATGTATCCGCGGTGTTATCGATGAGTTCGAGACATATCCCCGAAGATCGAACGACGGATTTGTCGACCAAGCGTGTCCGTTCTTATTAGCTATATTTTTTTGCTCTTCCTATTGGAAACGAGCGATTATCATGGAAAAACTTGGATTTGTCATCTCTCTGCGAAGATTTGGAAGTTGCTGATGAATATCTTGTAATAACGTAATTACAAATAAATCAATAGATCAATCGCGTTGATGAATCGAGATGAAAATGACTTTGAGCAATGATCTTGGAAGATTCCATAAGTGCCAGAGATTCACGTATCTTCTATTTTTTCCCCGGAAACAGTACAAGATATTGTAAAGCACAAGCTGTTAATTCTTTCACGATTGTACATATATTTTGCAAGGAATCTTTCGGACGCTCGTGCCGTACGGCCCCCGTGATAGAAATCTCAAAGTTTATTCGTGGCACTTATACTGCTTACCACGATCACACAAATATATGATAATACGCACTATTGCGAGCAGCTGGTAGTAGCCTGCGGTTCTTGAATATAAAACACGTGGCTTTCGCTAGTGTGATCCGTCGACAATATGTCAATTATATTCGCGTCTCGAAGGGAAAAACGGAGGAATGGAGGAGGGATGGAAGGACACGAGCGTGGAAAGTGTAGCTGAGAGGAACAGAGCAAGAAGCGAGAATCAAAGACCTCGATGGTTCCCCGTGTGTACATACAACCGGAACAACCGGCCCCGGAAAGACCGGAGAGCACAAAAAGAGGGCGAAGCGTGAATCGTGGAAGAGAAGCGTGGCCGCAAGAGAAGAAGACAAAGAAGTCGTACTGTTGTACTGCTGGATGCGAGATGCTGGACCGTGGGACTTGTGAGGCATTATGAGTTAGTTAGCCCCTTTCGAGGTTCTCTCTCTTCCCTGGGAACGCGCGTAAATCACGAAACGCGAGGGGCAGCGGGGCACGGGAGCGAGGTGACGAAAAATACCTTTGTACGGATGTAAGAAGGGCCGGGGGTACGTGAGGCGTATGAGGGACTCTCAAAGCGGAACTTTCTTCTTTTTTTTTCTTTTTGAGGGCTCGTTAGATTCTCGAAGGCCGCGCGACAATGCCAAAGCCATGGCTCTTTGTTACACGAACCGGGTCTGCTTCGCGTTTTGATGTCCGGGATCTTTTCTTCCGCTAACGATCGCGTGGTGTTTTTTGCTGTTCGTCAGTGTTTGGCGTTGGTTCAGATCGTTAGAATGGTCTTGACGGGTTTCGACGACTGATCTTTGTCGACTTGTTACGCTGATTCGCAGGAAATTATCTTGAGCATTGGATTAGCTCGATACCTTAAACTGCGACAGTTGATTTCACGGATTATTCGGGTTCGCGTGAAACTGATGGACCAATAATCGAATATTCTATTTATGAAACATTTCATTTAAAAATTATGTCTCCTTAAGAGATCGTGATTTCCATAATTCTGACACGTCTTTCTCACAATTCGCTGTCGAGATTTTGCAATTTTGCAATTGAAGAAAACCGGCATGGTCAATAATTAGTCTCGCAAGATTATTTCTTCGACATTAGTTGTGGATATTAATTAAATTATCAATTTTCATATCTATATCTTCTTTCGGAAACAAAACAGATTCGCCCGGTCGGTTTTGGAAAAGTATTTCAAAAATCCAAAGATATTTTGTACTCGTCTGAAGTAATCTAAATTATTTTTGAACCGTAATATTAGATTCAGGAATTCTGATTTGGATATTATCGAGACAGTTTTTATAAAACGGAAAGAATCTTTTCTTTTTATAGCAAAATATTAAAAGCAACATCCAATCATCTCTATTTGTTTCTATTGCGGTGACTGATTGCTATAATTTCTTCATATTTTGAGAAATGTTTTCTTATAAACGTGTGATTTTCAATGCAAACTTTCTTTTAACTCGAAAATATTTTTCAGTCTCTGTATCTTCTTGTTTTCTTGGAGTTTCTTCATATTTTTTGAATAAATCAAGTCAGTTCCGAGATACTGCCATATTCGAAAATTCGGAAAAATTCATTCGTTTTAAAACATGGTAAGGTGTCCAAAAATCAACAAATTTCGACTGTTTTCTCATTGAAACCATGGGAGTTTTTAAATGGTATAGTGTTGATAATCAATCTTAGAAAACCCAAAGAGTCGTTTATGAGCCGAAATGTAATTGTCATTACTTCATTTATTGAATTGCCATCATCGTTGCCACTGTAAGCCCACGTTTCAAATATATTATTTTACTACACGATCTCAATTTTATTCGATGGAATATCAATACAAATTAATATAGTATAAGAGAGGCAGGATATATCAAGGCGTGTGTATCAAAGAATCTGTTATACTGATTCGACGACAATTAAATAAATTTGAATGATTTATTCAATAGGCTTGATAAAAATGCTTTAATTCTATTTGAAGAAACTAATTTTATATACACGTTTTCCCATAATATAACCGATTTCAGAAAAATATCGTAACACGAAAATTTAGAGAGTAACATATATGTATTTCTCATGTAGCGGTCGGTAGTCTTATTAAAAGACGATGTATTTTCAAGATCGAAACAGAGTAAATTTTTTTATTGTTACGTACAGACAAATCTTATATTTTTGTCATATATTCTCATCGGATGTAAGTAAATCTAGTTTATAGGTTCGAGGATCAAACAGATTAAGTAATACTATATGTCGCAATATATGCGTATGACTGATATTTTCAGTGATATATATACTCCTTTGAATATGGAAACGCATTTAAAAGATTAATTTTTGCGTGTCAATGTATTCGGTGACCGAATCAATGCAGTGTTTATATGGGTTGCAATGGTATACGGGTGTGTGCTGATACGATCGACATGCTCTTTGCTTCCGGCATAAATATATGGGGAACAGATAATTCCCTTCACACTGATCGAATATGCGAACAGGTGAAACAATTGCTCGAATAGCATAATTTTGCTTCGCGGTATCTCGGTAACATTAAATGTTTTTATTTATTTCAATTGCAAGATAATTTATAGCATTGCCAATATTGTCACAATAATTGTTTTTAATTTGGTTGTAAAGCTTATGTAACTTTAGTAAAGACTATAATTGTTAATTTTATTGTTGTAAAAGCTCTTTCTTTCTCTTTCTTTATCTGAAATATTTTCTTCTATTGAATGATTTATTTGGATGTTTTTCGATATTTCATTTGGCATAGAGAATAATTCTTTTTTTTTGAATATCAAAAATATATCTTTTTCTTATTTTCTTAATAATGCTGCAGATTTGTTTTGAATTCTGTTTGAAATTTGTATAATAATATATTATTTTTATTGAATTGATAATTTGTCGTTTCGGAACAGCATAATGTAAAAATTATATCTTAAAACTTGATATTGAATTAAATACTAAATAATAAATTAATAAAATTGTCAAATAACTTAAATTAAATTATGCTATTGACGAGTTAAATGTTAAAAATTCGGTTTCTCATCATTTTTATTATAAAAATTTCTTTTCGGTCAGTTTTACTGCATGTAATAAGAAATTGTACGATATCAGTTTCATTATTAACTATTTTTCTTTTTAAAAACTGGATAAAAAATTATTGTTTTGATCGTAAAAAATCGGATTATAATATTCGCCAAATGCAATAATAAAGTATGTCATATAATTTTTGTAGAGCTAATATGAAATTTTAGTCTTGATGAGTTTTGCTTGTTCATGCGTTTGTATTATATATTGAAAACTTGAATATAAACATATAAATATAAATATATTTCGATAATTTTTCAGATGCATATATTTTGTGGCTTAAATAAAGATGTAGTTCTATTTGTTCTTTTTCTGCCATATAAATAAAATATCCATTCGATATTATATATTTTCTTCTTTTTTAGATTAAGAATTGTCTGTTTTACATACTATCAAAAAAGTTTTATTATTAAATATTTTGTCGAGTTTTTCATCTTATTCATTCTTTCAAAATGCAGCAACAATTTTGAAATTTTGAATATAATTGTCGAATATGACGGCTTTTATTGGTCCACTATTTTATCGTTTACTCGTCCAGATAACATGATTTTATGATCCATCAAACAGAGTCTACCTTTCTGAATTTTTTCTATTTTGTAACAAAGCTTGCTTATATTCTAAATAGTGCTTGTTTTGAAATTGGAACCATGCAATGCAAATCAAATTCGTTTTAACACACATACAATATCTGAAATTGATTATCTGAATATTGCCTAAATTGATTAGACGAAATGAGCATGCCGTCGATAATAGTAAAAAGGACCATATGTAATCATAAAGATAACAATTATTATCCATAATAAATGTATCATATCTTATACTGCTATCGATAGGTTTGAAATAAATTTCTTGAATTGAATCACTGTTAATAAAAATAAATGCAAAAATCGATTAATTAATTCGTGGAATGCCGGGATGAACGACCGGTATTATAACAATTGTTTTATCAGATTGTTAAATAATTCTTGCATTTCAAACACATCTATTTCATCAAACTGATATATGACATTGTTTCCAATTCCAAATTGTTCACGTAAATTATTATTTTTGATTGTATATATATTCATACATTCTCATCTAATTGCAAAAAATGTTCTATTTTATTAAAATATCACTGCATTGATCCATTACAAACTTCTCAGTAGCAGTAAATTTATTAGAACAATTTTAAATTTTAACTATTAAACTTCATATTAACCACAAACTGCGAGTGTGACATTTTTAGCAAAATTTTATAGCAAAAACGAATTATCTTCAAATTTAAGCGTACGATAAATGTTTTCAACTTAAGTTTGAACGGTAATTTAAACCGGTGTAAGGAACAATAAGTTGATAAAAAGTTTTTACGTGGATTAGCTCGGAATATTTCTTCGTCAATGTTCGATGTCATTTTTGATTGTGTCGCGCTCGAAACTAAAGATAAAGAACAAATTTCACCTGCTTGAATCTGCACATTTTTCATTGAAACTTAACCCTGCTATTATGTTACGAGGTTACATGACAAAAATTTCGATAAACGACACCTTTACGTTTCGTGTGAAGATTTTCATGTTGTCTCCGTCTTATTTTACGTACAATGTGCACAGCGACAATTTCTGACGTGTGGGACATAACATATGCTTGACAGGGCACAGAGGTGTCTACGCATGCAGATTTATTGCAGGTATATTAAGCAGCTAATGAAATGGAAGAGTAGATCAGGGAGATTGAGTCAAGTTCGGTACAGAAACAGCAGCTTGAAACTGAGAGTTTAATGCTCACACACACACACATGATGTGTTAGTTTATTCGCATGCATTTCGTTAGTTTGTATCAACTAATTACACTGATGAATCTGTACGTCTAACTGTTGATCTACCGTGAATGGCTGCACGCTTACGAGCGCACTTTGGACAAATTCGTAAACGCGCAAATGCTTAACAGCAACTGAAAACGTTCTGAAAATCTACAGGCGAGAAGCTGAGCGTGATATCACTACTCGCAATCTCGAAACGAAGATTATCCAAATGATTTTAGTATCTCGGCGAGTTGCAAATCGTACTCGAACGGAACTAGAAAGTTTTTGGATCAATCTGTCGCGTTTCAAACTAATTATCCGTGAAGATTTCAAACGTTTTCTTGCAAGGAGTCATTCCGCGTTGTGTCGGCAATAAGAACGTAATATCGATATCAGATTTTCAACGGACGCGCGTGTGAGTAGTGATAACGCCGTTAACAGGAGAAGCAGGGTGAGGAGAGCGCCTAGTTTTAGACGAGTACAAATTTCGAAAGAACACTATTACACACAGAGAGCAATTTGATCAGACGTGAGAGAAAGATGAAACGAAAAGCAGACAGAACTTTCGAACACAGCGGCGAAAAAGGGGATAAGACGAGCAAATTTCAAATCACATTTTGGGGAGGGATATTAGTGCCTGGATAGAGTAGGTCCGAATGATCAATACGCGGGTAACTTCGGAATTTCGATCGTAGATTCACGCTATTCTGTCTCGCGAATTATCTCAAGACACCTCCGTCGCGATTAAATTAAATTAAGTTTCTCGGCACGTCGTGGCGGTAAATTTTTCTCGGTTTCAGCAATTTGGCCGTTTTCTACCTGCCCGAAAATTTTCACCGGTATTAAGTACTATCCGACAAAATCAGAACACCGTAGAGGGAAAGAACTGCATCATCCGAACATGCAATAATTAATCGCGCGGTTGGTTAAACAAATGTGTCATGCTTTTTGGAATTTTATTCGAGCTTAATTCAATTCACAAATCTTTCGATATAAATTTCCTGAAGCGCGAACTAGCGAAGAATCGCTTCTGGTGTTCTCATTTCACGATGAATCGTACTGTATAATCGACTATCTCATTCACGAAAAATTAAGCAAGTTAAGAAATTCGAACTTTCAGAATCTCACTTTGAGGGCATCGATACGTTCGTCTATTTAAAAAATACATGGCGGTAATTGCAAATTGGATTTTCTATAATAATCGCCTGTAAATGTATTACTTTCAACGCGAACGTATTTGGTTTTCGAGTAAAGATACGACTCGCCCAATTTTCCGCATGTGATAGCCGATCGCTGTTTGCGGAAAAGTGCAAATTTCCGGCTTCACGAGGCAGAACGTCGAAGATCCGCGGGGCCGAAAACCAGATTTTAGATGACTTTTAGCATAGTCTATCGAAGCACCAAGATCACGTGCTAGCCAGGACAAAAACCCGAAACTATACTCACCATCGTGGGTGGTAGACGCTCCGATCGGATCTGCGACAGAAAATGATGGCGATCGTCTATTAGATGACTGCAGTTTACTTCTTCACCCCTCCGGATCTCCCTCGACCGTGACCGGGATCGGCCGAGCGGTCGAAGAAGCCGAGACTTCCTCTTCGCACCGTTGACTGTGATGCTCTGAGGTCATTGCAGTCCGAGTGGGCCCTTATATACTCGCTAGGCCCTTCCTTCGTTGCACGTGGTGGTTGATGGGGGCCCTTCAGGGGAGGCCCCTGGGAAAACGGCTCGGCGCAACGTTTCTTTTCAACCATCCTTCCACTCCCCTTTCTCTGTCATCTTTTCCCCATCGTCGGGGGGAGTAAAGAGATCACGAGACAAGACGGGAAGATCCTTGCTCGTGAACACGTTTGCTCCTTACCTGTTTCTGCACGTAACGTACGCAGCGGTTTTCTCCACCGAGGGGTGCTAGTCACCCCCTGAAAATCCTGAAGGGGGCGAACGGTCCAGCTGCCAAGCAGAAAGATAAATCGGGAACTTTCGGAAGTTTCTGCTAAATGGGATTTCTTTTCGCAATGATAAATTCGATGTACTATGCGTGAAAAATATTTCCAGGTGAAGTTGTTCAGGAATGAGATTTATTTGGTTCTCGCTTGTCTTGTTAAAATTAAGGTTTAAGTAGGAAGAGCACAAATAGAATTTTCTAGCAAATGACATCAGAATCTCTGGCCTTTAAATCATTGTATATATTTATATGAAAAAAAAAAAAAATCTTTTATAAGTACACAATAAAAATAATAAAGTAAAATAATATTCTAAAGAAATTATATTCTTTGCAATTAAACAAGACATTACTTATAATATTAAATTTATATTTATATTTATTCATAGCATTGATTGAGCAGTTTAAAAATTTCAAGTTAAATGTTTCAGATAATCTCACATTTTAATTCTATTAGCTCGATTTGCAGATCTTAAATAATTGCCAACAACATTAAATGAAATATAAACATTATATTCTATTTAAAATCATGCATGTAGCTTCGGTGCGACTGTTATTCTTTAACTGTTTCACGCATCCCCTTTGCACGATGACGCAAGAGTTACCGGTTTAACATTCGTATGTCACGGCAGCTAAATCGATTTCCTCTTTTACATATCTCCAACGATTTCTTTAACCCTTTAATAATAGTCGCGGATCCAGTTATGTGAATCTCATCCGTTGACCGTTTCTTGTAGACCGTTTTCTCTCGCTCACCCTTCTCAAACTTTTCACCAACGTACGTGCACGTCCATACGATTTGTACAATGCATACAAAAACAGAGAAAAATCTTTTCGAGATGACAGTTGAGATAATTTTGTTAAACTTTTAGATATACAAATGTTATTTGTATATCTATATTTGTATATCTATATTTAATATACATATACATATTGTATATGTATATTAAAACTTTCTAATCAGACAAATATATTAGTCATTGATTAATTAATAAGAAAGTAAAAAAGAATGTAGTGAAATAATATGTATATTAATTTTTCACTTGAAATAATTATACATAAGTTACATAATAATTATACATAAATAATTATAAAAATATAAATCATGTTATCTTGGAAAAGCATTACCAAGTTGACATTGATCCGAAGCGACCACCCTTAGGTCGTTCAGAGTGCTGATTTTTGAGAACATCGACACGCGCCACCCGCAGCATGCGATATGCTCCTGATGAGAATTGATTCGTCGACGATTCATGTAAGATCGACGTGAATCATTCAGCAAGAACAGTTAAATGAATTCTCGTCAACGCGTAGCTTTAACTATGCGGGTACCAACTAGCCATTGGGGGAGATTACCGGGGTAGATAATTGGTTAATGACTCCCGCTACTCTGATCTTTTTCAGCTAGTATAAGCATGACGATCAATTTATTTTTGCTGTGTTACCTCGAGAGTTTCGTCATGTGAAAGTTTTACATTAATATAATAAAATTCATTAGTATTATATATTTGAAAGTAATCGATAGAGATGAGTTCTTTAAACAAAACTTAGACTACACAACATTATAAAAAATTGTACTGTATTATAAAGATATTCTGTCAAAAGAACTTATCCTACTTATAGTATTAATTTATAAGTGAGGACTGTATTTAAAAAAAAAGTATTGATAATAAGAACAAAGAAATAGGAAGGCAGATTTAACACTCAAAAAAAATAATTTTGATATATGTGCAATCCTCTAAATCTTAAAGGATTTTACTCTTATATAGACCTCAAAAGGATTTCTCTGTAAGCAAGACCCGGTAAAAAATTTTTCATATATGAACATACATATATAAACATATGTATATAACTATGTATAAATGTATATAATTATATACGAAATATATCTATATATGTTCATATTAACTTCCTTCCTTTGTAAAATTTCTATTTAATATAAGAAAAATAATAGTAATAATAGTAATAATGAAAAAATATAAATATAATTAAAAGAATAATTTTTACAATGTTTTTCTTGCAAAAAATTCTGTTTGAAATATGAGGAAAGATTACCCATATATGTATAATCATATATATTTATGATTGAAAAAATATATATAAGTACGTATATGATTATACATGATCAATTTTTCCTTATTTTTTCAAACTTAACTTTTTGTTAAGTTATAAAGAAAAACAGAAATTATCCTTTTAATTATTTTTTATGTTTTCGTACTATTACTATTATTTTTGTTATATTAAATAGAAATTTTACAAAAGAAAGAATCTAGTATGAACATATGTGGACATATTCCGTATATAATTATATATATTTATACGTTTTTATATATGTTTATACATATTTATATAAATTTATATATGTTTTTACATAAAAACGTTTTTACCGGGGAGAAAAATAGTATAAACAAGTTATTTCTCACTTTACTGAAAGAGGAAGAACTGTTTGCTAAAAAACAGTCAGCTTAGAATATGAGATTATAGGAATAATCATTTTGAACGTAAAATAATTTTTTTGGGTCGAGAATTTTACAATTTTTAGAAGATACAATCTTCTTCTTCCTTCTTTTAATTTAAGTATTATGCGAAGTACTATACGTTTATTTCGTATTTATATTTCTTCATTTCATCCTTTTCTCATCCTGAAGTTTTAAAATTTTTAAAGAGCAATATTTAAAGGGCCATAGTAAACATCTGTTTGAAAAGCATTTTACTATTACACGTACAAGCGTGTTCTGTTTATCATGACAGCCTTAACATCCTTGCTGTTTTTAATTTAATAGGAAAATATATTTAAGGCAAAAATTTAGTAGAGTTTGAAAGGACTTAATGACCGATAACAATTTTTTCCCAGGATTACAATTCTCGCGATCTTAAATTGAGCAACCTGTTTTTAGTTACCCTGCCCTTTCTTCTTTTCTTTCCGTAACTCGATTTAACGTAACTCGATTCCTACGCTTGTCACGATTCACGATTAGTGTAATACTGCGATTACTCGTTATTTCCGATAAGGCAGATGGCCGGAAATATAGTCCAGTTTCTCGATGCGGCACGGGTAGTTATTTATGCAACACTTAGTGCGCGACCCCAGGGACGGCCATCGGATCTGGGGTGGGAAATGCTTTGACATCCCCTGCATTCTCACGCGAGCGCCGATACGAATGAAAGGCTACCTGTACAAGAGTATTATTTTTCAGACAGGTACGCACGTGTGTGATTCGTACATTTTCATGAATTTGATTGTGACATTATTAAAGAGCAAGGCACGATATACAACGACTTTAATAATTGCTTTTCTTGTTCAATTAATTTTGTTAAATTTACAAATACTTATTATACGCAAATATATTTAGTAATTTATCGCGATTATCTAAGAAATAAAAAAATTCTGAATAAAAAAGATGACAAGAGACTATATATATATATATATATTAATAATGAAAAAATATAATCATTGTAAGTTAATAATTTAAACATAAGGTTTTAATTCCGTTATTTCGATGTTTTTTTACAATTAAGAGCATGAAACTATAAATGTCAATAAATTAAATTTGATTATTATATAAAAGTTTATTCTTTTGTATATTCAAAATAAAATAACGTGATTGTATAATTTTTATAAAATAGAGATATGTCTAATCAGTAAACATAATTTTTGCATCATCCTATAAAAATATCTTTTTATAAATTCTAAATTATTAATTTTATTATCTTAAATTATCTTTACGTAAATTTTAATAATCTTTCATAAATTCGCAAATGTTTATTTTGTCTGATTAGCAAAGATCAAAGATCTCTTCACAGTTTCTCCAATAGCGAAAAATTAAAAATTCGCGAGTTTTTGAGAATTCATAGCCTATTTCGCCTGTTGTACAATGAATTCGAAGGGTGAGCTATTTCTTGAACCCTTCGACCTCCCGACCCTCTGAGCCTTCCTGACCCTGATCCAGACTACGGCTGCTATTGCACAGTCGCTTGGTTTCATACATTTCTATACTCACATCTGCCTTATGTTCTCACGCTATTTTCCTTCCAGCTTAAATTCGAGTCTCCGAGTAACGGCGATGAGCTTTGTTATCGAGATACAAGGGGTTAAGCTAGTATCCGGAAATAAAAAATCGATTTCTTTTATAACGTCAAAAAAAGTTTAAATTTTTAGAAATTTTTCAATTCATTGGATATAAATATTTCGAATATTATGTTAAAGAAAATTATTTTAAATTATTTCGAAAACGTGTCTATAAGCATGAATTCCATTTATCCATTTAATTATATTGAATTTTTTAATTTCTTTTTCAATAATTCAGCAGTTTTTTTTATTATATTTTAACAAGTTTCAAAAATTGTGAATTACAATTTAAAGACGTAGAAGATTCGGTCAAACTATTTTTACATGCGGGCATCAACGAAAATTTTATTTTTTAGAAAGACTAAGAAAATATGATATCTAATAAATATCTTTAGGATTTTTTATTTTGTTTTTCAACATATTAATGCTATTAAATATATATGTATATATATATATATATATATATATATATATATATATATATATATATATATATATACATATACATATATAAATGAACAAGAAAATATTAACTCGTAGGTACCCAGACAATTAGATGATAAGATGGTAGATATGAGCAAAATCATTTTTTCACATATCCGTTTTTATTTGATGATATAATTAAAAAATATGCAAGATTCTTTTGTCAATTAGTAAATAATTTGACTCCTATAAATTAACGAAAATTACTCTTATTATATTTATATTAAAATATTTAATGAATATAATCCGAAGTCTATTTCAATTCATAATGCAAGATATAATCTTCGTTCATAAGCTTGAATCAATATGGTTGCAAAAGAGTAAAAAAAATCATAAGATTTATTGTTACTTTTTGATTCTAAGCTGAAAAAATTTTTCGGCAAATTCTCACAAATGATAAATAACCATTTCGAATGAGGGATTGGAAAGTAAGAAGTGAGATACAAAAATCAATATTAGCGTAACAAATAATAATACGTTGGTTCAAATGTTTTAATATTTAATAATTCATACATAAGATTCGGGAAATTCGAATGTTACATCCCGTCCAGTCAATTGCTTGTACACTGAAGCGAAAGTATCGACCTGTCAAAAGAATTAAAATAGGAGGAATTAAAATAAATAACATATCAGATAAATAAAATTCTATGAAAGATGAGAAAAGATGAGAAACTAAATATACCTTATGTTCGATATTTGTTTGTTCATTTTTGTCCAAATGAACTTTGATTACTTGTGAGCCGTCGAGTTTTACTCGAATTCGTTTGCCCACAATCTCGACAGGATAGACAATATCTTCCAACAGGGCGTCGTATACCGAGGTCAACGTACGACTAAAATAAAAATGAATTATGCTAAATTATAAACAGAATTTAAAATACATATTAAGAGCGCAATATTGAACATCAAAATAACTCAATATATGCATAAACAAAATACTAATAATGCGATAACTATTGATATAATTAAATATTTGTCCAATCACCGATAAAACTGAGTATTGTTAACTTTTTATTTTTTTACCTTCTAGGACGCTTCTGCTTGTTCTTCGTACGCGTTTTTCTCGTCGGCTTCGGTAAGATTTTACGTTCGCCGACAAACATCACATGCTTGCCAGAGAACTTCTTCTCCAACTCGCGTACTAACCTAGTCTGGACCTTTTGGAAAGCCTTCAGTTTCGGCATTGGTACATATATAATGATCGACTGCAAGGAACACAAGCAATTCAGTGCAATTCTTGGCGAGGATATTAAACAGAAAGATACACAGTACGAGGCATCCAAGTTTACCTTTTTATTATTTGTTTCCAGCTCCTTTGCCTTGGTGATGTAAAGTTCCCTTAAGTGCGACTTAAGGTCGCTGTTCATCTCCAGTTCCAGGAGAGCATTCGAGATGCTCGCCTCGAACTGGTCGGGCTCCGCGCCGCCGCTTTTAATTATCTTTGCATTAGCCGTGAACATCTGAAAAAAAAAGCATTCGAGGTTAGGACATTGTTTACGAGCGCCATTTGCACCGTCCGCGCGACATTAGCCAGATAACATCATAAATTAGCGTTAACTTCGATGTAAATTCCGCCGGGACTCCGGTGACGGTTTCCCGACACGCAAACAATCGCCGACGACGCCGGAGCATGGCATTATGGTGAACGCGCGACACGCGGCAGCGGACGAGAAATCCGCCGTAATCACGTCGCGGACGCGCAATCTGGGCAAAATACCAAACGCCTCGCGTGTCGCGGATTCCGCGGTACCACGCGGCACGGGATTTCCATACATTGTTTTACATTAAAAGGCCGCGAAATTAAACGCTCGAAAATGCCCACCTTATCCACCTGACTATCACATGAAAGAGAGGCTAGGATCAGGAGATAGCTAGTGCGAGCCCTCTTGTTCGTTTTCCCAGCCACGTGGTTCGGCGCGCGCCGAGGAGTACGGCGGTTTTTTCTGACGCATGATTGGCCGGAGAAAGAAGCTCTCTGCGGTCCCTGGCCAATCGACAGGTTAGAAAAATTCGTTGCACGATAAGCGAAAAAATATTTACAAGATTTTTTTCTTTTTTGTAATTGAATTATATTTTTCAATCAGATATTTTTGTACTTAAAGTGAAATAGATATATGCTTGAAATTTGGCAAAAGTGAAAGAAATTCTAGTGAAATTCAATGCAATAATAAAAAATAAATTCACAAGAAGCTCGACGATTTTTTTGGAGTTTCTGCTTGAAGTCTAATCCCCGACAGCCAATCAGCCATGTTCGAGAATTTCGCTCGATGTAGCTGTCTATCTAAATTTCGAATACACTTTGTTTTAATTATGAAAAATTAAGAGCAAGTGCAATCTACGTAAATCACTGCAACACGTGAACCCTCATCAAAATAGCCATCACAAAAGACACAATATCATCATAGAAGAGAAGTGAATAAATCACACACAAGCATTAGTTAAAAAGACAATATAATCCCTTGTGTTTATGGTCGAATCAGCTCCGAAATAGGAGCTGCGTACCAATAATTCTACTACTACTACTACGTAAATCACTTTGGAAAGTGGTTTTCATGGTTAATTTTTTCAAATGTTTCCAATTTCGAATTATATCGCGCGATTTTACAAAGTTTCATAATATACATAAGGTTATTTTCGAGTAAAGTGAAAATTTTATTTCAGTTATTTAAATTTATATTTTAATGTAAGCATTTGTGCTGGATAATTTACTTGCTCGATCGCTTGTGAATATTTTTCATTCAATATACGTTTCTATTGCATAATTTTATATGTATAATGGATAATACCAGTACAATGGATACAGCAGACAGTGTTTTTTCAAACAAAAGTATGATCTATGACAAGTTTAAGTGCTATAATAATACATATTTACTTAATGATGACCGTTTTTTATTAAAGTTGCATTAGTGGAAAGAAATATCGTGCCGCAAGGTATATCATTGATTGACCCAACTGCTGTGGCAAAATCAAGCCGACAGGACTTACTGGCACTGGTTGCGGAAATTGAAAAGGCAATATAAGCTTGCATAATGTCTATAATTAAATTATATGGCCTTACTATGTATTTACTAATTTCATCTTTTTACACAGGCGGATAACTGTATTAAAGCCAATGCGTGTAACAAGTTACAAGTGATCGCAGAACAGATCAGATTTTTGCAACGACAGGCCGAGGGTATTTTGCTGGAGGCGGAACGTAATGCCAAGCTGCATCATGTGGCCTGCAACTTCGTGAAGCAACCTGGTCACACCTATCACTTGTACCAACGGGAATCAGGACAGTTTTACTTTTCCATGCTTAGCCCAGAAGTAACATCTTTGTTGTTGTCATTATTTTTATGAAATCTTATATGTTAATCTTATCCATTGTATCTGTTAATACAGGAGTGGGGCAGTTCGGCTCCGTCGCAGAATTACAAGGGTTCCTTCAGATTGGAGCAGGACCGCTCATGGACACCACTATCTCAATTGCAGGTGAAGAACAACGAGTTGAACTTGCTCGAAAAATTCTTACCTTCCGATACAACGACAAACGCCTTTTTGCAATCTGTCATGTTAAGTACCAGTACGTAACATAATTGGTGAATTGACCATGTTATAGGCAAGTTGTAAAAAGTGTAAAAACTAGGAATGCAACATGTGCATTGAGAAAAATTTGTTAACATTGACTTATTTCAGTCTGATAAATTAAGCGTCCTCGTCGGGTAACTCAACAAACAAATTTATTTCGTGATATAATATCGAACTACTTATATTCCCTACTTGTAAATGTACATATACAAATATATTTCGTATAGGTATATAGAATAGTTGGATATATATAGATATCTGTTTTGTATTATCATTATAAATTATATACATAATTTTTTTCGAAGTTATGTATATAATAATATACATTTCATCGTCCGAAACGATATCTATTTTGTACAAGAGTAAATTGTACGCTAATACTTTAACTCCGGTGTAAGTCCAGTAATCGGTTGTGCAATTAATTAACAAATATCTTTCTCCATATGCAGGAATATGCATATATAGCTATGGCTGATTGTTAGTTTCTTTTCTCATAATGATCTTTTGATGACTGTTAAAAGATCAATATGATTCTTGGAATTATATTATCTATTTTATGTAGCATATATATAACATTACGTTTCTATAGGCAGTAAATAGGTTTGTATTTAGGTTGACTTTTTACTCTTTCTAAAGTATTTGGAATACGACTTGAATGAGCAAAATGAGTACATCTGTGCAACTCATGACTAAACCTATTTCACAACTGAACATCTATATAGAATCTATATATTCTTTTTCTCTCTATAAAATACTTTCCCCGAAAAACTTCTGTGAAATGCTTAGCATATTTAAAATATTAATATAATTTTCAAATAATAATAAAATACCATTTTACTGAGAACGACATTAATGTACAAAGCTTGAGGATCAACGAACACGTAGTATTTGTTTTTGCCCTTTATGTAAAATTAAACCTCTAAAAATGAACAAATCTACACCGAAATGACGTCAATCATTGACGGAAACTGCGACGACTGGGTTTTGGTTTCAATGTTGAATCTGTATGTCAAGTAGTATTCACTTTGTGTGCTGAAACATACAAATGATACGTTAGCAAATCATTAAATACGAATTTATTTGTAACAGACGAATAAATTCTTACATGATACTGGTATCCTGAGAGGTGCATCATCCTGTATAACACATTCATGCGTTTGAGTATGGAAGAGATACTGTACCAAAAGTTGCTTGTCTTCTCCCACACATGGATCATAAAATCCAGGTAGTTGGCTCTGCAACAGATTCCATATAATTTACAAATATTTTAATTTTCAATTTTCACTCTGTACATACTTACTTCATTTTATAAAAATTGATTATAAAGTTCAAAAAGTTTTGAGTAAAAGAGTATGAATAATTATGATTTCAGGAATAATAAAAATTAATATTTATATATTAAATCTTAATTGTATAAAATAAAAAAATGAGATTGCAAAAGACAAGATTCTGACGAAAAGCACAAAAATACAAGATAATACTTAAGTGAAACAAAGACTTTTGATATAAGAGGCGAGATTACAAAAACGCACCTTAGATGCCTTGTGAAGAATCAATTTGGAATCTTTGACTAAACATTGCAAAGGAATCGTTACGTCTATCATTTCATCTCTGTGTCCGCTCTCCTCCACAGCAGCTCGATCCTGTTGAGGATAAACGAATCGACCATACAACGCTTTGGTAATGATCAGTCCTTTCTTGGATTCCTCCTCGGTTCTTATCCTGCTGACGGTTTCCTTCATCAGCTCGGTGGCCGCTTTGGCTTCTCTTTGCTTCTCCATCATTCTGGACTTGTTCAATTCTCTCTGTTTCTCCTTCTCGCGCTCTGCTCGCTCCTTCACGACGGGATCGATTATGAGCTTTTTAATGACCGTCCATGTGATTATGGGTGCCACAGTGGCATAAAAGATCGGAGCTGGAAGAACTTCATCGCACAGATGGATAGGGAACGTGTACGCCTGCGAGGCGCGACTCAATCTAAGTTTTAACGTAACGCCAGTTGGCACGCCGATACGTACGGCCGCCGAGACCGAGCTATGCTTGGAGACCTTCTTTTCCGCGCCGTATTCGAGAAATGCACCAAATGTTCCAGCTCTGGAAGTTATACAGAAGAGATTATACACGGTCAATTATTGATGGGATGAAATAATGGTAATAATACTAACTTGACGCTACCACGAAGCTTGAGTTGCTTCTCTTCCATTTTGTAGGTATAGTTAAGGCTGACAAAAGAATGTACAAGTCCGAAATGTAAAGAAAACGCCGTATATGATCGAGACGTGTCTCTCACGATCATGGTACTCATGGCGTCTTGGATGCCAGCTCGGTACGTGAGGTATCCCACCGTATGTTTATCCAACTGCATTGCAAGAGCTGCGAATAAATAAGTTTTGTTCAAGAAATTTTTTTACGCGTAAAATCAATATGAACAATGTACAGGAGACTAAGAGAATTACATGGTTAAAATTATATTATGAAAACCGCAAGTGAACGTACTCCCAACGTAGCCAGCTTTCACGCCGTGCGCCGTGAACTGCAGTATTGTCGCCCCGTCGCAAAACAATCGTTTTGTCAATGTGCGAAATGCCTTGAGGGAGAACGTTGGCCCGTTGCCAGCTCCGACCTCGACTTCGATCCAGCCTTTCGAAGATATCAGCCGCTTCGCCGAGACGTTAATGGACCCGGAGCCCGTGCCGTTTTGGGTCCCGAGTTGACCAGACATAGTCACGGTGTCTCTCAGGGTGAGCGGCGCCTCGATAGATTGTGCGAACGACATCCCGCTGACTTCGATACACGAAAACAGACCGCTGCTGAAATCAGGTCCACAACTTTCTAATTGAGAATTATAATTATTAATTTAATACAGCTTAATAATTAAGTTTCATTATTAAAGTATATCTTGATTGTGTCTTATTATAGTCGACGTTTTATTGTAATAATTTGGATTGATCAATCTTACCCATCGCTGTAATCTTCATCGTATTTACTGAAAAGATCGGTGGCATTGATGTTTACCGTTACAGTGCCTTTGGGATTGGTATGCTGCTGCAGCCGTCTCTCCTCTCTTTCCCTTGCCAGCCTCTCGTATTCCTCACGGATCTCCTGAGGCGTTTTCGTGCGCTGCACAATTTCCCATCCTTCCGTCTCCAACCCACGGATTCCCAGTGAGTCGTAAATTGCTCTCTGATGTGGATCGTTCAATACTACAATACCAAGTATTACTTTCAAGATATTCATACAAGTAGACCAATACATAATTAAAATGCTCTGAGATAAAAGATTCATATTGCCAGAAAAGCGTCAATTAAATATTTTATTTTACAATTTGTCATGGCACGAATGATAAAGAGGTGACAACAATTCTATCTTTCTGGCGCAAATACATATCAGCATGTCGTAATACCTTCGTAAGCTTTCTTCGTGCGATTGAAAAGAATCTCCGCTTCCTTTTTAAGCGTCGGATCCGTGTGCTTGTCCGGATGGTAAAGTCTACTGAGTTTACGGTACGCATTGTTGATATCCTCAGGACTAGCCTGGAACATCAGAGGGAGTCATTACTGCAGAGAACACGTGATTGCATCATAAGTAAAGGATAAGTTTTATGAAAGAAAAAATTCAGGTGAACAGATTTAAAATGACAGTGGTTCGTGTGTAAAGCGAGGATCGAACGGATTTGCGTTCTACAACCAAAAATTCTGTCACAGGATAAATAATATGCCAGGAGCGACAGTCTCAACGTCATATTTCCCAAGTCATCTCGTCCGCGAGAGATGAAGATCCTCCGGGGGCCCCCTCTCGTTACGTCAGCGTGCAAAAGGCGATGGTGTCACGTGGAGAGGAGTGCGAAACCCGAGCTCCACTCCCCTGAGAAACCGGGTGGACTCGCGAAAGCATTTGCGGGACGAGTCGCCGGAATTCTCACGTTTCTCGGGACGTTCAGGAACGTGTAGTAGTCGTCCTCGATCGTGGTCTCCTGATCGCTCTCGTCGTCCATTTTAAAGCCCGCGAGTGTCGCACGCGCGCCGACGGGTCTCCGGGTGGCCTCGGGGCGGCCGTTCCTCTCACAGGTCTCTTATAGGTTACGGCAGAAGGGACAACAGCGGGCCGGTAGGACGAGCGATTCTTCCGGGACGCCGCTAGATGGCACCCGCTACTCCGAAACCGAAACCGATGCCGACCGATGGCCGGAGGAGAGTGGAGCAGTCGCTGCAACGGGTCGGCGGGTACGGAAGGAGGTTAATTGTCGAGCGAGGAAAATCGGGAAGATGTGATTGCCCGTTGACAAACCACTCGTTATTGAGTCATCCGCGGAGTGTCATTGTCGGGCTAAATGCGGAACCTGGTGAGCGAAACGTCGCTAGCGAGAATTGTGATGTATCTTCTCTAACATTGCCATGATATCGCGTTTCGTGACGTCTGAATAACGTCCAGTTTCAGAGGCTTTTTTCAGTATTTATTTATTGAGGTCTTATAAGGTGTCACATAAATCACGACGAAAATTTGTGAAAGCGTAAAGGTTATTTGTAAATAGACGTAAATATGTATAATGCACCGTTTGATGCACATTAATACGATAAACGTACATTTGCAGACACATTTAATAGAATGTGTTTAACATAGATACGGATGTGTATTTAATATTATGAATATATGTGTATATACACTACAAATTGTAATAAATATATATTTATAAATTACAATCTATAAATTGTCTGAATATTTTAAATATATATTTATTGCATTAACATCGACAAGTAAATGTCAGGTGAAACTATTTCCTGATGTACAGATCGCTCGTTGAGCATTGCAGCCACACGATGCCTGGAAAGATTAAGGTGAAGATCCTGGCGGGACGCAACCTGCCGGTGATGGACCGCTCTGGCGACACAACTGACGCTTATGTGGAATTGAAATTCGGCAATATAACTTACAAGACGGACGTGTGCCGGAAATCCCTGAATCCACAATGGAACTCGGAATGGTATAGATTCGAGGTTGATGACGCGGAGCTACAGGACGAGCCGTTGCAAATCAGATTAATGGACCACGACACGTATTCCGCCAACGACGCAATCGGGAAAGTTTACATAAATCTGAATCCACTGTTGTTGCCTGGTATGCTGCCTCCGGTGAAAAATATTTGGACCCTGGAGGCAGCTATGAATACTAGTGCTGGTTCACAAGGTATATATAATATAGAAGGATATTTACTGTACATTTTGCACATTTTTCAAATGTACCCTCTTTGCCGTGCACAGGATCAGTTATGACTGGATGGATACCTGTATATGATACAATGCACGGTATACGTGGCGAAGTTAATATTATCATTAAGGTGGAGCTGTTCTCTGATTTTAACAAATTCAGACAGTCGTCCTGTGGAGTACAATTTTTTTACTGTAAGCATATTTAATTCTTGTGGATGTATCAGTTTCAAGACATAAATATTATGTAGAATATACATATTTTATATAATACTTGAAATTATGATCAATTTTTGAAAAGTAATCTATTTTTTCTTGTTATATGAAGAGTACAAGCTTTTAAAATTTGATATTTATGTTATTTATGTAATCTTACTAAAAGAAATGTTTTGGAATTTGTAATAAGTAACTCATGTACATTTTAGCACCTAATATACCATACGGATATCATGCACAAATGATACATGGATTTGTGGAAGAACTTGTAGTCAGTGATGATCCAGAATACAAGTGGATCGATAAAATAAGAACACCTAGAGCGTCAAACGAGGCACGGCAGACTTTGTTTTTTAAATTGAGCGGAGAGGTTCAGAGAAAAATTGGATTAAAAGCACTGGATCTTGGTGGAAATGCTGTGATTGGGTAAATTTTTTTCTAGTATAAAACTTTCAGTTATTTTTATTGACCTCGCTTAAATAGAAATTAAATAAGAAATTGATTTAAGATGTTTCAGTATTTAAATATATGTTCGTTATTTCATTTCTTAATTTTTAATATATTTGGCATCAGGTATCTGCAAAACTTCGATCTGGAAGGCGAGTCCGGCATCGTCGCCAGAGGTATAGGCACAGCAGTGACGCTCGTAAAATTGCACGATGTTCTCGGCTTTCCTTGCGACAGCGTCAATATCGAAGAGTAAGTTTTTCTATTACATAGTACCAGTTATGGATTAATATTACATATATTAATATTACATAATACCAGTTATGGATTATTGGGCAGTTTCTTGTCCAAATGTAATCGCACATTCCATCATAAATGACCGAACGATAAATTATCGCGCAATTTCATCTGGCATCGTCCGAGCCAATTAAATACGTCTCGCCGTATAATCTACAATAAAGTTGGCGTCCGCGAACAAAGCTATTTCGAGAATTTCGTACAAGGAAATATAGTCAGATTTCTATTTTACGGCTGAGGTACTCTCTCCCGGGCTGAAAATAATTTGTGATAGATAGATATGGGCGATCCAAATTTATTCGACAAATTAATCCAATCTGCAGTTGCTCTCTGCAATTAGATGACTATCGATTATCTTTTATTTCGGTTCTTGTCATTTCAATATCACGTATAGATTGAATCAAATTACTTAGCATCGTTAATAAAACGTCGTTGACATTCGAATTGACATTCAGTTAAGATATTTCGTTTCATATATGCAGTTTCCTTAAAATACCCGTTTTTATGTTCCCTTTTTGAACTCTATACGGCCTACTTTTTGCAGTTTCTAAATTCTTTTCTGATCACTTAAATTAGATCGTTTACATTTCATAGCTGTTTTTAATTATATCACTTTTCTAGAAAGTAATACGAAGATTAATGAATACTTTTCTTCTTCTCCTCTATTCCCATGCGTTTGCATAGGATCGCATTCGCGCTTTCCTCACGCACGGTAGCGCGAACGGAACATTATACCGACGACGGCGCGCCGTTCATCCCGATTTCTTTTCCCGCTTTGTATCCTATTCGCATAGACAAAAATCTCTCGTTTTACGCGCGATCCTCGTCGTCTCTAACGCGCCTGGAACGCGTTGCAAAGGTGCCCATGGCTCCTGGATATGCCGGAGCGCGGAGGAAACGTGTCAAACGCATTCCGTTCATACGCTCCAACACGGCGAGCATGTTAAATCTAAGAGTGACCACGTCCAGCGGCTCGGATCTCACTCCGTCTCCGGAAATCAGCCGGAGTTTAATCAATGAAACGGTGAAATCTATACGTACCATGCTAACGCCGGAGGACGCGAAGAAAGAATCGTCGAAAGATCTTCTCTCCAAACAAATCAAGCATCTACGCAGCAAATTTCACTCGGTCGGCGAGGAGAGTCACTTTGCAACGGAGTCCGATCGCGATTCCGACGCCGATCCGGTCGTGAATCCCAAGGAAAAGATTTTCAAAGAAACCAAGACCGGTAGTATAATGGCCGCGTTACTAATTGAGTCTATACAAAACATGCCTCTAGAGAATGCTGAGAATACTGATCCTATTTCGATTTTCCCCAGCAACGAACAACCCAATGAAGAGGCAAAAAGACAAACAGGTTGCAGAGAAAGTCCTGCTGAAAATGCGGACGGCACCGCTCAGGGCAACGAGCAGAAACAGGATGTCGCATCCTCGATCGATGAAATGGAGATGTCCTCCTTCGACGACGATAATTCCACGGGCGACGAGTCATCGGAGGACACCGCCAGTTACAATATCCTGGACGATTCGAGATACTCGGTCGACAGGGATTCCGACAAGGCGAAGGACTCGTCGAGTCTCCAGGAGAGAATGCCTATCACGCACTCCAGCGCGGAAAGCTGCACGGATTCCACATTGCAGATGGAATCGGACATAGCGACGAATTCGCCGTCAAACCCGAATGTGGCGAGCACGGAAGACACCGCGCTACGAAATACAATCCCTATAATCACCGTGGATACTCGAGAGAGCACGGATTCGGACACATCCGGATTATCGAATAGTGAAAGTCGGCCTGATGTCACAAGTTTCTTCGTTCCAAAATTAAATCATTTGTCTCATAAACGAGAGATTGACGATGTAAAACGAGCATCCGATACTTCCGCGAACGAGCGTCAAACGCTAAGCCTGGAGGATGACAAGTGGCGCGACAGTGCTACGTCCGGATCGTCTATTCCCGAGGTGCATCGCGTTCATCTGACGAAACACGAACGAGATTTGTGTCGGGAGCGCAGCCGTTCTGCTCATCAACAAAACGGAAGAGCTTCGATGGAGGTCGAGTCTTCCGGCGAAAGATCGGAAGAACGTATGAACGCGGACAGAGAGAGAAAGAATCCGTCGACCAGTTTACTGCATACGACGCAGTCCAGCTTGTCGAACGAAGAAGCTCGCACGATGGCGACCGTCGAGAGACGGAGATGCATGCGCGATCTGATCAAACTGATCGACACGAAGATGATGGTGTCCACGCGCGCGTCGCGCCTCACCAAGAAAGTTGCGTCGCTGAGAAGGAAGCGCGAGAGGAAGGCTTCCCGCAAGGGAAGTCTGAGGAAGTCGGGGAATTCGTTTGACAAGTTTCCTTCCCGCAGCACGTCCACGAGGAGACGCGCGTCGCGCAAGCGTCGCGGGAGAGACGTTCGTCTTCGCGTTCCTCGCGTTCGCTCAATTCCCGAGTATCTCTCGTCAGGTCAGCATCCGACCCTCCATGCCATTTCTCGTTCCTGTGGCTCCTCCCTCATCAGTTTAACCGATCGCACACGCGCATCTCCGTCTTCCGCGCTTCACCGTCCGCACGACGGTTTATTCGGAACCGGTCCTAAAAAGTCGCCGAGGAACGGCGGCGGGAAACCCAACGCAGTGCCTATCAGTAACGTCTGTAATCTAGGGGAAACATCATGTCATATTGATTGCGCTACGCCCACTAACAATGCTAATATGACTTACAACTCGCGTGTGTCCCGTCCTTCTCCCGATCTTAGGCAGCAAGACGAAGCGTCAGTTAGTCCATCCTGTCCACTTCCGGCCGTTTCCACGGTGGCTACAAAGATGTCCCAGTCGCCAGCGACCAGAACGCTCGCCAACATGCCACTTCACAGGAGATCGAGCGATTCCGATCTGAGTGTTACTCCTAAAGGTGAGCTGTTCCATCAAGCGAAGAAGGCAAATTCATGCGGAATTATACTACGATTATTGTAGTCTGTGTGTATGTGTGCGCGTGTGTGCGCGTGTGTGTGCGTGTGTGTGTGTCATAAATATACATATATATATATATCATATATATACATATATATATATATATATATATATATATATATATATATATGTATATATATGTATATATATGATGTTTAGGATTTCGATCGACACGCACGCACGCACGCACGCACGCACGCACGCACGCACGCACGCACGCACGCACGCACGCACGCACGCACGCACGCACGCACGCACGCACGCACGCACGCACGCACGCACGCACGCACGCACGCACGCACCTGATGTTTATGATTTCGATCCAACAATTTCATTAAAAAGACAAAAGGAAGAATAAAAAGATTATATTATGTTTTAGGTAATTCTCTTGGTAGCAGTGACAGATCGATAGCAGGACCTTTAAGGACACCGACCGCAGTAGTTAGACCTATGAATCAAGACACGTTGGAAATGTTAGAGTATCCATTCATCACTATGCAACATTATCCACCTGGCTTCATATTACATATAGGTAATGAAGTTTATTATTTATCAAGATTGTATTTCCAACGTGAGGCACATCAAGTTCTTTTTAACATTTTTAACATTAAATAAATAAAGTTTTAAATGAATTTAATTGATTCACTTAAAAGAAAGTGTAAAAATTCCTGTAAATCAAGCATAACAACAAGCTGATTTATGTGATGGGGACAGGTGGTCTGGTAAGCTCGAAGTCGGTAAAATTACTCGAAAGAATAAGTAATCTGGAGGAACCGGAGGGCCGTGATTCATGGTGGACCGAAATTAGGATGGAAGTTAGATCGCACGCGAGAGCGTTAGCTTGCAACGTTGTTATAGGCTACAAGGAAGAGACTAGTATATGGTAAGAGTATTGTATAACATTTGTTGTGTCGGTGCTATTATATTTTTAAGCATTAGTTTTTTAAAGCGATACTCTTGTATAAGTTTCTAATTCCTCTTGGTATCCTATCGTGTCAACAATGTATCAACAATGCGCGTGCAATTATTTCTCTACAGTGACGATGTGTGTGTGCTGAGTGCTTCCGGTACCGCGGCAGTCATAAATTTTCATAATTCTGGCCAAGATTCGGATGGTGTCGTTCTGAATAAGCTTCAGCAAAGCGGGCCCGCGACTGCCGTGGATTCGGACAAGAGCCAGCAAAAGTCCGTAACGATAAAGGCGGAGAAGATCGATGGCGATGCTACTGTCGCGACTCACTCGGAACGGCAAAATGGGAAGATGTGCAAACATCCTTCCGAGAGCAACGATCACGAGGGCTCCTGTGGCCAGTCGTCTCAGTTGCGATGCAATCTATGCCATCTCCCTTACAGCGAGAGCAGTGTGCCATTTAGAGTCAATGTGTCGAAATGTGCCATATGCAAGCGTGCCAAAGTCCCGGATGTGATGTTCACCACAATAGAAGTGCCCGCAAATATACCGACAACCGGAAGAGGCTGCTTCATTCAAGCAACCGTGTGCAAAAGTAAAAAGGATCTGCGGGGCGAGTTGAACGCGAAGGAAATATCTGATTGCCTGCCGTTCTTGGAATACGAATTGCACAGCTTGTTGCTAAACAAGCTCAAGATTAGGGGCATGAACGCGGTCTTTGGCCTCAAGTTGCAGGTTTCCGTAGGGGAACGATTCATAATCGGCATGGCGGTGGGCACCGCGGTTTACTTGACTGCTCTACCACCGCCCACCATCCCGCAAATAGCATCTGGCAATTCGTGGCACAACGAGGAACAATTGGGGGAAATGCAGAAGTCCATCGTGGAAACGGTGAAGAGGAATAGAGAGTTTTATCGTCTGAAACCTATCGGAGTCAACGTATGTGGGACTTAGCACCGTATTCATTTCAGAAAATATCGTTCTAGGGTCTGATCGTTAATTAAGTAATCGTAATGCGATTGTAGGAAGTCGAAAATGGACGCATTCCGAGTACTTCCGATACAGACGAGTCGGATGAGGATTTGCCGGAGCTCGATCTTGGATTGGGCACTCGCGACGCGTGTATCTTGGAGGTGGATGACATCGAGGATATGGATCGAATATCGTCGTTAATAGACAACAGGCCACCAGATGATTTCCACGTTGTTAATACGCAGACGATACCTGGCCTCGAAGATTTAGAAATCGTCAGAAATTTACAAATGTTCACGCAAATCTCAAGAGCTAAAATTCCAATGGGACAATTCGCGTCGATGCCATCGAAGTATTTTTCCAGATTACTTCAGGTACGACTTTTCTTCTCTAAAATGTTTCGTCTTTATTTTGCTTATTTACATATGTTTACTTGTGATTGAAACTATATTTCGCAAAATGAAAGTACTTCTATTTTATTAAAGCTTTTCTCGTTTTATTATAGTCCTTGTATTTTAAATTGAGAAGGATGGTTCCCTGTGCGCTATGCGATATGCAATTTAAAGTAGCATTACCTGAACAAGACGAGATACAACTGACTGTCGTTGGTATGGCACTTGGCTTAGGAGAACCTTTGAATACTAATAAATATAAAAGGAAAATCGTGTGTCGTTCCTTGAGCAAGGATCAAGTAAGAAAATCAGGTTCGTTTTGAAATAATTCTGTTTATATTTACATTTTATTGGAAATTATTTTACATCACAACTTACGATTATAATTATTCCCTTTTTAGTTAAACATTCATACATTTTAAAGGAAACTATTAATTCTTTTATTTCTTCTACCAGATGATAGTGATATGATATTCAGCCTAGACGAGGATCATCTCGAGAACAATGTTACAACCGACAATGCAACACGCACTTATGTAGGAAATCCCGCGACTTTAAGTGGTACTCCTGTACAAAAGCCAAGACCACGCTCACCTTTACGTTTAAAATCATTTACTACTCATAGACGTAAACATGTAAGAATATTTAAAAAAATATACATATAAAATTTAATTTTTCTACTTGTTATCATGAGTCATATTACTTTCTGATACTTTCAAATACTTGTATCTTTACGAATAAATTTATAATAAATACTAAGCATTAAAAAATATAAGGATATTTCTTTATATTTTAATTTATTATAGGTGCCTTTGAAAGGAAGGTATGGCGTAGATATAACGCCTTTATCTTATTTACCAGGTGGAAGGATAGAGAGATATCAAGGCAATCTAAATTTCTTTTTCATTCGCGAAAGTACGTCGATACGGGAAGTGAGTGTTTATACATTTCATAATGACGGTTATAAATTTGATACTGTTATAAATTTGACTATAACAATCCTAACAATGATGTGTTACAGAATGGTGGATTGAGTGGTTTTACCCACAGTTTCGTAATGGAAGTTTTAGCGATTGTTCGCGCGCATATTACAGCATTAGGCGGTAACGCTATGGTAGCGTTCTTCATGACGCAATGTGTGCTTCTTCATAGTCCTCATAAAAATCAAGTTAGCAAAAAACATTATTTTACTTGTATGCACATTCCTACGCTTGTATATTTCATCATAAAAAATATGTTTCCAGGGTCAATGTCTCATTAATGTGGGTGGCGATGTCGTAACCGTATCTTATTATGCAGATGAGAAGCACAGCACTGTTTCAAATTGCTGACCCCAGCCTCCACATTCGGCGCCACCATGAACGACTATTTAATAATGACAATTAATGACTTTTTTCCTTCCCCATGCGGAGGAGGAAATCCTTTATGGAGTCCCCTTTCGGGGTACTGTGGGAGTCTCCTGCTAGCGTGTGCAAGGCGGGCATACTCACTAAAATCTCCCCCCGGACGAGACCCACATCTCCACCAAGTGGAGACCCTCTTGGAATCACCAAAGGCTTTACATCAGGGGGTCTCCCATGATGGCAATTAATGACTAAATAGTTGCCAATATCAAAGTTGTTATAGATAGGACCGTGTATTGCGATACTATGATGGTTTCATTGTATTGTACAATGCCTAATCTAAAGATGTTTCTATAGTAATCGATATTATTTATTAATTTATTTTATAAAGATAAAAATTTGATTCTTAATTTAAAATATATTTTCTTTTTGAATTAATACAATACAACGTAATTACAATAAAATGTAACAAAGATACATCAATCTGTTGTTATAGATTTAAAAATTTATATTTATATTTAATAGTAGTATATTTAATAATAGATTTATATTTAATAGTAGTATATTTAATACTGTGTGACCAAATATTTAGATAGATTAATATTTATGAATTCTAGTTATTATAAACACAATATACATATATAAAATGTATATATGCGCGCGCGCACGTCTTATAGATGGATATCTTGATCTATAAAATAACTATATGATGATGTTATCACTAATTTTCTTACAATAGTTATATAATATTTTCAATTTTTTATAATATAATAAATACTCAATTATACCAAAGTATTCCGTTATTGATAGTACAATCAGAAAGGTAATGATTGTACACATAAAAAGGTAAATTAAATTAATGATTTATGTAGAATCTATATAGATACATTAATTTTTTTTAGCCGATTGCACTACAAATGACAAACTACTTAAATAGGATATTAATACATAAATATGACATTAATCTGTAGGATGCACAATTCTCTTTCGAAAACTTCTCTTAAACATTAAAGAAAATATACATATAATTAAATTTAACTTTTTAAAAAATGATAAAATTATGTTAATAAATAATTACAAGATATTAAACGAAGCAATTTATCTTTTTCAGAAATCAATATAATTTTTATAGGTGCCTTTAAAACTATAAAGCAGAAAAAGTTTGTAGGATATATATTTTGTGATACAGCATATAACAAATAGACTTAGCGTAACTGCGGTTCTCAAATTTAGATTTCTCGAAATCTATGAAATTAATAAGAAATTGTCTCAAAGAATTAAATATAAAAAATTCTTAAACCGCCTTAATACCTTTGTTTATGTTAATACTCGAAAAAAGTATTAATACGAAATAGTGACTAATGGTTTATAAGAAATTATTTAAAGATGAATATTATATAAGCTTGATAGTAAAGGACCAAAATAATAAAACAATGCTTATTTGGCGTTTTCAATTTTTTCAATTATTGGTCATATTTAATTCTATAAAAACATGCTAATAAGCATTTTTCTATCGTAATATATGAAAAAATATATAGAGAATAATGATAAAGAATTATGAAGAAATGTATTGCTTGAAGTGCTTGAATATGTATTCAAGAATTTAAATTATATAACATGAATGTTATTTATTGTAATCATGCTTGAATAAACAATGGACTCGTCGCTCGAATATGATATAACCAATTATGTCGAATTGTGATCAAATGTTACATTTTACGATTTCAATATTAAGATAAAGTGAGTGAGTGAGAGTGTGTGTGTGTGTGTGTGTGTGCGTGTGTGTGCGTGCGCGTGTGTGTGTGTGTGTGTGTGTGTGTGTGTGTGTGTGTGTGTGTGTGAGAGAGAGAGAGAGCTTTCTGTACACTTAATATTGTTTAAACGCATAATTTATAAATTGTATCTTATGTTAATCTCATTTATTTCTGATCGATGATAAAGAAAATTCTACAACTTAACTACGAAGCGAAATGTCTATTCGGATGATGAAACTCTAGTCAAAATGTCATTATTTGTTTTTTGTTAATCAATATTAAATTGTTTAAAAAATATTTGACATCTTTTTGCATCTTTTTTCCGAACTGTAAGAATTTATTTATCTAAATGTGTGGCAAAAACGATCAAACACTATTAATCTTTTATTAAGAAATTTTAGAAACTGACGTTTAGGAAATATGTAAATACTTTTGTTAAAATTTACGTTTTTTAAAGATGTATCAGAATTTCAAAGATAACACCATTGTCATAATATTTGGCTAAGATATTCATTAATGTAATTTGTTCCTACATGTAAAACTTGAAACCAATTTACCGTATTGTTTTTGAGAAAATTAACTGTCTGTAAAACATAATCTTTTATGGCAAACAGTGCACACATTGATCGTTTATCTATTACAATATTTTTTACATTAACAAGAACGAAATAAAAAACATTAATGTAAACTAGATATTTCAACGAACGTATCAATCAAAAAACATAATCAGTTTACCACGTAATTTAGAAAAAAATTGTTCTTCAATATCTAAATTTTGACGAAATCTTATTCCTGTTGACACCTACTTTCTAAAACTTGGCAACAACGCATAATAATGAAAAAGACGCGCACAATATAAACGTATAACCTAATATAACCAAAACATTAGCTTTACTGTGCAAAACTATTTTTTCAATAAACTTTTAAAATCGAAAGAAGAAAAATAAGGAAAACAATATCAAATAATCTTATTGATAGATTAAAAGCTTTTTAAATTAAAAAAATGTTGAAGTGATAAAAGTAGAGATATAAATTGAAATTAATTAATTTTTAATTATGCATTTTTAATTTTAATTTTTAATATTACTGTTAATAAAATTTTTATGTGAAAAATAGGAATTAGTATATTGTTTATATTATTAAAAAATTAATTGTTTACTTATATTAAGAAAATATTTAAAAAATTTTTACATTCCATTTTAATTAAAATACATATAACAATCCATACATTGTTTACTTATTACAATATTTTTTATATTAATAAGAACGAAAAAAAAACAAATTAAAAGAAACATTAAAGTACAAGATAAATTAAAATTTTTCAATGAACAATCATTAATTGTACATTAATTGTTTATGGGATGACATGTATAAATGATTCTGAATATCGTTCTTAATTTGCATATTTTGAATATGTTCTTCCATAAAAGTACCAATTTTATTTATAATCCGTAGATATTTAGTAACTCTTGATTTTCCATTTACACTTTCTCCCAACATTTTAATTCCATCTACACCACTAGTAATAAATGTCTCTTTCAAATTTTCAATTAAAATTCCTTGCTCTGCCATTTTTCCTCTCATTGTTTTTGATACAATTCCTTCCAACACTTGCAAACTTCCTAAATTTTTTATTTTCCTAAATAATTCTGCCTGCCTATTAAGATGCCAATTATACGATTTAGAGGCAAGTATTAGGTTGGATATAGGTATTTTAATTTTTTCAAATATTTGTTCCACAAGCTTAGCATTTATTAATGCATGATGTATTTCTTCAGTTTGAAGATCAAATTTTTTAGCTAGAATACTCAATTTATAATTTGTGACATTTGTTACAAGTTTTTTTAATATCTGTAAGGAATCAGCAAAGCCATAAAGCCATGGATGAAAGTCATTTTCCATTTTGTGAAGACAAACAACTCTTAAAAAAATGCCTAGCATCAAAGTTGATATTACGTTCTACTAACATGGTGAATCAATGGCTATTAGAAAATGCAAAAATTTGTCAAGTGCATCCTTCAATTGCACTGATGGAATATAACTATTATTCTTCATTAGATTTCCATTAGATAAGAATAATCCATGAATTTCTATTGCTTTTGCTGATATTTCATTTTGAGGCAAAATATAACATATAATATAACAAGAAAAAGTCTTAAATTCTTTCCACATTTTGCACCGATTTGCAAAATCTCGGCATTTGTAAATCTTGAAGTTTCAGTGTCAAAGAATACAATGGCCATATATATCTAGTAGGTGGGGATTCATTTTCTTTTTTAATTTTTATTGTGTCCACCATATGAAATCCTAATCCACTTTCATAATTGATACCTTCTTTTCTCTCTGAGCTTTTTAATTTTTTTTTCGATCTTAATATTAATCTCCTTATTTTATACTCATTGCTCTTACATTTTTCTGTTCTCCATTCATTCCAATGAGTTCCTTTTTTATAATCGTTTTTGCTAGCTGAGGGAGGACTTGTAGACGTCTATGTACATCTTCTGTCCATTCTACTCCAATATTTTTACTACACACTCCTGAAGCGATTCTGAAGTCATAAGATTCACTGGCTCCGTAAAATCTGTTCTTTGGTGAACATGGATTACGTTACTTACACTTTCGTTAGGTTGGCTTGACCCACATGGAGTAATTTTGAAAGCATTATTTTGATATAATTTGAGAAGATTTACTAGATCATTATATAAACTTTAACTCTAAAGATGATTATTAAGATTATACTTATATGTAGAAGGATTCTGTACATACTTGCACCATGAACCACATTGATCATGTTTATTAAAAACATGTGCTGGCAGATTTTGAAAAGAAAAGGTTAAGTCCTCTATATTCCCTTTATTTTGATGAATGGCATATGCAAAACATCGTTTTATATACTTTATCGCCTTCTTCTTCTTCTTCTTCTTCTTCCTTATTCTCCTTTCGGAGCTGGCACCGGATCTCTGTCGAGACACCATACGGCCATGCAGCAATATCTTAAGCCCTCCTCTGGGCGTGCTTGTCTTTATCGTAGATAGACAGTCTTCTTCTTCTTTGATTTATGGCTCCCGATCCCCTCGTCGGGACCTCCGTTTATTTAGCAGACAAATTAAAAATTTTTTATTTTTTATTGTTGTAATCGTTTGGGAATCATTTGGGCAAGTTTAGGAAAATATTATCATAATTTGGGAAATAATACACTGGCGATCAAAATTAACGCATAGGTAATTCCATGTCAAAATTTCGCATGATTTCAAATAAGCGTAACTCCGTCAAAAGTGGTCATATCCTAAAAAATTTTTTTTTGTTTTGAAGCTTAAAATATCTACTTTAAAAAGCAGTTAAGACCTTTTGACTTTATCTTTCTCCCTTTGAGGCATCTTTTCATAAGTAAGGACGTGTTTTATTTCCCAAAATTTGCATAGTTTGACGCACTCGAATAAATTTTTTTCGCAAATATTATTACAACTATCGAAAAATTTGGACTTTTTTGCATAAATTAAAAAAAAATAGAATGTCGTACGATTTTTTTTCACGGAGTTATGTCGTTTTGAAGTTACTCATACATTTTTGTGCAATTACTGTCAGCATGATCATTATCCGGTGCGCACCACGAGGAGATTGGTCGGATTTGGCGCATCGTGTGTGTAAAAACCTTTGCATTTGAAAATGCGTATTTCCGTCTCGTCTTTGAATGATCTCTTGTAGATGATCACGCATATTAATGCAGGCTCTAATAGTGTCTTGAGGAATTTCATACTATATTTGTTACAGGGCTGCCTCTAATTGTTGAAAATTAGTTGGCAGTCTCTCTAAATTTTGTAATCTCTTATTCATTTTGTCCCACACATGTTCAATCACAATCACATCAATCACATGTTAAAAATTACAAAAGGTCTACAAAACTTCGTAGGACACACTTTGTGAGACGCGATCATTCAAAGACGAATCGGGAATACGCATTTTTAAATGTAAAGATTTCCACGTACACGCACACGACGAGCCAAATCCGACCAGCAGCCTTTTGTTGCGCGCATCAGGTAATGGTAATGCTGCCGATAATTGCACAAAAATGTTACTGTAACTTTAAAACGCCATAAATCCGTGAAAAAAAATCGTACGACATTCAATTTTTTTTAATTTACGCGAAAAAGTCCAAATTTTTTGATAGTTGTAATAAGATTTGCGAAAAAAATTTATTCGAGCATGTGGAGTGCGTCAAACTTTGCAAATTTTGGAAAATAAAACACGTCCTTACTTATGAAGAGATGGCTCGAAGGGAGAAAGATGTAGTCAAAATGTCTTAATTGCTTTTTAAAGTAAAAACTTTAAGCTTTAAAACAAAAAAAAATCTTTAGGACACGACCACTTTTGACGGAGTTACGCTTATTTGAAATCATGCGAAATTTTGGCAAGGAATTATCTATGCGTTAATTTTGATCGCCAGTGTATTTTATTTAGCGTTATTTTAATAAATTCCTTAAAAGGCAGAAAATTTTTAGGATGGATCTCCAATACTGACTTTGCTTATTGGCTAATTAGTATAAAAGTTTCTGATTGGTAGTCCAGCAAAAAAACTCCAGGTTACTGTAAACGACTATGCGCAATTGGAATGTGCGCAGCTGGAACGTTCCAATATTTTCGCATAATGGTGAAACTGATTTTCAGATATTAAATTTAATTATTACAACGAAATTATTATTTCCTAAATATTGAAACTTTTCAAACATGTTTCCCAAATAATTTCTAGTTGATTGCTAAAAAAAATTTTTTTTTTCCTTTATTATGTCTGCTAACTAAACGCTAAATTAATTTTCATCGATTATAAATAAAATATTATTTCCCAAATTATGATAATATTTCCTAAACTTGCCCAAATGATTCCCAAACGATTACAACAATAAAAAATAAAAAATTTTTAATTTGTCTGCTAAATAAACGGAGGTCTCGTCGGGTTCGATTCGGCCAAGAGTTCTGTTGTATGTAGAGTGTGACTACTCCGAATTCACAAGCCGGAAAGATTTGGATGAACTTCCTATAGAGGGCTACTGATGAGCCCGGCAACTTTGAAACTGGTTTGTAGGAGGAAGACTGTTGCACGGAATAAGAAGAATTATAAGGATAAAAATATTTATTTATTATTTTTTTCCCCCCCTTTCAAATTGGAATTTTAATAGATTTAAACAAGGCTAGGAGAAGACGGCACAATTTGGGAGAAGGATTCTGTAAGATAGGAAGGATGTCGATTGGATAAAAGGGATATCTGTGTCTTAAATACTTGATGAGCGGAGAGGCGTATGCTCTGGTGTGGCTACAAAAGAAGATGACATGATTTATATCTTGATAAGGATCGCCGCAGGGACAGGCGCTGGAAGCAATATATCCTTTACGATGTAAGCTTTGATTAAGATTATAGTGGTCACTACGGATTCTATTTACGATAACAATCTCCTCACGATTGAGACTGAGTTTAAAGAACCAGGGATATACTCCATTATTGTAGTATCTTAGGAAGTAATTAATACCTTTGTAGCGGAAGGTTTCATCCATGTAATCATCTGTCAGATTTTTGAGTTTGATCTTAGCATCCGACAATAAATCTGTGTAAGGGATAAGAAAATTGCAAGAGGAGCCACTGGTGGATGCTTCTTTGGCAAGCTTATCTGCCATTTCATTTCCTTTTATACCTTTATGCGAGGGCAACCAAATAATATTGAGTGTATAACCTTTGCGATAGATTTCGAGAATTTTAGATTTGATGAGAGGAATTATGTAATTTCGGTGATAGATGTTGTGAGAACAGATAGCATCCAATACACTTTGAGAGTCTGTAAAAATTACAGAAGCATAAGTATCGGTATGAAGGATAAAGAGGAAAGCCTGGTATATGGCCCACGCTTCTGCCGAGAAGATCGAGGTTTCTGGGGGGAGTTTGATTTTTTTATGTAGGGAAAGCTCCGGTGAAAATATACTAGCACCGACTGTTTGCGCGGAGGAGGACTTTGAACCGTCGGTGTAAAATGAAGTAGCATTAGAAGTAAAAATGCTAGTGGCACTATTAAAGGCTTTATTGATAATATCTGGAGGGGAATCCAATGGTACGGGGAGATTTAGGGAGGGGAAGTTGGGTTGTAAGATAAAGGATTGAAAGTCATATGAAAAGACTGGAGGGCATACCGATTATGAATACTATTTAAAATATATTTACGACTAATAAAAAGTTTAAGTAGAGGATTGTATTTAATGGCAGCTATTCTTTTGGCTCTAGATAGGGTTGAGGAAGAAAGTGAAATAAGACTGTCTATGACAGGGTTCATATCCGGTGAGAAATTTTTATACAGATATTTAATGGACAGCGCTTGATGTCTGAATCGGAACGGAGGTTCCCGCGCTTCATGGAGTAAGACATTAATAGGTGTGGATTGCCGATAGCCCATAGCTCTTCTTATAGCCAGAAATTGTAATCGTTGTATAGCTTTGAATAAACATTTATTTTTGTTGGTTGGGAATATTTGACAACCATATTCTATCGCGCTTCTAAAGACAGCTCTGTAGATAGTTAAAAGGGATTAAGGATGTGCACCCCACCAAACCGAAGCCAAGGAAGAAATGATAGAGATGATTTTACGACCTTTGGATAATATGTAGTGAGTGCGACCTGAAAGCTTGTCATCTAATATGATTCCGAGGAATCTAACAGATTGTACTATGGGGATGGATTGGTTATATAACGTAGGGAAAACGGTGGGTGGAAGGGGATTCCTCTTGTGATTGAAAATAATCACTTGTGATTTTGAAGGAGAAAGTTTTAGACCCCTTGTTTCTAGGAATTTCGATATGGAATTCAACGAGGTTTGCAGTTGAATCAAGGCTGTTTGAAGATTTTTATTAGAGCTATATATAACCAAATCATCCGCGTATTGCAGTAGACTGACTCCAGGACCTATCTGTGTTTTTAAATTTCGGAGGTAAATGTTAAAGAGGATGGGGCTAGAGATAGAACCTTGCGGTGTGCCTTTGATGGAAGTATACGGAGGCGTGAGAGATCCTTCTTTAACAAAGTAGTTATATCTGGAATAAATCAAATTTTCGAAAAATTTTCTTAGGTGAGCGGGTACACCAATTTCTTCTAGATCCTGAATCAAAATACTGGGGATGACGTTATCAAAGGCACCTTTGATGTCTAAAAATATCCCAACAGCGTAATGATTTTTAAGGAACGCAGAGTGGATATAATTTGTAAGGATGACTAAATTGTCAATGCAAGATTTATAACTACGAAAACCGAATTGGATGTCCGGAATAATAAAGTTAGATTCAATATACCATCTAAGTCTGTTGTAGAGACATTTTTCCATTGTTTTGAGAATGCATGAAGTGAGTGAAATGGGCCTCACTCCTTTATTATTAGATTTAGGAATAAAAATGACTAAAGATTGTTTCCAATCATCTGGAAATATATCCGACTGAAGAATACGATTAAATAAACCCATCAAGAATTCTAGGTAGGAATTTGGGAGATGTAAAATGATATTATAATCTATTTGGTCTAAACCCGGAGAGGAATCTGTTTTGACTGTGCTTAGAGTCAGATTGATTTCATTAATATTTATGGGTTCATCCATCCAAGTTTGAATTTTTTGATTGCCTGAGTCCCTGTACCTCATAGTATCTAATGAGAATTCAATAGGGGGTACGCATGAAGAAGGACACAAGTTCTCTATGGACAGTTCACAATACTTCTGGAAATCGGAGGAGTCCATGGTGGAACCCCTGAGATTCCTTTTTTTAAAAGACCGAATTAGTCTCCAAAGTTCAGAAGTAGGAGTTTTGGAGTTAAAATTAGTACAATGTTTGCGCCAACCTATAGTTTTTTGTTTCTGTAATATTTTACGGGTGTGTGCAACAGCCTTTTTATATTTAATAAAATGATCTAGAGTCGAATTGTATCTGAACGTTTTTAGCGCATCTTTGCGCTCTTTAATAGTCTCGTCGCAAGTCTCGTTCCACCATGGAGCAGCGTTACAGCGTGATCTGATTGTTTTAGGGCACAGGTCAATAGGGTGCAAGGATATGGTGTCAATATTAGCTTTGATTAGCTTAATAAATTTGTCGTAGTCTGCGGCTAGGTCGGGAGATATGCAATCTCGAAGTGGTTCGGGATTAGAGAATAAAACTCGGTGTAAAGAAGAAAGTTCTGTTTTGGAGAGTTTAATTTTGTGGTTGAAAAATTTAGAAGGAAGGATGTTGTCCAGTATTTCGATGGATAAAGGGAAATGGTCGCTGCCCATTGAATCAGACAAGACCGAAAATTCACAGATAAGTCCGACAGATGGGGAAGCAAAAGCAAGATCCACCGTAGAATAGGTACCGTACGATGAGTGGATCAATGTTGGGGCTTTAGAATTAAGTAATCGCATACCACTTATTTCCAGGGCCCGAGCAATAAGGGTTCCGGCACTATTATTTTTATTGGAACCCCACATCATATTGTGAGCATTGAGATCTCCTAAAATGATAAGGTGGTTATATTTATCTTGCAACGAAAAGAGGTTATTGAAAATGGGTAAGGGCGTGTAACTGTTAGGATGTCTATATACTGTTATCAATAATAGAGAGAAAGAGTGAAAGAGGATTTCTATACCTACCAGCTCGATGGAGGGGTGGTAATAAGCAGACAAGTCCATCACGGAAATATTAAGATTTGATTTGGCTAATATACAAATACCTCTGACCGATGTAGAATTACTATCCAATCTGTAAGCCTGATATCCATTTACATAAAATGCCTTTTCAGGCAGGAGCAAAGTCTCCTGCAAACAAATGATATCACAATGTTGGGATAATTGTTGTATCTCCGGTAGTTTACCTGATACACCTCGACAGTTCCAATGTAAGATTTTAAATTTTTGAATTGTATTATTGTGATTGAATGTTGTGTGAAGGGAGTGAGAGAGAAGAATTACGTATTGGAGCAGGGTCACCGAAATTATTGAGGTGTTCTTTTAATGTGTTTTGATTAAAATTGGCTTGTAAGAGGCCATTGAATTGTCCAAAAATGGCCATTAATTCTCTGATGAGTCTGTCCATCATGTCCTTATAAAAGGGGGGAAAAGATGAGAGGTTAGTCGAGAATGAATCGTATGGCCTTTTTTCGTTATAAAAAAGAGGGAAAGAGTTTGTAGGGGGAAGGGGAAATGTGTATTTGAGGGGGGAGGGGGGGATCGTGTGAGATCCGAGGGGAATGCGGCCGTCGGGATATAAAAGAGCCTCCCTATGCGATTCAGGGAAGCCGGGACCGCCCCTAGCTCTAGGATTCCCCGAACTACCCGGGGAGGATGTAAGGGGAGAAGTTGCATTTTTTTCTTGTATGATCTGAGTCTCTTGTATAAGGTACAGAGGCTACGTGAGCCTGTTTTCTCAAAATTCCTGTATATGTTGATTTTGCCTTAGGTATATTATGCTGAGATTGGTATTCTGATGTAAGGGGAGCGTAGAAATTGTTTGAGGCAAATGTAGATGGAGGAGAGATACTGCCGCACGATGAATCAGAAGAAGGTGTGGAGTGAAATAAGGGAAAGTTATTATAGTCCAACATTGGATTGCTGTTCAATGAGGATGTGTGAGAACGCAGTTTTTCCCTAGCCTCGAAAAGTGGTATATTTTGAGTGGCTGCTAAAGCTTGGATTTGTTGTTGTTCGTATATAAGAGGGCATTTTGGGGAGGTTGCTAGGTGGTCCTTGCCACAATTAATACAGACTGGAGGTGAATCTTTCGCGGGACATATCTCTTCCTCGGGGTGTTTGGCTGTTCCGCAGAGAAGGCATCGTGGTTTAGGGTGCAGTCCCATTAAGCACGGATCGGACACGGATCGGAATGACGGATCGGATTTCTCACTAGAATTGAGCGATCCGTTCCGGTTCCGTTCCGTAAAAACTTTCTCTACGAGTCCCATGTAGCAAAAACGGAACGGAATGTCGCATCGGTCACAAGTTAATGTGCTTAATTTGTTGATATTTCGTTATTTTGATGCGACTAAAATAATAATATACATAATTTGTGCAATTATTTTGCTAACAACATAGTTATAAATACTCTGAAGTACTGAATTGTAAGAGTGAAATATATTTTGTAACCAAGATTACCAGGATTTCCGTTCCGTTTTTGCTACATGGGACTCGTAGCGGAAATTTTTACGGAACGGAACAGGAACGGATCGCTCAATTTTAGTGAGAAATCCGATCCGTCATTCCGATCCGTACTTAATGGGACTGCACCCTTACTCCTACATGACTTGACGACGTGACCAATTCTAAAACATGCATAGCATATCTTAGTTCTAGGGATAAAAGGTGTGACGGAGTGTCTTACCTTGTAAACGTAAACGAATTTAGGGAGGAATTGCCCCTCAAATTTGACACACACTGTTCGAGAGGGGACATACTTGAAACCGCCCTCGTCACGGACTTTTCAATTGAGACGATGGAGCTCAACGATTTTATATTGAAATTCAAAATTATTAACTTCCTCGTTAATGTCAAAATCCTGGGGAATATCTTTAATAATGCCTATTCTATGTGCTTTGTATGACGGAATAAAAGCTTTAAGATTGTGTAAGGCGAGACTCTGATCGCCGATAAGGTGATTTGCGGCGCCATATGATTTCAATTCAACTACGATTTTGCCTCGGCCGATCTTTTTAATTTCTATAATATCGGCTAATGCCACTCGCATAACGTGTTTGCTAATCGTGAGGTAATGGATGGCAGTGCCATCTGCCGAATTCACGTGCACTACAAAGGGTGCTTTGTCTGTGGCTGAATATAAAATCTTGGCGCCAAGATTTTTCGAGGCGGGAGGTGTGTTGTTTCTAGGTGGTGAACGCGAGGGAAATCGATTGCGTTTCCGACTCGAGGAGGTCAAGGGAGATGAAACAGATGCGGAGGAAGCCGAGCCATTGTTGTCTTTTGTGATCATATCAGCACTGTCGGCTTGATGAAAGGCTACATTCCCAACCGTTTGGGAGGCAGGGGGATTCTTATTCTTATCCAACATCTTGAGATGTAAATTGATATCTTTCGCAAGAGGGGAATCGTGGGAGATTGTTACTTTTTTATCACAATTAGCAATGTTATTGGTATCGAGATCACTCTCGATATTCATACCTTGTACCAATGATTGAAATGATTCCGCGCTAACCACATCCCTGCGTCCGGAAAGATCGCATTCTGAATTGGGTTGAGGATCTACGGGATAGTTTGGGCATTTGTCCACAAAGTCTCTGAATTTGTCCAGGGAGAAGGATAATCTTCTTTCTGAATCCGGTCGATGAGAATGCGAGTGCGGAAAAGGCTTGTCGTCTTTCTCTTTTTGATCACTGCAAGAGGCCGAGGCCTCCTGCATAGTTCCACCCGACACCAACACTATATGTCCGGAACGAAAGTTCTTAACTAAAAGTAACGACGCCGACTCAACAGGCACACACAAGTTAACTGACCGTCTCTTAAAACTCGAAAGCTGTAGAGCCGCACACTATAACTTCCGCATTCAACGAAGGTCCGCATGCGAGTCTAAATAGACAGTGAATGCAATGGTTATTGGCAAGTGCTTCAAAGCGTGATCCGTACAAGTGAGCCAGCACTTGAGCGGAAGTGGAAATGTGGGGAGAGCGGAGCCGGAGCTGCGCTCGGTGAAACACGAAGGAGGGAGAATGTAGAGAGGACACTAGGTATAAGCGGAAGCGCACCACCGCGTCTCTTTTTAGCGGGAAATTTAATAACACCACGCATAGAAATAAAACGGATTCAAATCTTGAGATCGCATGCCTTGCAGAATGCCGCGAGAATTCTGCAGAGCTTTTGGGTGGGTCTGACCAGTGCTTCCGAGATATCATTAATGCCTGATTTTATTATTTCCGATACGGCTTGTTTAAGAGGGCCGCTCTTACGCGAAGTTAGCGGGCAGTCAAACAAAATGTGATTGAAATCTTGGAAGGGGGAATCACAGGTACAAGAAAGATCATTTACAATGTTTTTACGAAATAAACTTGCATTGAGATTATAATGATTGGACCGTAATCTGATTATCGGAGTAATATGGACTCTAGATATATTAAATTTGGCAAACCATGGATTCTTCATTTTGCATCTAATCATACGGAAATATTGTACACCTTTGCCACTCCGCACCCGGTGCCTGAGATAATTTTCAAATTGAGTATCCATTTTTATACGGAGTTCGACATGGATATCGGTGTGGGGCAGCATGAAACCCCGAGGCGAATCCCCCTCAAGAATAGCTCGTTTGGCCAGAGCATCGACCGTCTCATTTCCAGGGATCCCGCGGTGAGCAGGGACCCAGAGGAAACGGAGGTCGGGCCCCCGAGACTCCGCATTCAACCTTTCAATAGTGGCTCTAATACGTGATATAATAAAATAAAATTATTATGATATAATAAAATTATTCTGTCTCGGATTCGAGAATCGAATTGCCTCTAATACGCTTCGCGAATCCGAGACTATAAGAACCTTATCAAGCCCTAGATCCGAAGCAATTAAGATTGCATTATAAATTGCCCACGCCTCTGCTGTAAATATGGAAGCCTTTTCTGGAAGTTGAAACATTAGAGTAATTCTTGGGGAGGCAGAATAACATGCGGACCCCACGAAGGTAAACTCTGGGGATTTGGAGCCGTCCGTGTAAATAATTGTTGCTTTATCAGTGAGATCGCGGAAATGATAATTAAAATACCCCTCAATAAATTCTTTGTTTTGTCCCTCAATGGTAGATATGAATGTTTTGTCCGCGAAGTATACTTCCGGTCTAACATGCATGGCCTTGTACGGCACCATGTATATGTGTGGTAAAACCGAGGAGTAAACTATAGATTTGAGATGTCTAAGCTGCTTGAAGCTGATGAACAAGGGATAGTTATGTTCTAGGTAATCTCTGCTCCTTCTAGAACTGAAAAATATCAATAAATTTTCTAATCGTTCAATGAGGGGATGATTCGTTGTGGCCAATGCAGAAACGAGAAATTTGTTTGAAAGGAATTTAAACCTAAGCTTGAAGGGTGGCTCACATGCCTCTGCAAAAAGTACGTTGATAGGAGTTGAAATGCGCATTCCCAGGCACAATCGTATGGCAGCATTCTGCACTTTCTCAAGCTTGACGAATAGAGAGTTTTGTTTGAGGGAGAAAACAAGGCATGCATATTCTATTGATCCACGAAGCATAGCCTGATATATTTTTAGCAATACCTGTGGGTGCGAACCCCACCAGATACTTCTCAAAGCGGAAAGCATTTGAACGATACGCTTAGCTTTGTTGATCAAAAATTTTGTGTGGTTAACCCCTGATAATCTCGGATCCAGGAGAACTCCCAGAAAGCGAACTTTCTCAACGGGACGGATCTGAGAGTCCTGAAACTCGATATGCTGGTTCAAGCATGTGGGATGACCCCTGGAGAAAATCATATACTTCATTTTAGAAGGGGATATATCTAGCCTCATGTTGAAGAGAAAGGAGGATAGCGAATGCTCTCTGTAGGACTTCGGTTGCGACTGCTGAATCACTGGCAGAATAGTATATAACTATGTCGTCAGCGAATTGGAGTATTTCTACTTGCGTAGGTAAAGAAGAGCTAATTCTATGCAGGTATGCATTGAAAAGCATGGGGCTGAGGACAGAGCCCTGTGGGGTGCCCTTGCGAGACAACAAAACTTCAGAGAGTTGACCGTGAAGAACAAATTGCACCTCACGAGCTGCTATAAGATTGTGAATGAAGTGAAGGACCTTAGGAGGAAAATTTAATCTCCGTAGTTCTGAAATCAATAATTCAGGTTGAACATTGTCAAATGCGCCTTCGATGCCAACAAATAAAGCAGCAGTCACTTTCTTCTGTAAAAATCCTCTGTGTATATCCGCCGTCAGGATGGATAGGTTGTCTAAACAGGAGCGAGATTTTCTGAATCCGAACTGGAATTCCGGCAGTTTGATTTCCGATTCAATGTACCATTGTACTCTTGACAGCAACATTCTCTCGGTTAGCTTCAAAACACACGAGGTAAGTGCTATAGGTCTGAGTCCTTTGCCACTTGATTTGAGTATCAGGAAGACAAGTGAGTGCTTCCATGATTGTGGAAAAAGAAGATGATCAAACAGTCTATTGACAATCGAGAGGAGCATTTCCAATAGCAGTTCCGGAAGGGCGCTAATGATGCGATAATTTATCGCGTCCATACCCGGGCTTGACTTAACTTTAACACTTCTGATTGCAGTGTCAAGTTCCTCCCTTTCAAAGGGCCTATCTAACCAAGAAGCTGAAGTATTACCACTGTCCATTGATCCGATATCTGAGTTTAGTGAACAGGAAGGGCTGCAAATTTTATTGATCACGTTCGTGACGATGGGGTCACAGTCCAAGCGATTGCCAAATGGTAAAGAAGAATCGTGATTGAGCGTTAGCTTCCTATCCTTAAATCTTTTTATCTGCTTCCAGACCTTTCCGGTAGGGGTAAAAGGTCCCAAAGATTCGCAGTAGGCGCGCCACCCCCTTCTTTTTGCAGCCTTGAGCACCTTCCTGCATGCTGAGCATTCTTTTGAGAAAGCTATAAAGTTGGCAAGAGAAGGCTCCTTGCGAAAATTGATTGTTGCCCGACGCCTAAGAGCTATTGCCTCCCTGCATTCATCAGTCCACCATGGAGTGGACGGCCGTGTTCGACGCGTGCTCACCCCCGGGACTCCGGACTGAGAGGACGAATGAGCCTGATGATTAGGAGTGACAGCAAAAGAGCGAGCCACCGTGAGAATAGATTCAATGAATGAATCGTATTGGGATACGAGATCTGAGATTGGAATGCTATTGACCTTGCTGCAAATAGCATCCTCTTCCGAAACCAAAGCACGGAACAGAAATTTAAATCCCTTGTCCGGAATTTTGATTTTGTGAGAAAAGGCGTTGATCAAGTCAATTTTAAACGAAATTGATACATGAATTGGGAGATGGTCGCTTCCTCTAGGATCCTCGTCCACTCTGAACGTGCAGAGAGGTGAAAGTTCAGCCGAGGCTATGGCTAGATCTAATACAGAAGGGACCCTCGGCGGAGGAGGTAGGTATGTAGGAACAGGTGTTTCCGAATTGAAAGCAACGCACTCATTGTTTTCCAAGACTGCCGAAAGTATAACACCCGCTGAGTTGGGGCGCCCTGCTTCCCATAACGGATGATGGGCATTGAAGTCCCCAATGAGTAAAAACAATGCAGAGCTATTCAAAATCGAAAAGATTTTCTCGTAAGCTGCCGCCGAAGTAATCGTGTTCGGATGTCTATAAATTCCCACTATAATCAAATCCCGCGAAGAGGAGGAAATTCGTATTGCCAATATCTCCACTGAATCATCGTCCATCTGCGAGGAGTCTATCCTCGAATAAGAAATACTATTCCTGACCAGCATAATCATGCCTCTGACATTATTAGCAGAATGGTGAAGACGAATACTATCGAATCCCCTAATACGATAATCATGCGCTTGCGTTGCGCACGTTTCTGCCAGAATTAAGATATCCGCGGTCTTAGACAATAGTTCGACGTCTGCCTTCTTAGATAATGCACCCCGGCAATTCCAATAAGTTAGATGCAAAGATGGAGAACCAGATGAGCCTAAATTAACTATGATTTAGATTTTACAGAGGGAAGATCGCGTGTAATTTACCTAGCGAACTACAAGAGAACAAAAGAAATACAGAGGATGATAAGATAAATGACTAAATTAATAATTATAGCACGACATAGAGGCATAGAAACTGCGAAGTCCTTCTGCCAGAGGAGAGTTTGCCATAGACTGAGGAATAGTGTGAAGAGCCGTCTCTAATAATTTACAGAAGTTGTTAATAAAGTAAGATTCCTCCGAGTCGGTATCCCGCGACATGCGGCCTCGAAACTGAAAGGCTTGATCAGCGTGGAGGGATGTTTCGCGACGAAAAGAGGATGAACCTTCCGGGTCTCCACCTCCATATGTATGCGGAGCTTGCCGCTCCTCATCCACATCAGATTGTGGATTGGTGAGAGAAACATAATGATTACCGAAATGCGAGGAACTTGTTGGGTTAACGAACTGATTGAAGCTGTTTTGAAATATTGCGTGATTACACTGCGAACACAACGGTCGGTCCGGCGAGGGCGTAGGCCGATCGCGACTGTGTCTGCCCCCCCCGCCTCGCCCCACCCTCCCCCTCCCCCGCCGACGACGGCATCCTCGATCGGCGAGGACCGCCATCGACGCCCGAGGGGACCGGCCGACCTCTGGGCGGTGCCCCCATTATTGACGCATACGTGCGCCCAGGGAGACCCGTCACCGTATTTCCCCCCTTGTCGTCGTATTGCAGTATATCGTAAGGGTTGTAAACAGCTGGATAAAATCCTCTTCCGGAATGAGAGGGGATATTTTTATGATAATTATGGTCCGAATCCCGAGGGGGTCTTCGAAGAAACGGAAAATCCCTGCTGGACTTTCGACGATACGAGGAGACATACCTTTATTTACGCGCTCACGTGCTTCCAGCATAGAGATATTTTCCTCGCACGCGAGGATTTGGATGCTTTTTTGTTTGAGGAATTCGGGACAGGAGGGGTGGGTCCCCCTTACAGTTAATACAGGACGGAGGTAGTGCTGCTCTTCCACATTCCTCCTGGTTGATGTGCCTAGCCCCGCCGCATCTATTGCAGCGTGGTTTTCCGCGGCAGTTGGCCCCAATATGCCCAAAGCGAAAACACGAGAAACAAATTTGCACTCGCGGAATAAATGGAATGACCGGATGCCAGACCTTAAAAATAGACACCGCTCCGGGGAGTACTTGCCCTTCGAATTTAAGAAGGATCGTTCTCGAGGATATTAAACGAGAGCCCTGGTCGTCGCGAATTTTTCGATTGAGTCGCGTAGCAGATATAATTTTTGCTTTAGATTCAATGGAGGCAACAAGATCGTCAATAGAAAGATCTGTCGGAACATCTTTAATGATTCCCGACCTTGAGACACGAAAAGAGGGTATAGATGCGGCGAGATTCTTTTCTTTTAAGGCAGGATTGTTTACAAAGACGTTGGCGGCCTTGGGGTTAGAAAACTCTACCGACAGCTTTGTTCTTCCAATTTTCTTAATATTTTTGATTTCCGCGCCTTGAGTTTTATAAACGAGCTTGCTAATACTTAATGGATGAGGGGGAGGGGTATTATTATTGCCATCTGGCTTCTCGGCGATCTGTACATGAACGGCATAAAGAGGGCGATCCCCTTCTCGATATTTGTTATCGCTCGCACCCGCCATTTTGGTCTTTTTAACGGGAGGAGGAAGGGGGGGCCCTTTCGAGGACGGAACTGTGGCAGAGTTAGCACAACTAATATTGTTTACGTTGTCTATTTCCTTAGATAATTTGCTGGTCAAAAGATCCGTGGCTTTACGTTTCTTTACTTTCTTAGAAATGAGCTTAAATTCTTCAGATACCATGCCACTGGGGACGGGAAGGGTGTCCGAAGACAATGCAACACCGTCGCCCGGGCAAGAAGGCATAATAGCAATGTTCTTCTGAGAACTTTCTGGAAGGGGATTACTCAAGCAAACCGTGTCATTCAAATTATTATTTGCGGGATCAGACGAAGAGGGGGTGGAAAATCCCACGAAATCCGGTGACTCGCGCGATCCCGATCGAGAGGGAGACCTCGAACGCACGACCGCGTCGTTCAATGACGTACAAGTCTCGCGCGGAGATAGAATCTCGGAATACATCTCGCTATCAGATGAATTACATGACGCGGGAAGGTGAGGGTGAGGAAGCACTGGTCTGCCCACTACCCCTCTCCCGCTGGGTACGCTCTTTCGCGCGTTTACTCTTACTTTTGCCCTTCGGCATAGTGCAAGGAGGCGACTCACTTTTTCCGTAGAAATGCAATAATGATGAGCCCGCTGTTTCCCGGGAAGGCGATAGACATGCGGATGGCCTCACAAAAAAGCTGCCACTGATTTCATCCTGTGTTGCCTTTGATGTTGACGGCGCCGCCGCCGCCACCGTGGCAACAGCAACAGATTCCGCGCACTTTGGCAAAGTTTGCAGATTGCAGGAGGCTAAAGCCTCCTGCATGTCACAAAATATCCGCACTCGCTAGTATATGATTATCACGAACACTCACAACACCCGCGTGTTGAAAGGCGCGCGGGAAATTAACCCCGGGAGACACGTAATCTCCCGCGAAAAAGCGTAATTAAGACGCAGCGGTATATGCGCAACTAAGGACAGTGGAGGGGGAACGTCCGCTCTTCACTAAGGCTCGTGCACGACTACTCGTCAACGCAGAACCAACTGTTACTTTTTATCGCCTGATATGAATTTTTAGTCAATTCTTTATGTTTTGTAGCTAATATAATACTCTGCTAAAACAACTTTTCATGATTTGTGTCTGACTATTTCACAACATCATGAGAGCTCATTTACTTTACAACAGCAATAGTTCAGGAATCTTCATCACCAATAAGGACACCCATTTTTACATTTGCTTCTTCCATCAGTTTATTTTTTTGTGCAATTGTAGCTGCGACATCGATCAGCTTCCATTGCTTTGGCACTACCATGAAAATTTAGACGACAGTCATGATCAAATTTATTGTGCCCCAAACTACACGGGGCATTTGACATTTCTTGTTTCGAACTGCAAAGTCTATCATGGTGTAAAGAATAAGGTGAAGCAAGCGCAGTTGTCCAAAAGTAGAGGGGGAGCAGTCAACCAATTAGGGCTCAGACACAATGCCAGGCAATAGGCAATAGGAACAAGAATAAGGAATCCAATTGGTCGAAACAGAATTTTCGACCAATTAGATTCCTTATTCTTGTCTCTATTGCCTATTGCCTGGCATTGTGTCTGAGCCCTTAGAAGTGCCCCAAACATAAAATCCAATATGGCTAACACTGATTAGCTGCGTTCCGTAAAGGTGGAAGCACATAAAATTGCATAAGCCTAGGCTCGTATTCATAGTCAGTTCTTATTTTAAGACCGTCTTAAGTAATGTCTTAAGATGCTAATACGGTTCTGTGATTGGTTTAGAATCATATAAGACTTTACTTAAGATGATCTTAAATTTAAGAACGGACTATGAATACGGGCCCTAGAGTCCTATAGTCAGAGAAGCGACATTTACCCCCACCATGACTTTGGTTCGCCATCTTGTGTACCTTAGGAGCTGATCCGTGAGTGTGTGAGTGAGTGTCCATGAGCTTGTAACAGCTGGTGACATCAACAAAGCGGGTTTGGAGCACACAGTCACATAACAATCATATAGGTTAAAGTTAACTGACATTGGAGAAACAGATTCATAATAATATAATAATATTACATATTATATAAAATAAGATTTTGAATTATAATTTCTAATTGCATTGTCTCTTTATGTAGCACTGAAAAGTACGGAGCACGCTATTTTGTTGTATATGAAGCCCGACACAAAATGGCGACTATACCACGTGACTCAATTGACCAATCAAAAGGAGTTCGCTAATGTCGCTTCTCTGATTATAGGACTCTACATAAGCCATAAGCAGAATGTGCAGATACCATAGCGCATGCGTATGGTATCTGCACATTCTGCTTAATTCATTGTAGGCATTATGGCTATGCTGAAGATAGAAATAGATACCATAGCGCATGCGTATGGTATCTGCACATTCTGCTTATGGCTTATGCACTGAAATATAGGGTGCGTTCCGAGTTACGCATGAGACGCACAGATTGCATAGAAAATCGTTCCGATTTAACTAATGCGCGCATTGGTAGCGCTTTGGAAGCGCTGAGAATTCCCTAGATTGTACTAACCGTACTAAATTCTTAGCTCTCTTCCCAGCGCATTGACTGCTTCTCTTTCGACTTGAGGCAGCTAATGCGTTTGATGTGCTTAAGCAATCTATGCGTTTCATGCGTAATTCGGAACACATCAAACGACGGATAAAGATCACGGTATTCTTCATGATGGAACGACAGTTACATGAATTTCCAGTTTTAATAGAAACGAATAAAGTTTTGACTTATTTTTAAATAAAGATAACATAGAGTAGAGTCCTATAGTCAGAGAAGCGACATTTACCCCCACTATGACTTTGGTTCGCCATCTTGTGTACCTTAGGAGCTGATCCGTGAGTGTGTGAGTGAGTGTCCATGAGCTTGTAACAGCTGCTGACGTCAACAAAGCGGATTTGGAGCACACAGTCACATAACAATCATATAGGTTAAAGTTAACTGACATTGGAGAAACAGACTCATAATAATATAATAATATTACATATTATATAAAATAAGATTTTACCTTATAATTTCTAATTGCATTGTCTCTTTATGTAGCACTGAATAATACGGAGCACGCTATTTTGTTGTATATGAAGCCCGACAGTGGTACACAAAATGGCGACTAAACCACGTGACTCAATTGACCAATCAAAAGGAGTTCGCTAATGTCGCTTCTCTGATTATAGGACTCTACATAGAGAAAGCAAGCCAAGGTTATATCAAAATATTATTATATCTTGAATTATTTAATGTATAGTTTAGGTCAGAGTTGGGCATTATTCGTATAAATTGTTACTTAGTTCGTTATTTAAGTAAAATTTTATTTATTATTTATAATTTCTTTATTCATTAGTTAGATTTTTGTAATTATTTCTTATTTGCATTATTCCTTATATGCATTATTTGTTATTCGCATTTCTACAGAGTTGGATATTATTCGAATTGTTATTCAGCTTGTTACTTAAATAAAATTTTACTTATTATTTATTATTTATTTATTCGTTACTTCTGTAATTATTCGTTATTTACATTATTCATTATTCGAACATCTGTAATTATTTGTTATTTGATTTAATTTGTTATTTGCCTTATTTCTTATTTATTATTTACTATTCCTTGTTTTTATTCTTTGTTACTTATTTTATAAAGGACAATAAATAATAATAAATGTGTGCAGTAATATTAAATATAAACAGTGTATGTCTGCACGCACACGCGCGTGTGTATTTATATCATTATATTACAATAAATTATTTTTATTTTATATACTTATTATTATACTTATATTATTATATTACTATTCTAATATTACATGTATAAATAAAAAAATAAATAAATAAATAATATTCTATAATATAAATAATAATTTTCTAAAAGTATTTATTATTCATTATCTTTTATACATAAGTAACAAAGAATAGAAACAAGGAATAGTAAATAATAAATAATAAATAAGGCAAATAACAAATAAACCAAGTAACGAATAATTACAGATGTTTGAATAACGAATAATGCAAATAACGAATAATTATAGAAATAACAAATGAACAAATAATAAGTAAAATTTTATTTAAATAACAAGCTGAATAACAATTTATTTGAATGATGTCCAACTCTAGAAATGCGAATAACAAATAAATTATTACTTTGTTCATTTAAATAAAATATTTTAAATAATTTAATTATTCGAATTTCACTGTGTAAAGTATTATTTATGGAATTATTAATTAATTATTTTAAATAATATTTGCCCAACTCTGGGTTAGGTGTTAGCTGTGTTGTTTTATTTCAATAATTAAAAACATTAACAAAGATACTACAATTCGTTTCTTGATGTTTTGCTTGGTATCCATTTTCAAGCTGTATTAGGGCACAGAATGCATAGACAACCATTCCGAATAATGAAAGCGCTTCATGCGCATTGACAAAACGGAACGATTTCGAAGCACTACGCAATGGTGATGCAGTTTATGCGTTTCATGCGCAACTCGGAACGCACCCATAGTAATACTGGAACGCGCACTGGCGCGCTAGATGCGATACGACAGAGAGGGGCGATTTTGCGAGTAGCCTGTCCTTTTCGTACAGTAACGCTCAAAAGTATTCGCTTAACAATCTACAAAGATTACGTTTCGATATTCAATGCAAGTTGTCTGCAGGCTTAACTTTTTACTTTGCCTGTACTACAGCGGTCTGCGCATGCCCGGAGAGAGAGAGAGAGGTTGATCACAAAATCTATCTATCCTTACCTCGCTTTCCGTACACGGGCTTAGCACGCCAGTGCCCGTTCCAGTATTACTATATTTCAGTGGGCTTATGCAATTTTATGTGCTTCCACCTTAAAGCGTAGTATATCGCATGGTGTAAAGATGCATAGTATACGTTACGTGATCAAGTAGGATATTGCGCAAATATTTTGTTCCTACTAATATATGTTTATAGTATATATGTAATATAATGTTAATTGTTAACTTGTTATTACAAATATATAAATTAATATAATTCATTTAACAAAACTGTTTTCATTTTTCCTAAGTAATTTGATTTATATTTTCCGCCTTCTGCGCGGGGCATTTAGGATTGGTTGAAAATTCTACTCCCCTCCACAATACCGTCATTATGCGCAATGCTTCACCTTGTCTCTTTACACCATGAAGTCTATAATCTTTCCAGATAAGCGTCCAATAAATGTGCCAAAATCAGATAGCAAATCATAATTTTTGCCATTACCTCGTTTTCGCCATGACATGTCATACGATAATATTAAATATAATGATGTATGTATGTACAGATGGGGTCATTAATGCCTGAACATCGGGGCTATACGGGTTTTGGAACACATCCAAAACGCATGCAATTTCTAAGCATTCCGTGTATCATGACTTGGCTAGAGTCCCTGTAATAAGAGTCTGGCCAACTCGACAGTTTTGGCAAAATTCTGCGAGAGAGAAGGTGAGGTTAGAGAAAGAAGTGAATATCTCACTTCTCTTTCATTCACTATCTCTTTCTCTAACCTAAGGCGTCTCTAACCTCTTCTGACATTCATGGTCAAGAATAAATGTAAGGAATTTCATATATATATATATGTATTATTTTAATGTTTTATATAAAAAATAATGATATTGCACTCTTCTAAAATGTTTATTGTTTATTTATGTTGCTAAAATATTATGTCTATGTTAATAATAAGGTTAGTGTAATTCGAATATGAGCGGGAGTTGCCAAGATTTAAAGAACCAATCAAAAGTGGATATCTGATGGCCAGACTCTTATTACAGGGACTCTAAACTTGGCCGGAGTGAGTCTTATGAAACCAGGAGCCATTAAATTAAAGAAAAAAAAGTGTATCATGACTCATGATACACGAATGCTTAGAAATCGCACGCGTTTCGGATGTGTTCCAAAACCTGTCAACTTTACGATGTCCAGGCATTAATGACCCCGTCTGTACGTAGACTGATTTTTTCCTGAACAATTGACGCTTGATTTTCTGCATCATTTTCTGTAATACTGTTAATTTCTGATGCTGCTGCATTTGCATCTTCCGGTTGTGGAAGCCAAAGTTCACGAGGTCTATCTGACATAATAATTGAATTAAAATTGAGAATACATTCAAAATTTAAATTTAAATAAAAGCACAATTACCATAAGCATATTGCTTTACTATGGAACTTTTTGAGAAAAAATTGAGCTTTTATGATGTTTTCGCAATTTGTAAAAAATAATTATAAAATAATATATAATTTGCATGTTTAAAAATGCATTCACAATGACATAATAAAGTGACAAAATAGAAGCTATTTTTTACTTATCTGTGATATTATTATAGTTTAATAAAAAAAATATAAGGAAAGGAATAAAATATTATATTCACAAAAGATGCTTGAGATCTTCAAAATTGCGTTCCATCAAAGCTCGCTCTAACTCTACAACTTTCTTACAACTTTCTAGAGCAGTATTCTTTATTTCAGGTCCTATTTCTCTTTCATGTAATTTAAATATTACTGCATTTATTGGTAGAATATTAAGACCCACAAGAAATTTATTTACGTGCGTTACTCCCATACCAGCATTTAAAGCACTTTATAGTAAATTAGAATTAATACAAATAATTATGATATTTATATTATAATATTTTATATTATAATATTTTAAGATAGGTATTAAGTAACCTTAAAAACCTACTTATAAATAACTTAAAAACTTACTTAAAGCTACTTTTGATATTATAACGAAGAGAATTTTTTCCTGCAAGGGAATGCTGTTTTGATGTTAGAACATCACCCAGACAGCACACAGATATTCGAAAAACAACTTATAAATATCCTTTAAGGATATTAAAAATATCCATAATATATCTTTTTTATGTCCATAAGATATGTAATTCACATCCATGGAACATCTGTTTATGAAAATGGTGGATGCATGAGCAAGTCCCTGACATGTCTAATAGATATTCGATGGATGTCAAATGGACATAAATTAACAATACCGGATATTCGGATTTTATATGAACGTGAAATGTACATGATAAAACGGCCAATAAGGATATTATTTCACATGTTGTACGACAACTCATTCAACCCAGTAAACACAGTTATATACGAAAATATTGTTTTAGAATAAGATATTTTTGCACATGTTACTCTCAAGTTCCAACTCTAATGTCATTGGAACAGTTACAGTTTCAAAAATTAATTCACTTGAATGAGAAATACACTTTAGGATTACTTATATATTTTTTCAAGTGAATTTTACTTACGAGAAAGTTTATGGTCTTATGCGACGCCTAGCGGCGTCGGTGAAACTTACGCGAGCATGTTGTGTGTAATATGTTAAACTGGATATCATATGGATATGTAAACATGTCCATTTTAAAATTTCCCAAGAGTGTCCAAAAATGTATATCTTATGGATGTCTTATGAAGTCCATGGACATTCCGACATGAAATGGACATAAAACGGATATCCATAGGATATCGCGTGCTGTCTGGGACAGAATCAGTAAAAAAATTGCACACATATACTATGAAAATACTATATTATTACGCATTTTATACTAAAAACCACGAGGGATAATATTTTTTAATGTTATGGGAATATTCTTTTGATGTTGTATATTCACTCCATATAATTATGTGGAGTGGAATAAATATATTATTTATTTATTTAGATTTACCTTTAGATATACTTTTTTTCTACAAGAACGTATACAAGTACCAAAAGTTAAAAATTATTGTGGTACTATTTTAGAATGCTGCTATTATTAGATGATATGGTATTATATATATTTTATTTATTTATTTAAATTAAAATAAATTAATGTAGTTAAAATTTTAAATAAACAATATTATATGTTAAAAAATTACTTAAATATTTTTATATTTATACATATACAGGGTGAATTTTAATTGTTGTGCCATATTTTATGGTAAGATAGAAGAGACTAAGACAAGTAAAAAAGTCCTATACCATTTTCCAAAATTCACAATAATAACAGAGATATTAATTTTTGAAGCTGTGCGAATGAGAGCGCGCCGTGAGGAGCGTGCGAGCCCGCCCGGCGATAGCACGGCCCAGCATAAGAAGTATAGGCTGCTGGCGCGCCGAAAGGGCAAGGGGGGAAGCGCGCCAAGACTCATGCTTACAGCGTGGCCCCTCTCACGTCTTGTCGCACCGCGCCATGCCGTAGCTCGCGTCGAAAGTCGTAACACACACTCGCGATTACGAGTCAACTTACAATTAATAAAACAGCAAAATAATTAAAATAAAAATGATAATAAGTTTCTGCAATTAATGAAATCGACACAGAGAAAGAAATCAGGGATCTACGGAAAACTTGATTGTTTTCTATTATGCGTATTATAATTCGCGTTATCTCTCTGTACCGAATTCGAAAGACATGATATCGTTTCCTATCGTTCTCTCCGTTTATAAAAGAAAATATACTATGATTGAGAATTAATCTTTCATAAATAGGTACACTATTTGCAACATAATATTTTCTTATTGTTTTCTTTTCCACGACTCGTGAATTAACGGAAGTCTAGCATGATTGAATCTTTCCGTTCTCGACGCGAGCTACGGCATGGCGCGGTGCGGCGAGACGTGGGAGGGGCCACGCTGTAAGCATGAGTCTCGGCGCGCTTCCCCCCTTGCCCTCCCGGCGCGCCGGCAGCCTATACTTCTTATGCTGGGCCGTGCTATCGTCGGGCGGGCTCGCGCGCTCCTCACGGGGCGCTCTCATTAGCACAGCTTCAAAAATTAATATCTCTGTTATTATTGTGAATTTTGGAAAATGGTATAGGACTTTTTTTACTTGTCTTAGGCCGGTATTCATAGTCAGTTCTTATATTTAAGATCATCTTAAGTACAGTCTTATATGGTTCTAAACCAATCACAGAGCCGCATTAGCACCTTAAGACATTACTTAAGACGATCTTAAAATAAGAACTGACTATGAATACGGGCCTTAGTCTCTTCTATCTTACCATAAAATATGACACAACAACTAAAATTCACCCTGTATATATATATATATATATATATATATATATATATATATACATTTATATTTACTTTTTGTCCACTGGAACGTAAAAAAATACTGAAAGTTTAAAATTATTGTGGTGCAATTTTTGGAATGCACGTATACGTATGAAATGGCAAAACAGATTTCTGCAACTTTACGTTCGTTTATGCAGTATTGCGAGCAAAGCATCTGAAGCAGGATCTCTCAGGTAGCTGTGCAGATTGGCTGTATTACTTCGTAAACGACGAACAACAAACTGCGCCGCAGTCACTTTCGCAGGCGTTTACCATATAAAACGCCGTAAATGAACATCTGCAGCAGCTAGTGTGTAAACGAACGCACCCGAGTTGTTTGTATATAAGGGAAAGTGGGGTAAAACGGCTCGCGGGGTAAAATATGGACCAGTTACTAGATATTGATAAATAATCGCACCATCTGTGGTATAAACATAAAATTGAAATCCTCTTTGGTGCTTAACTGTCCAAAGTTACATCGTCGTAACCAAGGATCTATCATGAATTATTTATAAACAAATGTCAAATCTTGTACGCACGATCTTATGATCTAATTTATAATATTACATTTTGAGTGACTAACTATACAGAATTTATTTATAAAAATTTTGAACTCCTGTCTAAGTTTCTTTTTCCTGGATATCTGAAGGTAATATTTCATGATAAGTTACATTTAAATAAAAATTTTTATATAAATTAAATTTATATAACTTTATAATTGTCATGTGGGGTAAGAAGGACCATTGAACGTGGGGTAAAACGGACCAACTTAAATACCTATTGTATTTCACGTTTTTAAATGAATATTTGTTTTGATTTGCAACAGTTTCCCTATAATTTGATATCAAAAAATAAGGATTGTAATTCTAGCTTTAGCTCAAGACTGCGTTTTATTTGCATTTTCCTTTTTTAATAATTTTCTATTTTTTCTTTATATTTCTAGTTCCTAAAAATGCCTAGAAATTGTAAAAGAAAATCGCAACGATGCAGATCGAGTGAGGAAAACTTCTATAAAGCCTTGAAAGCCACGTTAGAAGAAAACATTGGAAGATGGGGGGTAAAATGGACCAAAGTTAAGTTTTGCAAAAAGTTCTATAATAGTGAAACGTCTGCAAGTTTAAAAAATTTGGAATTATAAGCTTATAATAAATATTTTTAAGTTTCCACATGCAAAACTGAAAACATTTTCTGCAATTAAAATAGAAGATATAGCTATTTTTACTTAAGGGGTCCATTTTACCCCACCTTCCCCTACTGTGTTAGAAATGCCTTTACATACGAAGTTAGCTCCTTAAGAGTTTTTTTTCTTTCCATATGAAAAGAAATAGAAAGAGAAATTCTGAACTTCCGAACACGCGAACTTCCATATGTAAAGACATTTCTAAAAAAAAGTAGACGACATGTGTACTTATAAAAACTTTTGAAAAATGTAAATAAAGATTTGATAATTATCTAAATTTTAATTATTTTTATATTCCGCTGTCAGCCAGAAGAAATTAAACAAAAATTTTTATATAGAATAAGAATGGATGTAATATAATTGATAATTAAAAATATTTTTCTAATTGTATGAACCATTATTAAAGTCAAGATAAAAACAATCAAGATTTTTAATCACTAATGGAAAAAAATTTTGTTTTTAATAACATTAATTGATATATATCTTTAAAGAAAAATAACGAGATGTATTCATATAGTAAGAGAAAAAAACACAATATATATAATTTTTAATAATTCTCTCCTTCTTAATGTATACAATGATAAATATTATTTCTTCTTTTTTCCCTTAAGTTTCTTCGCATGTTTATGTGCTTTATAATGTGTTTTTTGTTTTTCTTCGATAATCATCTTATATTTACGTTTGTTGTATTTTGTGAATTCTGCGTCTGCCAAAAGCTCATCAACGATTGTCTTCTTGCTTTCCTTCTTCGTGAGACGCGAAGAGTAATAATCCATTGGGGAGTTAATAACTTTGCCAACGTGGAAGTGTCTCGGCAGTACCGTCATATCGTTCTTTTTGTAAAAGTGTTTCGGATTTAATGCAGATCTCATTCTCAGTATCTCAAGGTCATGTCTAATCTCTGGAGTTATTTGTGGTGAATGCATATTAAACCATCCTGAGCCCATCCCAATTCTTCGTTTCTCACGTCGTTTCTGTATTTCCAATTGCTTTTTGCTTAACTCGTAGGATGGTACAACGTGCAACTGTTCGAAATCAGATTTAATAACACTCTTTTCTAAAATCTTGTCCAATGGATTGATCTCCTTTCTTATATGTGCTAATTCTTCCGTTGATTCTAAAGCTTCTTTTGTAGATTTCCAACCCATATCAATTTCAAACTTTTCAAGATCGAAGTCCTTGCTGGAAACAAGCTTCCTTTTTTTCGGCTGTTTCTTTTTAATGTTTAAATAATCTGTGTCATATATTCTTGATGGATCAATATCTATAATAAAATTTTTTTTAATTGTTTAGTTTACCATGTGACTGATTGTTTTACAAGCGAGGCTATGGATCTGTTCTTTTCCACTGTGCTACTGCACCAATGCAATAAGTTAAAATAAAACATACTTTCTCTCATTTTAACTTATTGCATTGGTGCAGCAGTGCAGCAAAAAGAACAGGCTCTATGGCTGCGGTCAACCTGACGCTACAAATGTTTCGAAGCATTTTTCTTATCCTTACATCTTTATTGAAAGAAAGATGATGAAAAATGCTTCGAAGCATTTGTAGCATCAAGTCGACTGCAGCCCAAATCATTGTTCGAGAATGGAATGCTTTTTTGGATAGTTGCCTCGCTAAGCAAAAAAACAAGATGCAAATATGCATAATTTATATTTCAGCTGTCAGAATAAAAACAATTTGTAGAAAAATTGGCAAGTTACAACTTAATTATCCTAAATAATTGATGGCAATTTTTAGTTAGCCAAATGCTATATGTCAAATCATAACCTCATAAAGATACAAGATAAGCGCGGAAATAATTACCAATGGTCCTAATTTTCACATCGTCGTCATCGTCGTTATCATCACTATCCATTAATCGAGCTTTATTTGTAAGATCGGAATCACCTCTCGTATCGATTATTATATCCATTCTAAATATTATTTATTCTTTTATCGCTAATACAACGCTTATGGACGCAGCATAGAGAATGAGCGCGTTCAGCAGACACAACGGTTGCACATGGGGCGCGTTCAGCGGACACCATAGACATATGAATAGATAGACAGAGCTATCTGAGAGGTGCATCTGAAATTTGCAAAGAGGAAAAAGACACAGGAGAGAGCATTTAGGTGTTCACGAAGCTGACGGAAGTATCTATATACATGAGCGAAAAAAGTGGACACTCAAGATGGCCGCTCACGCGCGCTATAATTGAATCATATTATATTTCACAGTATAAGTTCCATTTAACGCTTGCAACGCTCGTGAAATCATGTTATTTTTGTTATTCATCAAATATTAAACAAGGACCAACGATGCTCGCGAGCATTACGAGCGTTAAATGGAACGTAGCCACAATTGTATCCACAACAAATATATCAACAGTTTCAACACTGCCTGCTAGAAGGCGCTGATAAACGTCAAAAAAAGTGGACACTCAAGATGGTTGCATGACGTATTTCCGTCAGCGATTGCCCATACCCCCACTACCGATACATTCTCTCCTGTGTCTTTTTCCTCTTTGGAAATTTGCGGTAAGGGGAGAGTACATGAACTTCGGCTAATTCCGTCAGTGTTCGATTATGTTCGCCAACAATCTCACAACATATATGTCTAGACCTGTTCTTTTTCGCTGCACTGCTGCACTAGTGCAATAAATTGAAATGAAACAAACATACTTTTTCTCGTTCTAACTTATAGTCATACTATACAAGCAGAACATTATCGAGCGTAGTCGAATTCGACCGAAGTTCATAGACTATCCCTTCACCGCGAATCTCAAACTTCCTCTCACCCTAATCGGTAGCTAATGCTCTGTCTATCTATTCATATGTCTATGGCGGACACAGTGAGGGTGCCGTCCCATGAGCCTCGGAAAACGGAATCGGAAAGGCGACATAGTGGGGGTTAACCAATCAGAATCGTTCCGTTCAGATTTTCAGTAGTCGGGCTCCCCATGGAGGATTTTTACGGAAACGGAATGCGCGTGAACTTGAACGGACAATGCTCGTATGATTCTTCACGTACAATTGTGTTGCTGTAAACTTTCATAAAAAAAGAGGAATAATGTCATCTGTAAGCATTCTAATTATTAGCGAATCTGGTTGGACTGCATATAAAAACCCATATATGTACACTACTCTAATCTAAAAGTAAAATGCAAGTATCTCAAAATGTCCATTATCTGCACATTTATGTAAATAAGGCCGCATTCGTTTTACTCGCTTTCGTGCTGAAAGCGACATTCTTCCTTTGACACATAATGAGCAACAAAGATAGAATGACGTTTTTAGCACGAAAGCGAACAAGATGAATGCAGCTAAGTTGTGTTAAGTTATAATGTTGATGTAATGATAGCATTTATTTGTTATTACAGGCAGCAAAATGTGGCTACTGTGGATGAGTGAATATAGAGTTATTGATTGTAACAAAAATTTCGTTTACATAGCAAAAAAATACTATATAGAATTATTCATACTTATCATAATAATTTTTCCATTTTCATCCATGCTTAAAATATGAGATGTACCATTAAAGATACCAACACATGAGTGTTGAAAAATAGCATCCATTTCCAACACCCATCCACAGTAGCCACATTTTGCTGCCTGTAATAACAAATAAATGCTATCATTACATCAACATTATAACTTAACACAACTTAGATGCATTCATCTTGTTCGCTTTCGTGCTAAAAACGTCATTCTATCTTTGTTGCTCATTATGTGTCAAAGGAAGATAGAATGTCGCTTTTAGCACGAAAGCGAGTAAAACGAATGTGGCCTTATTCACATAAATGTGCAGATAATGGACATTTTGAGATACTTGCATTTTACTTTTAGATTAGAGTAGTGTACATATATGGGTTTTTATATGCAGTCCAACCAGATTCGCTAATAATTAGAATGCTTACAGATGACATTATTCCTCTTTTTTTATGAAAGTTTACAGCAACATAATTGTACGTGAAGAATCATACGAGCATTGTCCGTTCAAGTTCACGCGCATTCCGTTTCCGTAAAAATCCTCCATGGGGAGCCCGACTACTGAAAATCTGAACGGAACGATTCTGATTGGTTAACCCCCACTATGTCGCCTTTCCGATTCCGTTTTCCGAGGCTCATGGGACGGCACCCTAAAGCCTTGTGTCCACGATCCGAGAACTGTGTCCTAGTTCTAGTTCCGAGAAACGTGTAGCCAATAAAATTGTCACTTTTCCGTAAAAGCTGCACTTTGATTGGCTATAAATTTCTCGGAACTAGAACTCGGACACAGTTCTCGGATCGTGGACACAAGGCTTAAGATAGTGCGGCACTAGGGCAAAATAATAACACTCGTTTACTATAGTCCTTAAAAAGTTAGATTAGATCGCAAAAATGGACGTAATTGTAAAAAATTTCATTTTTGATGAAAATAACCAGATTATAGAAGAAGCAGATCGTATTTTATGCGAAGTAGAAAAAAAACTTATAATAAAAAATATTTCCTCTATTTCGTCATCGCTGCTACTACTACTTTCAAATAATTCATTTAAAATAATGAATCTTTTTCTACTTTTAGCTTCCATTTTTTTCAAAATAAGAACTGAAGAGAACTGATGCGAGTCTAAACTGCACTGCCAGATAGGTCAGTGCAACATTTATTGCTCTCATTCAGTTCTTTTCGCTTTTTTCAGTTCTTTTGCTCGAATGTAAATTCAGCACTATACTAGAGCAGTTTTTATTCGCCGAATACACCAATCCGATTGCACTGGGACGGAGAGCACAATACGAATATGTGACACCGAAAAAGTTTGCACTCAGTGCGCACTAGTGCAAGCGCCCGAATTCACTATTAGTAATGATTGGTTGTAAGGATGCTTTCACATGGAGTTCGAAATAACGGAACGGAAGAAGAACGGAAAGGCAAATGATGGGGGTTAACCAATCAGAACAATTCCGTTCCGTTATTTCGCTCTACGTGAAAGCACTCTAAAGGTACCTTTTCATATCGCTCGTATCGCTCATCGCTCATTTTCGATGATGTAATGACGTCACGTAATCGCTAGCGACATGATTTTGTAGTTGGATTTTTCTAACTACAAGCGATATTAACAAGTGTGAAAGACAACTTTGAAATTTATAACTGAAATGGATAATCAAAGTGTAAGTAATTTTATAATATTAAACAAATATGATAATAATATTTTATAATGTTATTTTATATGTAATGAAAATGTAAATATAAATCTATTGATATAGGTTATGTCAAAAATATAACAATCTTTTGTATATTAGCAAGAAAGTATTGAATTAAATTAAATATTTTTTGTAGACTGAGTATGTTTACACATGCGGAATATGTGAAATTATATGTGATAAAGATGAAGTATCAACACATCAATGTCTTGAAGGATATTCCAATTATACTATGGATGAGAATTTGTATTTTTATCCTGTTTTAGGTAGAATGTTAATATTCATAAATTTTATTTAAGTTAATTACAAAATAAAAATATTTTTTTAAATTAGTTAATTACAAAAATATAAAATTTGCCTTGTATTTTTAGATGATGGAGTAACTATTATAAGAAAAAGTTTAATACAAGGAACTGAAGCAATAGCATCTGTACCTTTCCATAATAATATAGGTAAGATTAATATTATATAAAAATGTTAAAACACTAAAAATCATTTATTATATTTATATTGCATAATATGTTATTTTTTATTTCAGAAAATATTCAGCCCATTAATAATAGTCTATCGCATCAAAAGAACGCAAAAGAAAAATTATCATCTGAAGAAGAGGAAATATTATTATTAGAAGTTCAGTGCAGAGAACCATTATGGAACTTTAAATTACCGCTTGTTCAAAGAAATAGCAAGATTACAAAAGCTTTGTGGGAAGAGGTTTCTAAGGCTTTGAATGGTAATGTACATGTCTATTTTTATAATAAAAAAATATTAAAACAGGATATTTTTTAGGCAAATTAAGCGCAGCTGGATGTAAAAGTAAATTTAAGAATCTTCACGACACTTATAGAAGACTTATAAATGCTGAAAAACTACCAAGTGGCTCTGCTTCAAAAGGAAACGTAAACAAATGGAAACATTACAATTCTATGGCTTTTCTTCGAGATTCTTGTTTACAAAAAAGGTATATAATAATATTATATATCTTTTTTGTAAACAAGAATCTCGAAGAAAAGCCATAGAATTGTATAATAATATTATATACCTTTATATAATACTGGAAAATTATTTTTGCATTGATTTTTTGGTGTACATGTATATTTGTTGTAGTACTATTTCTAATATTAATGACGGAGAGAACAGCAACAGCAATATTTGCGAGAATAATGAAGATAGTCAAGATACGAATACATCAGAAGGTACTAAATAATTATATTATTTGCCAATTAAATATATTTTTCAAATAAAAATTTTTTATTATTTTTTTCAGATGATCATATAAGAAAGAAAAGGCGCACGTCAGACCACAACCATTTAGAACGTATTGTAGATGCGTTAAGCCAACCACTTCCTAATGTTGTTCTTCCACCACCACCTGAAGAAGACCATATAGATGCTTTCTTAAAATTATTTGAATATAATTTAAGAAAGTTATCACCAGAGAAACAGGATGAATGGAAACAACGATATTTGCAACAATCTTACGAAATGTTAAAAGATAACGCTTAAATATTTCTTTTTTTTTCAATTTCTTTTTTTTAATTTTATTGTTTATGTTTACGCTTTGTTGACAAGTAATATAGTTTATTACAGTTTATTATAATAATATGACAAATGATTAATATAATATTATATTACATTACTAATAGTCAATACAATAATAAATAGCTGATAATATATAATGCCTTTTTATTTGTTTATTTGTTTATCAGCAGTGATTGAATTGCCAAGGTATAGCTCCTTCGCTATTAAAATATTCACAAAAATTATTTCGAATTCCTGCAGCTGTTCGAGAAGCATTATTGGTGCCACATCTCCCTACTTCCCGAAAAGCAGAATTATCGTCTATATTTCTTCTCCAAGAATCTTCTATTAATCCATCGGGACCCTCTTGATCAATCATGTTTTCAGTGACATATTCGTTGATTCCAATATCTTGTATTCGAATATAATTGTGTAGACACAAAATAGCTTGTACTATTTTAATTGTTGTTTCAACTGAACAATTTATTGGTCTTCTTAAAATTCTCCATTGACTTGATAAAATGCCAAAAGTATTTTCAATGGTTCTTCTTGCTCGACTAAGACGATAATTATAAATATTTTTTTCTTGATTCAAATTCTGTTTTCCTGAATAGGGTTTCATTAGATATTCAGTAAGAGGAAAAACTTCATCTCCAACTAGCACATACGGCATTGAGTCTCCTTCAGAGTAAAATGGTTGTGGATTAGGTACATTCATTTCATTATTTCTGAATTTTTTACCAAGAAGAGAATCCCTAAATATTCCGCCGTCACTGCGACGTCCATAGGCTCCAATATCCACAAAAGTAAAAATATATTTGGCATCGCAAATTGCAAGTAAAACAAAACTGTGACTATTTTTATAATTAAAATATGATGAACCTGCATTTTCGGGACACTAAAAAAAATAGATCGTACAGTAAAAGAAGTAAATTATAAAAATTGTTTTAGTAGCTTTAAATTTTTTTAGTAATGTTAAAAATTTTTGAGTAAAACTTACTTGAATAATAATATGTTTACCATCAATAGCTCCAATGCAATGATTAAAATTCCATAAATTTTCAAACTCTTCAGAAATACTTAACCATTTTTCTTTGGTAAAAGGATATGAGAGAACATTTTTAAAAAGAGCAAACCACAATGCCTCACAAGTTTCTGAAATTATATTGCTAACTGTGGTTAATCCAAGAAGATATTGATAGCTCATGGAAGTCATTGAATCGCCAGAAGCAAGAAATCTATAAAAAATACTTTTATAAATTTTTTAAATATATATATTATATAACTTAATTTTGATTTTTTATCTTTTAACTTACCTCAATGTCATGCATAATCTTTCACTAGCAGATATGGGTTTTCGACATAATGTTTGTTTTGAAATTAAAGGTGCTACTTTGCATAATAATTCTTCCAATTGAGTTGCATTCATACGAAAGTAATTTCTAAACATACTTATTTGTTGTGTCACTGTTGGTAAAATTGCATTATAAAATCCACATGTAGGTCTTATTTGGAGTAATGGATTAACCCAAAAACGTTTTTTTTTGTAATGTCGTTTCTTTTTTCCTTGTAAATAATAAAAAGCTGCCGCTAACGCTAATTTTCTCCTCTTTTCCTTTATATTGTTTTCATTTATAGTTTTTGCACACTCAATCATCCAATTATAATATTTTTTTGCTTGTGACATTTTGCTTATATTTATTTTGTAGCACTCGTAGCAACGAAATTCTCTTAAATCGCCTCGCTAGAACACTTTTCATGTTCAATAACTCGTCGCTAGCGACAATCCAGTCACGTGACTTTTTTATAGCTGAAAACGAGCGATGAGCGATACATGAAAAGGTACCTTAAGGGTGCATCCCGATGGATAGAGAAATAGCGGAACGGAACAGTAACGGAAAAGAGACATGATGGGAGATCAACTAATCAGAGTAATTCCGTTTTAATTCCTTTGCGTATTTTAGTGACTGGGTTCCCCATGGTAAACATTTTAACGGAACGCAGCAAAAACGGAATTATTCTGATTGGTTAGCCTTTCATAATTTAGAGAGCTAACCAATCAAAATGATTCCGTTTTTGTTCCGTTCCGTTAAAATGTTTGCCATGGGGAACCCAGTCACTAAAATACGCAACGGAATTAAAACGGAATTACTCTGATTGGTTGATCTCCCACCATGTCTCTTTTCCGTTACTGTTCCGTTCCGCTATTTCTCTATCCATCGGGATGCACCCTAAGCCTTGTGTCCACGATGCTAGAACTTGGTCCAAGATCTCGATCCGAGAAACGTGTAGCCAATGAAATAGTCACTTTTCCGTAAAAGCTGCATGTTGATTGGCTACAAATTTCTCGGACCGAGATCTTGGACCAAGTTCTAGCATCGTGAACACAAGGCTACTGTTAGATCCCTAAATCTAGACCAATTACATTGAAGAATTACTCAACTGTTGTGCAACCGTTGTGTCCGTTGAAGGTGCCATTACATGTGGAGCGCGAAACGCGGAAACGCGGAAGCGCGGAAGACAAAATTTACTAGATTTCCGCTATCCGTTCCGTTTATTTGGTTGCCCTTGTATTACATGGAGCACAATTTGCGCGGAAAAGCGGAATAGGGAATTGTAAAATAAGAATGTTTAACGGTATTTATTGATTAAAATGCTTATATTCAATAAATAAACTGAAAAGATAAACAACCTAATACAAATTGTAATGAATTAAGTCCAGATACTTTTAGGGCCACTTTCACCAAGCTCCCCGGTTAATCGAATCGTCCTAGTAACTTTGCAGGATGCCAACTGAAGCTGCTGTCACTTTGACAGTAAAATAGTCAAAGCGACAGCAGTTTCAGGCTGTGTTCCGTTTTTACTAGCAGTGCTACAAAAATGACATCATCACAGTACACTGCCACAGCCGTTCCAAAATTACTTCAATGCTGCCAGCAGAATTGTGACATCATATTTCGGAACAACATTGCAGTACACTGCAGAATGTGAGGAGATGTGTGGCTCGTATTGGAGGAATCCCGACGCCATATTGCACTGCAACTGCCTCACCTCGGAAGCTACAGCAGTCGCAGTAGCAATATGGCTACCATTTATGACGTCATTGATGGAACTAGATGCTGTCCGTAGCACACTGCGTACTAACAACGGAACGAATTTTCAGTACTGCCAGTACTGGCAGTGAATGAGTAAGTTTCCACCGAGGGTTCGAACCGGGTCAGAGCAGAATGCCTACAATGAATTATGCTTGTGGCTATGCTTATGTATTTTTGTGTAGATTAGAAATTCAGATACCATACGCATGCGCTATGGTATCTGCACATTCTGCTTATGGGTTATGCAATTTTATGTGCTTCCATCTTAAGGGCTATCCATAGGTTATATTCTGTAGGTATATATTGTTATTTCCGTTCCGTAGAAAATGGCTGCGTTCAGCAGAACAAACCGCTTACTAAGCGCTTTGTGATTCTTTAATACGATTGATCTCTACACTTAGATCCAAAGAAAAACCAAAGGTAAGAGCCAATTATTTTAAAGAATCACAAAGCGCTTACTAAGCGGTTTATTCTGCTGAACGCAGTCAATGTTTCTCATGTGAAACCCACCTATGAAACAACGGAACGGAATTGTTCTGATTGGTTAACCCCCATCATTTGCCTTTTCCGTTCCTCTTCCGTTCCATTATTTCAAACTCATGTGAAAGCATCCTAAATCGCAAAAAGCTGAAATTTAATGCGAGCGAAGAAAAGCTAGCGTTTACCCCCACTTCGCCGCATTACAATTCTAGCGTTGAAAAGCTAAAGCTATCGCCTCCAGGCTTTTCATGGAGAGTTTCTTCGCTGGTGTTGGGCGCGTTCAGCGGACACAACGGTTGCACAACAGTTAAGTAATTCGTCTATATGTGAATGTAATTGGTCTAGATTTAGGGATCTAACAGTAACAACCAATCATTACTGTCGGCGTTGCTTCGCTAACAGTTCGATTGAAACGAACTTTGAGCATGTTTTCGCTAAAACAGCCATTTTATCAAGAATCGATGGAGAGGAGGTAAACGCCAGCTTTTGGGCTCAGACACAATGCCAGGCAATAGGCAATAGGAACAAGAATAAGGAATCCAATTGGTCGAAACAGAATTTTCTGAGCCCTTTCTTTGCTCGCATGAAATTTCAGCTTAAGAAGTTCACCTGAATAGAACAAACCTTTTCTGTGTTCCAAAATTCATTTCATTAGCATAGAGTCCTATAGTCTAGAGTCCTATAGTCAGAGAAGCGACATTTACCCCCACCATGTCTTTTGTTTGCCATCTTGTGTACCTTAGGAGCTGATCCGTGAGTGTGTGAGTGAGTGTCCATGAGCTTGTAACAGCTAGTGACGTCAACAAAGCGGGTTTGGAGCACACAGTCACATAACAATCATATAGGTTAAAGTTAACTGACATTGGAGAAACAGACTCATAATAATATAATAATATTACATATTATATAAAATAAGATTTTACCTTATAATTTCTAATTGCATTGTCTCTTTATGTAGCACTGAATAGTACGGAGCACGCTATTTTGTTGTATATGAAGCCCGACAGTGGTACACAAAATGGCGACTAAACACGTGATTTAATTGACCAATCAAAAGGAGTTCGCTAATGTCGCTTCTCTGATTATAGGACTCTACTATAGTCAGAGAAGCGACATTTACCCCCACCATGACTTTGGTTCGCCATCTTGTGTACCTTAGGAGCTGATCCGTGAGTGTGTGAGTGAGTGTCCATGAGCTTGTAACAGCTGGTGACGTCAACAAAGCGGGTTTGGAGCACACAGTCACATGACAATCATATAGGTTAAAGTTAACTGACATTGGAGAAACAGACTCATAATAATATAATAATATTACATATTATATAAAATAAGATTTTACCTTATAATTTCTAATTGCATTGTCTCTTATGTAGCACTGAATAGTACGGAGCACGCTATTTTGTTGTATATGAAGCCCGACAGTGGTACACAAAATGGCGACTAAACACGTGATTTAATTGACCAATCAAAAGGAGTTCGCTAATGTCGCTTCTCTGATTATAGGACTCTACTATAGTCAGAGAAGCGACATTTACCCCCACCATGACTTTGGTTCGCCATCTTGTGTACCTTAGGAGCTGATCCGTGAGTGTGTGAGTGAGTGTCCATGAGCTTGTAACAGCTGCTGACGTCAACAAAGCGGGTTTGGAACATACAGTCACATGACAATCATATAGGTTAAAGTTAACTGACATTGGAGAAACAGACTCATAATAATATAATAATATTACATATTATATAAAATAAGATTTTACCTTATAATTTCTAATTGCATTGTCTCTTATGTAGCACTGAATAGTACGGAGCACGCTATTTTGTTGTATATGAAGCCCGACAGTGGTACACAAAATGGCGACTAAACCACGTGACTCAATTGACCAATCAAAAGGAGTTCGCTAATGTCGCTTCTCTGATTATAGGACTCTACATTAGCATAGTGAGTTTTGGAACACAATCTGCTATGTCAGAATAATTTGACGGTAAAATCCGTAATTAAAGAAATCATGGATACACAAACAGTAAACACTCGTAGGAAAATATTGAATCAAGTAGTTTGCAGCATTTTAGTAGAATGTGGTTATGATACGTGCGAGAAACAAGTATTGGAAACACTCACCGAAATGTTACAGTCATGTAAGATTCAAATTTAGACTTTCAAGCAATTAACCTAAAATTATATCAAATTTCAATTTTTCAAATGACGCGTGGCTCTGTAGCTAACGCAAGTGATTAGAAACGATAGAGTCCTAGGTTGGGTCTTGGCCTTTATCCCACGTATTTCTTTCATTAAGGGACTGAGTGTTTTAGGTTCGGTTACACCAACGTTATTTTGGCTTTAACCGAAGACTTAAACATGTGTCTATCTTCATCTTTCTCTCTAAATAAATAAAGACACATCTCACTTAAAGCCGAAATAATGTTGGTGTAATCGAGCCTAAGACACTGTGATTTAAAGAATTGAATTGATTGAAAGTCAAAGAGTTATTATCGATTATAAAGAAGACTATATGAATACTTAATAATCTTATGATTAGAGGCACATTAATCTTCAAACGGAAAAAAATTCCATTTTGAGATGACACGTGGCTCACTGATGTGGTTACGCGAGTGATTAGTAACACTAAGGTTCTCAGTTTGATTCCGGTCTTTATCCTGCATATTTTTCTTTTATGCCCTGTCTAGACGGGAGAATAAGCCTACTAGTGGCTCATTCAATTACTTTTTTTTATTATTAGACTTAGATATGATTTTTATCCATCTACACTATATATTCGGATGAGCCATAAGTAGGATTATCTTCTGGTGTAGACAGAGCATTAGGGGATTGAGAGTTTAAGATTAGGTGAGTTTTTTAATTCATTGATGGATCAGTCGCATTATAAGCAGATGCAACTTTGCTCTGTAAAAGCAGCATTTGCTCATAATCCGATTTTTAATGAATTAAAAAACTCCTATTCTGTGGATTAGAGTTGAATAAGACAAGAGTAAAGTGTCATAAGTTATCATAGTCGAAATAATAGTTTGGTTTGTGGCATATTAAATATCTCCAAATAAATATTCCATTTCTCAAAATCTCATTCTTTAAATATCCTAATATATATTTGTAGTATGCACAACATATATTTGTATATAATTATATATAACTACTTTATTACATATATTATACAATATATATTATACATAATTATACTAATATGTAGCTACTTATTATTATTTATTATTGTAATATAGTATTGTGATAAGCAATTTAGTAACGACACAAACTCTTAAGCATTAACTCTTGATTAATAACTTTTGATTTTTTAATGCTAATCTTCATGTTTATGAAAGATATCAAATAGCAAAAAAAATGATTTTAAGTTTAAATTTAATGTTACAAAAAGATAATCTTAAGATTTGTTTAAAAATTATCTATAAAGAAAATTTCATTAGGAACATTAAGAAAATCATTAAAAAATAAATGTTGCAAGTTTTAGACATTCTTTTACATATGCAATGTTTAAGGAACTAATTAAAGAATTGTTATATCTTAATTTTCTACTAATATATAATTAATTTTTTTGTGGTAATTATATAAATTCTGTGAAGGGATATTCGCTTAAAAATATCTAAAAAAATAGGTAAATTTTAGAATTTTTTTCATAAGCAAAAAATTTAGACTTATAATTTTGCACATGTATTTGTCATTATTTTATTATTTTTATTATTATATAAAAATAATATAGTAATATTTGATTATAATAAAATATACTAATACACAAATATCGCATATAAATATTATTAAAATATTAAAATGTATAAAGATGCAATATGTGGCTATTTCGAAATGTTTGTCCTCGATAGTTGCCACGATTGAACCTATTCTAATCACGGCAAATAAAAAAAACTAAATCAAAAAACATTATCATAATCTATAGGTTTGTCTCTCCAGCCCGTCTGTTATTCAGAAAAAATTAAATAAAAAGAGAATGGGAGTATATTAAAAAAGAAATTTTACTTAAAATTTGTATAATTGTATATATATGTATATTATAAAATTGAGAATAAATCTTACTTATAATTTTAATAATAAATTAATACCTGTCTACACAAGTAAGTATAACTAATCTATACTAATAATTCCTCTTTTACATATGTGTGTATGTGTGTGTGTGTGTGTGTGTGTGTGTGCGTGCGTGTGTGCGTGTGCGTGTGTGTATAACAGATTTATATATATATATATATATATATATATATATATATAATAGAATGTGTAAAATTTCGAGTTTATCAATTCGAAAGATTATGAAATATCATAGCAATTATCGAGAACAAACATTTTGTGAACAGAACATCTTTTTAATTTTAATAAATATTAGTTTTTTTCTTTTTATATTAAACGTTGTAGATGACAATAAAATAATAATAAATACTTATGCAAAACTACAATTTTTTAAATTTTTCATTTAGAAAAAAAATTATCTGATTAATCTTTTATTAATATATTCATTAGTTCCCTTAAAAAAGGATTAAATTTTATATTAAAATCTAAAGTGTAACTTTTTTATAATCAAATCTTTTAGAAATGCTTTTTTATTTAATATAAAATGTTTACCATTTTCTTTTCATGGGTGGATTGTAGTTATTGTGGAGATTGGAGCGTCAGGAAGAAATTACTGTGAACTTTCGGGAAGAACGGAACCTCTCATAGCGGATGTGATACTGGCATTGATTAATATGGGCGTAAAAATAGATAATATAGAGACTTATGCGAAGCGCCAAAATAGGACAGTTTTGCCGACGCTTCAACAACAAACGCAGTCAAAACAATTAAATATTTTACAAGCTGGCGTTAAGCAAAGCCATCCATCACATATTCCAAACTATTTACCAGCTTTTCCTGATCCACATGCGTATATTAGAACACCGGTGAATATTTATTAATCGTAATTATATACTGTATACGTATGCACACATGCATATATACTGGCATATTTTATTTTTACACACGATAAAAAATATTGCGTAACACATGTGAAATTAATAATGGAAATATTGTAGACTCATAAGCAACCGGTAACAGAATATGAAGCAATTAGAGAAAAAGTGGCAACGCAGAAACGAGATATCGAAAGAGCTTTAACAAGATTTATTGCCAAAACAGGAGAGACTCACAGTTTATTCCTCACCGAAGATAACAGCATGTTTCCTTGTGAGAGAATTGTCAATTCAAACTTATCAATTCATTAAGCACTTCAATGAACAAAATAAAAATCTTATTGTGTATTTATTTTGCTTTCAGTAATATCTTGTAAGCCACAATTTCCGAGTTATATTTCTGCCCTTCTCCCACAAGATCAGATATTCGAGTCAGATCCAGATTTTCAATTTGACTCGAACCCGATAAAGAAGAAAAAGGAGCAACAAATCGAAAAAGCGGAGGAAGGTAAGCTTTTTATATGTTATAAAGAAATATTTAAATGGCACATATATTTAAATTAATAACTTGACATGATTATCTACTTGCAGGCAATGAACCGCAAAACGAAAATATAGAGCAAAACGGTGAAACCACTACTCAGCAAGATGTTATAGATAATCCGTATTTAAGACCTGGAAAAATTCCAAAAAATAAAATGCCGGGTACAATGATACTTGGACAGCAATCTGTTAAAAAGGAGCCGCTCGAATCTTAAGTGATATAATGATAATATATCCATCCATGATATAATATTATTAAAATGTAAAATGACATCTTTCAAAAGTTCCATTTATGATGCTAATTTTATAAATCATAAATGGAAACGCTTTAAAAAACTAATCATATATATATATATATATATATATATATATATATATATATATGTATATATACATACATATATTTAATTTTTTATATGAATTATGAATAAAAGTTAAGTTATGATTATCAAAGTTGGATCTTTATTATTCACGTTATTACATAAAAGTATTTTAAAATACACTTATTAAAAATGAATATTGCAACATTCCATGTCATTGATTTTTAGAATTAATCTGTCATAAATTATACATATATGCATGTTTGTTGTGTGTATGCATATATATATATATATATATATATATATATATATATATATATATTTGTGTATATATATATATATATATACTGAAAAATATCGCATATAATTAGAACTTTCTATTAGCAATATTAATTAAATCATATTGCACATGTTAGCACCATTTAAAAATAATACGGAAACGCTAAAATAAAAAAATGTGTGATTTATATTATCATCTTATACTTACATAAACTTATATAAAAATATATTGTTTTATTATATTAATACGATTTATAGTAGCAGACTTCTAAGTTTATTATTTGATGATTTTCAAATTTTGTCAAATTTACTTTTTTTTAATTAGAATACAATAAAACGAAAACAATTATATGTCAATATAGATGCTAATATAAATAGTAAATTGTATTATATGTAGTATAATTCTTTATACACTGACATATGTGTATGTATGTATGTATGTATGTATGTGTGTGTGTATGTATATATATATATATATATATATATATACAGGGTGTCCCAGAATTGTGGAACAAATTTTCGTGAGCAGGTAGAGCGGACGAAACTGAATCGAAAAGTCCTTTACCATTTTGCAATTTTCGCAATAGTTAACAAGATATTAATGATTAAAAATCACCGTATTAGCCCGGCCCTCCGCCGAATATAAGCGCGCGGCGCGAGACGACCGCCCAGCGTTGCTAGGCACTCGAGGAATTGTTTACTACACGCGGCAATGCTTACGAGCGGCGGTTTTGAGTTGCGTCCCCCTGTCCCCCTGGTTTTTGCCATTGTAGAAAACAACTCCTCCTTGGAAACAATGACGCTGGGCGGTCGTATCTCGCCGCGAGCTTATATTCGGCGGAGGGCTGGGCTAGTACGGTGATTTTTAATCATAAATATTTCGTTAACTATTGGGAAAATTGCAAAATGGTAAAGGACTTTTCGACTCAGTTTCATCCGCCCTATCTGCTCAAGAAAATGTGTTCCACAATTCTGGGACACCCTGTATATATATATATAGGGTGTCCGGTATGAAAGTTCACACCCGGAAACTGGAAATAGAGTGAGTCAAACTGAGAAGAAAAGTCCTATACCATTTTGTAAAATTCGAATTAGTTATAGAGTAATTAATTAAAATGTCTAAGCGAATCAGCATGTAGAAAGCGATAGATTGGACTCAGGAGGCATGTAAAATGGCTTATTTGTTTGTATCTTCTAATGGTCACGCGGCGAGCGGCAAGCAACGCTGACAATATTTTTACATGCTTACTGAGTCCTACCTATTGCTTTCTACGCGCTGATTTACTCAGACATTTTAATTAATATCTCTATAACTAGTGCGAATTTTACAAAATGATATAGGACTTTTCTTCTAAGTTTGACCCATTCTACCTCCAGTTTCCGGGTGTGAACTTTCATATCGGATACCCTGTATACATATAGCAATTATATGGTTATATTCGTACGATTAATTGTATGATCATAGTTTACAAAAATATGACATTTTAGTTTCATATGATAATATTGTATACAAAAAAGATAAAAGTATAAATATATGATTTTTACAAATATTGTTTAATTTTATCAAAAATTTTTTATTAAAACTTGTTTGAACAGTAAATATTTTAATATAGCTAGAAAAAGAAATTAATGAAGAATTATATGTGTGTCTGTTTGTTGTGCGAGTTGTAAAATATGATATTTAGAGTCTGATCGAAATTTCAGTTTCGGTTTCGGTTACGGCCGGTAATTTTCGGTAATAAATCAGAGTTTCGGCTTAATTTCGGTTGCGGCCGAAATTGAAAAAAAATTCGGCGATAACCCGAAATTGTACGTATAAGGTACTTCCGCAACATATGCATTATTATATTAGATTATCTATCTGCCTATTGACATGCTTTATTGCGAAAATTTTTCGTACACGTTCGAGAATTAGATCTCTGAAATGTCACGTGACGTATCTCGAACATTTGCTGATTATCAATAATATTGTAAAATTGTTTGACTTTAATTATTAGTTATTAAGTTCAAATAAAAAATATCTTACAATCTCTACAAACATTTATAATTTCAATATGACCACAAAAGTATAATTTTACAATTTTTAAATTGAGATATTATGTTTCTATAATATACTATTATGCAATATTATGTTTCTATAATATACTATTTTGTAATGTTGCAATTGAGAAATATTTTTACATTTTAATAAGATATTTAATAAAATTTCTTAATTTAAAAATGAACATGAATTTCCAATAATTTTTTAAAATAATGATTCTTAAAAAATTTTTCCATAAGTTTCGGTTTCAGTTTTGTATTTGCCCGAAATTAAGCAAAAACCGAATATTCGCGTTTTCCGTTTCAAAACCGAAATTTAAAAAAAGTGATTTCGATTGGACACTAATACTATTGTTATCATATGTTATTTTAGTGTCTGCGTATGTGTTTGCGCGTAGGGGTGGGGGATATGGAGTTATTTTACAATTTTATATTATGTATGTTATACAAAATTACTATTATTAAAGTATTAGACTTTCTAATACTTGATATTCTAAATTTTCTTCTAAAGATCTTTCACTTAAAAAATAATTAACTAGGAGATCAGATTAGTTTTTAACTTATATTTGCAATTATTTTGGATAATAAAATTAAAAACTGTTACATGTGGATTGTTTCTAACATGTCATAAAAAATAAATCTAGTGTTATAAAATTATAAATAATAAAAAATAACAATTGATTATTGCTATTTATTTATCTACAGAGGATTATGAGTTTAGAATCTGCGTGTGTATGTGATTACATAATACAAATTATTTTCTTTTAAAACATTTTCATAAAAAATCTGAGTTATTTGAATGATCAAACAAGCAAAAGTAAATCGACAAAATAAATTAATTAAAAATCTATTAAACATGATACACAATTAGTATTTGCAATTTATATATAAATATATCATTAATTTATTCTTAATATATTAAAATTATATGGAAAAATTTCCATTAATTATGTATGAATATGCTATGTATAAATACTAAGCAAAATCTTGATGTTCTTTTGTTGAAAAACTGTATTATTCTTGTATTATTTAGTATTGATACCATGGCTGACGGCGTACCCAACGCAGTTTCATACCAGAAGCTGTACGAATCTTTATGCTGGCGCATTCCGCTGCACGTACAGTCTCTTTCACGCTTTGCATGAGATTCTGAGCATTTCCCACAAGCATATCTGTCGCTTCTTGATCTTCCTCTGTACCTATGTTCACATTACAAAAACGACTGTTAGATTAAGTTGAAAGAGTAATTTTCCAATACATCCATGTTTATATGTATTCCTTTCATAGACTTCTAAAACTGTTACACTCTGCCACAATCACGTGATTATAAAATTATATTTGTAATATACCTAAGACTGATGTTTCCAAAGTATCAAATGGCAAATGGAATGGACGAAAGAATAATATGCAATAATATAAACATAATTTCATTCTACAACTACAATACAATAATTGAATAGACGATCGTTTTCTCGTAAGTGCTAATATAAAATTTTATTTACAATAATAAAATGTAATGTATATGATTTACATGCAACATATGATCAATTATCTTTCAAAAACTAATATACATAAAAATATTAGAACTTATTATTGTATGTATAATTCTACAAGAGAAAATATAATTGCTACGTATTTTGAAAATTCAAATTCTCTAAACTTTGGAGAATTTGAATTGATCTCTGAGAAGTTTTTAAACATCTTAGATTAAACATGCGAACTATAGTAATTATGTACAAATGCACATGCATAGATAAGATCAACGATATCGATCATATACTACGTTTACACAGCACCGTTAATCAGGTTTAATAACATCTGTAGTTGTCAGGCGGACCAATTATATCCATTTTTCAAAAGAATAAAATAGCTGTGACTACGTTTACACGGCACTGTTAATCGGGTTTAATAACATCCGTTGTTGTCAGGCAGGCCAATCGTAACAATTTTTCAGAAGAATGGAACAGCTGTGATTGGCCGGCCTAAGAACTACGGATTATTAATCCCGATTAAAGTGACTACGTTTACACGGCACCGTTAATCGGATTTAATAACATCAGGGCCGCTATTCCGTACACGCTTACCGACAATTATCGATATCGTTAACGTCGTTGCGCAGCTTTTCTACTATATGTAATACCTGCGCAACGATACCGACAACTATCGAGGTACAGAATATATAGTCCCTGTAGTTCTTAGGCCGGTCAATCACAGCTATTCCATTCTTCTAAAAATGGTTACAATTGATCTTCCTGATAATTATGGATGTTATGAAATCTGATTAACGATGCCGTGTACGTAAACGTAGTCTGACTACGTTTATACGGCATCGTTAAGCAGGTTTAATAACATCCGTAGTTCTTAGGCCGACCAATCACAGCTATTTTATTCTTCTGAAAAATGGTTACGATTGATCTGCATGACAACTACGGATGTTATAAAATCAAATTATCGGTGCTGTGTAAACGTAGTCATTGTTTCAAAATAGAGGGTAAAAATAAAATGATTATTACTCAAAAAAAGCTTTCATGAAAATAATACGAATTGCTTGAATCTCAAGTGACTTCGTCTGTTTACTATAATATATATGAATGATAAATCATAAATTGTATTGTATCAATTAATATTAACGAAATGTATGTTGGAATGAAATACAACATATGTAACTTTAATATGTATGTATAGGATGAATCTAAGTTTAAACAGGGACTATCTCTCTTATGGTCGATAATAAAGAAAAACATGATAGAAAAACAAGTTGAATAGCATAAAATCGAATCTCCTGTAGTATCATTTTTTTTTGCAAAATAAAATAAATAAAAATACATCTGTAATGTAAAATCATGTATGTAAAAATATGAAAACAAGATTATTGAAAAGAAGAGAAAATAGAATTTGTGAAATATTTCACGTTTTGTCGATAAAACAAGAAATATTTTATAAAGCATTCACTTTCCGATTATTTTAATGTATAAAATATATAAAATAATCTATAAAATTTTATATAAAATATAAAATAATATATAAAATAACGAAAAGAATCGTATGCTTTATGGGATATTTGTTTCAAACTACACTGACGCAAAATGAAAACGGGACAAAAATTTTGAGCGAATTTTTAGGCAATTTTCAAAGACACATAACTTTACGAAAAATCATCCAAATTGCATGAATTTTTTTTTTTAATTAAAGGTTAAAATCTCAGCTTTAAAATGGTGTATATATTTTTTTTATTAGGGGCATTGATGCAACAGGAAGCCCTTAAATTAAAGGGCATGTTTGAGATTTTAAAATTAGCCAAGGTTGTAAGTGTGCACGGACTTGGATAATTTCTTTTTCGACCATGTGATATACATCAAATGAAAGCCTAATTCTTCTTTAATTTGAGTGGTTGCTGATCGCTGTGCGATTTTTTTTGACAGAGTTATTAAGGTTTGAAGAAGAAATGGTCATTTTGTCTTTGATCACTTATTACTCGTAAACAAATCAACATACAGTATTCCGCGAAAAAGCATTAAAAAGCTGAAAGTCAGCTCTTTTAAACGCTGTTATTGTTTTCTTCTTATCCTTACTTTCTCTAACCAAAAATTAAGTTCAAATGTCATATAAAAAAATCACATATTTTATGTTTCTTCTTTAATTCGATATATTGTCATGAAAAAAGATCCAATCAAATCACTAAAGTAGAGTTTTGTAATTCAAGTATACCACAATAAAAAACAATAACGTTTATCAGCTAAAACATTTTTATTCCATGTGTCCATCGTTCTTGAAATTGTCTAAATTGCTAAAAACTAAAAACTAGCGATATTGTGTTAAAGTTAAAATTTTAAGCTTGAAAAATGCATGTTTAATTTCTTGAGCCGTTTCTTTCTTCATTTACTATGGTAAAGTAGATCGATTCTCTTAGTTTTTAACAATTTAGATTAGATCAGCGATCAAAGTCAAAATAACCATTACTTCTTCAAACCTTGATAACTCGATCAAAAAAAAATCGCGCAGCGATCAGCAACCACTCAAATTAAAGGGGAAGAATTAGACTTTCATTTGATGCACATCACATGCTCGAAAAAAAAATTATCCAAGTCCGTGCACACTTTCAAACTTGGCTAATTTAAAAATCTCAAACCCTCATGCCCTTTAATTTAAGGCGTTCCTGTTGCAGCAATGTCTCTAATAAAAAAAATATATACACCATTTTAAAGCTGAGATTTTAGCCTTTAATTTAAAAAAAAATTCATGCAATTTGGACGGTTTTTCGCAAAATTATGTCACTTTGAAAATTGCCTAAAAATTCGGTCAAAATTTTTGTCCCGTTTTCATTTTGCGCCAATGTATTTTTAATAACCTTATTTTAATATTTTTTTATTTACATGTAAAATGATAAGATAAATTTATCAAAATGGATTTATATTTTTAATTAACGAAGAAATGTAATTGTATGTGCATGTATGTTTCGAAGAAAAAATATCACAGAAAGTTGGATCTAGCTGTATAATTTACCAAATTTTTTGTAACATTTTTTTATTATTGTTCACACATGGGAGATGATTTCTATTCAAATTACCATGTTCTATATAGAAAATATAGATTTTACTATATAGAATAAATTTACTATCTAAATATTTGCTACAAATTTTATCATTCACTTACTGCAGCCAATCAATTCATCTATACCACGATGAGCAGAATGCATACCAATGGCATACCATTTAAAATGTAAATAAAAATATCAAAACCATATTAGTCTATTTCTCTTATAGATCACTAGATTAATGAATTGTATTAAAATATTGTCTTGTAGAATTTGCCTATCTAAAATTATAGATCGTAGAATATATGTATAAAAGACTCTCGCGTTCGCGCGCATGTGCGTGTTCAAGAGTGGATGGCAGTATATCATATTTTCTTGTATTCCTTTCCGAAGAGAAAGTAAAGGATGCATGCTGTGTTTCAAATATTGTATGTATTACATAAATGCAAAAATTAAGTCTTTAAATGGAACAAAAAAAAACAACGAAAGAAAAAGAAATAAAAATAATACCAAGCAAATTTACAACTTTTTTTTTTACCATAAAGCATCAGCTCTTCCCAGGTCGGAAGTGTCTCTATATACAAACAATGTAATTTTTTCGTTAATTACGTGATGTGATTCCTCTTTTCATTAATCAATGATTCAAAAGAATTATATCATCCTAGAGCCACTAATAAATATTCCTTAATAGTTAATTAGACCGATGAGATTATGACTTGTTATTGAATATAAATTATATGTAAAAGAAAATGCAAACTGTACCTTGTGCTCCAAGCATAGTGGCTTTTACTGTAGACAGTATTTTCAATTGTGTTCCAATGGTAGGTATACGCTCGCAAACTTGGAGAAGATTCTAAAAAATTATTACAAGTATAAAATTATTTGTAAATTGTAATAATTATTATTAACATTATTTCAATAAGATATCGATATAATTCGTAATAATGTACGAACCGTTCGAATACGTTTATCAGTGCATTCTCTAGCGAGCTCCTTTGCGAGACGAGTCACTTCTTGGGAAGCTTCTGCGATAGCTTTGGCGCACGCGATAAGATCCCGTTTATTACCACCCTCACCTCTAACTAGTCCCGATAGTCTGCCCATTAAAATAGCCATTTTCTTCGCTGCGGCAATAATTTCGTTGTCCTTGCTGGACCATTGCCGTACTTCTTGATGTAAACCGTGAGCGGCCATCTGTATAATAAATTTCAAAATGTAGCTCCTTTTCACGCATATGATTTTGTTGTATAATTTTACATAATTTTGGATAGTAACATTGAATAATCAAACATTCTCTTACCATTATTGGTTGATTGGGTTGAGGAGCATGCATAAACATTTCTTCCTCGTCGTCCGTCTCGGGAGGAGGAGGTCTCGGAGGTGGGATATTGCTTCCAGGCAAAGGTGGACGAGGAGGTGCCACTTCTATATATACATAATAAATAAATACAGTATTTAAATAATCTAAAAAAATTTTATAACATAATTGTTATAATTATCTTTCCTTATTATATAGAAAAAGATTCCAAAATTAAAAATAATCTGTTACAAGTAATTGTAATCAATAAAATTTAGTGAAAAATTGATTTTTACATCTTATAGATACTATACCTATAAAACAAACTAAGATAAGATACTATTGTAAATACAAGAAATTTATAATTTAAAATAATATTATTTGTTATATATAAGCTTGATAAAACAGTTATTTCACAAATTTCTTGTACATGTTATTAATAAAAAGGAAAAAAATGAAAGAACTGAACTACATAAAAATGCAATGCTATTATAAGAATGCACGTTTAATTACCGTTGTCGAGATTATAATTGTAATAACCTGGCAATCCATGTAGCATTAAAAGCAAAAACACATCACATTAAAATATCAGACAAATTTCATAGAAAATGTTCCTACATCTACGTAATTATATATTAAGTTGATTCATAAATAAATTTCATTTTACTTAACAATGTATATATTTAAAAAATGTTATAATACGATTTAATAAGTATGAATTCGTAAATCATAACTATTGCAATTTAACTATATGCAACAAATAAAATAATTTGATATTATAGGTAGTATTGATTTCTCAAAGAGAAAAGAGATTAGTAATTATCTATAGCGGAGTTTATTTATGAATCAATATCATGTTAGCATCATGCTGCTCTTGAATGTAAAATTAAATAATAATTGTTTGAGACAATACTTTACATTTTAATAGGCTATCATTAAATAAATTTCCTGCATATCATAATTATGATATAATATCCAAAGAATATATTACAAATTAAAGAAAATATTAATACTACTCACGAAATTGTAATAATCAATGAATTGTGAAACAATTGTAAAGTTTGTATGTGCAATTAAGAACAAATTTGATTTATTAAATAAAGAATAGAAGTTTATATCAAATATATCTTAAGCTTATGCAAATGTTAATAAAAGAACCCTGCCTATTTTGGGCCCCTCGCGAATAATGACGAGTTTTCTGAAAAACTGGGACGTGCTGGGGTGGCTCTGACGACGGTTTCGGATTTAGCGGGTCAAAATACATAAGGATATGGTGGTCCAGTCAAGAGATCAAGACACTTTTGTTTGTGTGGCTGTGTAATACCCAACAATTACATCTGAATTCTTTTAACTTCAATAAGCCACAACTTTTGACAGACTTATTTCTAAGGATTGGTTCTATGAAACGTTTTGCTCTTCTATACGAACCCTACAATCCTAGGAGTGTCCCGTCACTATTCGTCCGGGGCCCAAAAATTAGAAAATGGACAGGGTTCTTTATACCATATACATAATCATTTATTTTAAAAAAAGATGTATATCACATCTTTGTTTCTTTCTATAGCCGATTTTATAACATTGTAATCATACTCATATATGGCCGGTATTCAGAACGCATTTATAAAGATGTTAGCGCGTTTTTTGTCATTCTATCTTTATCTTTTTATAAACGTAAAACAGAATGACAAAAAAGCTCGCTAAAATTGTATAAATGCGTTCTGAATACAGGCCATGTTTTGTTTATATGTATATATAATGTGAGCTTTATCTTCAATTCATCGCATGCTTTATATTGGGGAAAAGAAACGTTAAAACATTAAAAAAAAAAACAATTGCTTATGGGATAAATGTTCTTATCAATTACCTCCATCATGAATTGATTTGTCTAATTCGTTGTCAGAAGCCAATTCTTGATACAAAATATCGGGGTTCTCTACTAATTGGAGCAAATATAGTTAATATTACAATTCTGATGACCAATAAATATAAATTTTCAGTCATTATTACTCTGATTTGCATTTTATATGTGCTAAAGATGAATGCGAGAGAATATCAATGCAATGATGTTAATGCAATTTTATCAAATATAATGTGGAATGTTATATAACATATGTGTATGTGTTCGTTTGTGTTTACGCGCACACATATGTAAACACAAGTATTGTAAATATATACATTTGTTTGCAATACTATACGTTAAGTTAAAAATTAAATACTACATATAATTCAATCTTAATCATTTTTTCAAAATGTAGCTTTGAAAATGAAATGCGTATGTAAAGTTATACTGCACACAATCATGCATAAATTACATCATAAAAACAGATACCTTTACTATTGGAATAATTATATCGGATTGGAAATTTATCTGTAAAAGATATATCCAGTAAACTTATTTCATTAATATTACATTGACATTTTGCAACATGATATTTTACTTATACACTTATCTAAATATTATATATTTTTTACTTGAAAAATTTACCGCTATATTATTCATAAAAATTAATTTTATATTTTTTAAAAATATATATGAAAATATGTGATTTAATTTAACAAAGATTAAATATTAAATTTAATAGCTATAATATAAAATAATTTTATAAAATACTGTTTTTTCTATGCAATCATTGACTATACTCAAATTATATTATTGATCTAGCTCCATGTTTAATCCATAGGATACATGTAAAGAGAACAAAAAAATTATTAATCCACTTTTTCCTATCTTTTACTCCTATCTCTCCCATATTTACTATTATCTCATATTTAAATTATAGAATTGTAATTATATTGTTAATATAATTATTCTAATAATTCTATTTATATAACGAATTATTAAAAAATAAATTTAATGAATAATTATTATATCTTTATATATTCTTTTCCTATATAAATAATGTATTAATTAATTATTAAACGATAATTATCAATTTTGTTTCGACTTGTTTGACTTTTAAAAAAAGCTTATTTCTTAGGAATATTTCGTATATGTATCAAATCTAAAAAATTAATTTACCGTCGTTAATATGTAACTGCGACATTTCCAGAGGTGGCACCAAATCTGGCTGGACTACGATAGCTTTACGAACTTGTCCAACATTGGCTAATAACTAAAAACATACCGTAATAAGATAAACACACATTAATTTTTATAGAATATTTTCACAAAACAAAAAATACACACCGTACGATTATTTTCTCTCCAGCGCGATACCGCAGTGTTATCATGAATGTTCATTGCCACCAATTTTGCATCTTGGACCATTGGAGCAACGCCTATTAAATATATACATGATTAATTATAAAAAAAAACTATAAATAACATTCTCTTCAAGTTTTATATTTAAGTTTTATTACTTTGTTGTGAATTATAATGAGAATGTATGTTTAATATCAATATTATTTCTAAGTATGTTCATCAAGATTTGAATTAATTAATTTTTGATAGAGAGAGTTGTAGTTCAAAATAAATGTTTCATACAATTTTAAGAGGAAAATGTAATTAATGTATGTAATTTTTTTGATAACATTTACAAGCACTTATAAAAATATCATTATTGTCAATATTTTAAAAAAATAATACTATGTTTATTGTCATAATTAGATTCTCTTTTCTCCCCCTTTCACACACACATCTTCCATTTCCTGCCATTTTCTCTAAAAAAATTTATAAAAATTAAGTATTCAAAATAACTTTTCCCATGGTTTTATATACAAAATAATTTGAAGCGAGAGAAATAAATTATGTAAAAAGAAAGTATAATTTTTGAAAAAAGTATCCAAAATGTTCATACATCATGAAAAACGCTATAAAGGAAAAATGTTATAAAAGATTTGTATATGCATATACAAATCTTATTTTTTCAAAACTAAAACTTATTTTTACAAAAATGTTTTGTTCTTGATGGCGATATACTAGGTTTGTTCTTGACAATGTTCTGAAATATACATGTCCTGATCTTATGATTCCTGATTATACATTAATAGTTATAATTATAATTATATTAAAATAATTAGATTAAAATATATTAAATATATTAAAATTATGAAAAAATTGTAAAGTATTATACGTATCGAGAGATACACAGTAATGTTTCCTATTAAATGTTTAAAGGAGTACAAAACATACCGAGTATCTATACGCGAGTCGATTATCAGATCTCAATAACGGCTGAACTGATAAAGTTCTAAATAGGAATAAGCAATATACGTACTGTTTTGAAGAACGTCGGTGGCGTGATTTACTCTTTGTATGAAAACAGGATCTTCGCTGTTGTCACTCTCCTGCTTCGCCACGAGTATGACTCGATTCGCGAGACGCGCGATAGACGCCGTATTATCGACCATCTTCTGCGGCAGGGATTTGGCGATCGCCTCTTCACAGAGGAACGAGTGCTTCTGCATTTGCTCCTCGGACGTCCGGATAAAATCGCCACTATTGGTCGCCTCATCGCACAATGCCCGTGCCCGTTGCATAGTTTCTGCATATTGCTGTCGCAAATTTTCGAAATGTTCATCCGCGGCCTTGCTATCTGGATAAGTCATGCGAATCCGTCCAGCGTTGATCAACTGCGGCGTCAAGGATTCCACTTGCGAGGCACTGGCGGTCAGAGCCTCGGCCAACTTCTTGTTTCCTCCGCTTCCTGCAATAAAGCAGCGAATTTAATTTTTTAGGAAAAAAAGGAAAAATAAAAGAAGAGAATGTTTCTTTCAGAAGAAAAAGATTGTGTTTTATATTAAACTGATACTTCTAAGTTCCTTTCTTGACGAATTCATGTAACATTAAGTATGAATTT